>CM032160.1:28013700-28036654 GCA_018901935.1 Pugionium cornutum
AACGACTTCAAGGAATTGTTCCACCTATCTGTCCAGGCTGAGCAGCACATCAAGCGTAAGAGCCAAGACGTCCGCAGCAAGCCTAAGACGTCTTGGGCACCAAGCAATATCCCCCAGCCCGTAGACAAAGGCAAGAGCATAGAGATTGAGTCACGGTTCAAGAGCAAGCCTCCTGAGCCAACCCGTGACCAGAGAGAGCCTAGTAAGTTTTCTAACCCTCAAAGATCACCTGACATCACTTGTTTCAAGTGTAGGGGTCACGGACACATCTCAAGGGAGTGCCCAAACAACCGGGTCATGCGGATTATGGAAGCTGGAGCGTATGAATCCCAATATGAAGAGGACTATGAACCAGAAGCAGAATACGGTGACATTGAGTACCCTGATGTGGGGGAAGTGGTGGTCACTAGACGCATTTTTAGTGCAATGGTGGATCCCTCAGAGACCATCTAGAGGGAAAACCTCCTCCAGAGCTGTTGCACCAACAAGGGCAAGATATGTAACCTCATCATAGATGGTGGTTCTTGCAGTTGCTAGTGCGTACATGGTTGATAAGCTAGGTCTAGAGAAGAAAAGGCACCCTCGACCGTATAGACTGAGATGGCTCGATGAGAAAGTGGAGCTTAAGATCCATGAGCAAGTCATTGTGCCATTCAGTGTGGGCAAGTACCATGACCAGGTAGTGTGTGACGTGGTGCCAATGCAAGCTGGCCATCTTCTGGTAGGAAGGCCATGGCAGTTTGACAAGGAGACCAGGCATGATGGCCGAACCAATCTCTACACTTTTGTGCATGACAAGAGAAAGGTCAGCCTATCTCCTCTCACACCTGCCCAGGTACATGAGCTTCAACAGCAAATGATTAAGGAAAAGAAGCTCATTAAATCTAATTTTCTTATTCAACCAAGTCATGTCCGGAGAGCTTTAGCCTCGAAGGATTTAATGCTACTAATGGTTTTCAAACAAGTGTTGAATGTAGAGAAGGAACAGGTAGAGCTACCTTCTGAAGTAGCAGCTCTCCTCAACAAATTCCAGGATGTCTTTCCTGAGAAGATACCAGCAGGCTTGCCTCCCCTACGTGGCATAGAGCATCATATCGACCTCGTGCCCGGACCAGCCTTGCCTAACCGGCCAGCCTACCAGATGAGTCCAGAGGAGTCTAAGGAACTTGAGAAGCAAGTCAAGGAGCTCCTGGAGAAATGCTATGTTCGAGAGAGCCTCAGTCCATGTGTTGTGCCAGTGCTGCTAGTGCCCAAGAAGGATGGGACTTGGCGAATGTGCGTGGACTGCCGAGCAATCAACAACATCACAATCAAGTACCGGCATCCGATACCACGGCTGGATGACATGCTAGATAAGCTGAGTGGAGCCACAGTCTTCTCCAAGATAGACCTTAAGAGTGTGATACAAGCCCCGATTCAAGGCTTGGATGCGCGTGGGCTGTTTGTATAAGATTAGGTGAGAAACTCAACCTTAGGCTTCTGGATGGGGGTTTTCTGGTTAGTAAAAGATGGAAGGGTGAAGTGAACCACACGAGGGGTGATGAACCTCGTGATAAATCACAAACTTAGAGCTAGGAGGGCTGGTCTCAACTAGGTTCTAAGCGCACAAGCTTCTTTGAGAGAATAACTTGTAAAGAAAATTCGATCTTTATTAATTAGCAAAAAGGTTGTCGAACTACAATGCTGGAAGGAGCCTTATTAATATGCTCGACAGCTTGACCTTCTAGGGTCGACCCAAATAAGAAAAGGAAAACTTACAAAAGTGCACAAAGGAAAAGATACAAAAGTGTATAATCGAAAAAGGACCTATTCCTAAAATGTTTTTGACTCAATAAAAGTAAATATTCTAGATCCTACCCTGCAAAACAGAAAGAGGCAAATATTCTTATTGAAAACTTACCTTAACTTACCTCATGGCCAAGAAATGGAAGGTGGTCTCAACTAGGTTCTAAGCGCACAAGATTCTTTGAGAGAATAACTTGTAAAGAAAATTTGATCTTTATTAATTAGCAAAAAGGTTGTCGAACTACAATGCTGGAAGGAGCTTTATTAATATGCTCGACAGCTTGACCTTCTAGGTTCGACTCAAATAAAGAAAAGGAAAGTTTACAAAAGTGCACAAATGGAAAAGATACAAAAGTGTATAACCGAAAAAGGACCTATTCCTAAAATGTTCTTGACTCAAAAATGTAAAGAATCTAGATCCTACCCTGCAAAACAGAAAGAGGCATATATTCAAATTGAAACTTACCTTACTTACCTCATGGCCAAGAAATGGAAGGTGGCCATCCTTATGGCATGCACGCGCCTTGCTCCTAGTCTTCGACTTGGAGTAGGGTTAAGAATCTTTGGGCCCTGACCTCTCTTGCCACTAAATCCCAAGTCTCTGATGTCCCTTGTGTTTTTGAGAAGCCTTTGGACTCTTCCTTGCACTTCTGGCCCATTGTCCTTAGTCGATCTTCCTCTAGGAGCTTGTCAACCCAAAGCTGAATTTGTGGAAGAGTGCCCTTGATCTGGTTCTTGTCATTGCTTCTTGAGGTACCACTGGTGTAGAGTCTTCCTCTAGGTGCATGTCCTGGAGATGGTAGCTCATTTGGTCTGAGTCTTCTTGTGTAGAAGTGGAAATGCGCGTGTACTCGGCTGGATTGGCTGTACCGGCTGGATTGTGCGAGGTACTGGCCGGAATGCCTTCAGGACCGGCCAAGTTGATCCCGGAGTCGGTGGCATCACCAAGGGGACCGGCGGTGTCATCCATGTCGCCACCAAGTGTGCCGGAAGCTTGGGCCTCTCCGCCGGCAATGCTGACCGGTCTGGTCCTATTGGTCGAGGGTCCGGCGGTACTGCTTGGTCCGGTAGACGTGCCAGATGGTTCGGCTGTCTCGGGCAAGCTTCCTGGTCGGCCAGTCTGGTCTCCTGGCTGGATGTACGACCTGATGTCCTCATCAAGAGGCACCTACACTTAAGGAATATGGCTGTTGGAGCTTTTAATGCTCGGCCAAACATGGAAAGTAGTAAATGTTTGGTATCCTGATAACTTGGGAAGGAAGTAGTGCTTCTTTGGGATGTCTTGATGCATTGAAAAAGTATCCAGCACGCAGCAGCCTTGAGGAGAGAGGAAATATTACTCTAATTCTATCGGCCTCAAGTATGGAAAGTCTTGGAGAAGGCATATCTGCTTGATTATCTGGTTGTTGGTGCATGATACGTTGATTTTGGGCTTCCATAGAGGCTTAACAATCTGTAATAGACGCCATGTTTTGTTTGCAAGTTATTAAACATGTTGGTCATCTTACTTTCCATAAACGGCTCCAACCGAGTCATTTGAAAGCATAGATGGACTCACCTGATCCAGGCCGTGTTTGGGATTCTAGAAGAAGTTAGTAGAGCTCCCGGAAGTACCACATGGTCTCCTGCTCGCCAATATAAATGTTTGGAGATATTCATAAAAGAAAAGTTCCAATATGGTAAGTTCTAGGAACACCAACTTGATGAATGGTGCATGGCTTGGTTCAGCCGGGTTTCATGTTGCCGCATATCCTCTGTAAGTCAAGATTATAGGACAGGTTCGGTCTTGGATTTCCATCATAACCATGGTTTTTACATTGTTTTACAATGCATTTCACCACCTTTTTCGTGTCTATTTGCATTTTAGGCATTCTAGCCGCCCGTTTACATTCTTTGGCATTTAGCAATGCATTCGATAGGTTATTTCATGCATTTATGCATCTTGCATATCTTCTCGATGGTTTTAGATACAACGAGAAGTTAGACGGGATCAAGCATGAAAAATAGCCAAGCAGTCTCTTGGAGGGCATGAGATCGGCCATCTGGCCAATCGCTGCAGGCCGATCTCAACTGACCAGGATCTGCTCCCTATGGGATCGGTCGGATGGCCAATCGCCTATGCCTGATCACGCACCACACGGCCAGACCTGCCAACACCTGCTGAGCACCTGCGGAAAAAATGTGGAACCCAATCCGAACCTGCCCATTTGATCAGCCATATGGTTGATCGCCCATGCCCGATCGTGCATCACCCGGCCAGACCTGTCGAGCCATCTAGCCCGATCGCACAGACTTTTCATGCACCTCCAGATCCCGAGCCACACACCTACCTAGACCTGCCCAAACCTCCCAAGCACAAACCAACATCTCGCCCACCACGAGATTGGCCATCAGGCAGATCTCAGCCTGGCCGATGTCAAACAAACATCCTACCCATCACGAGATCGGCCAAAAGGCCGGTCTCATGTGGCTGGTCTCAAGCCAAAACCTTTCTCCATCACTAGATCCGCCATCAGGCCTATCTCACCATGGCCGATCTCAGTCAAACCTCCATGATTCCACTACCCATCAGAAGATCAGCAATATGGCCTATTTCATGTGGCCGATCTCGGGCCAAACCAAGCCCAAAGTGTATTAAACCTATTTTTACTTAACCGGTTTGTCCCCGGATTAAACCAAATAGTTAGGGATACTATATAAACATTTTTTTAAAACACTTTATGTTTATATAAGTATAATATATAACGTTACCTATAAGTCTAGGGTTAATATTTTGTGGAAAACACTTTTTAATAATATATCACATTTCTCGTTCTTGTTTGTTTCAGTGTATGACTAGAAGTCAAGGGTCTGATAATCTCAATGTTATAGACTATGATGAACTCGCTAGACTAGAAAGGGGGTGCATAAAATCCATGTCGAGACAATTCAACATTGGTCTAGTTGAAAAACAGGTCGGTCATTTAGGTGGCATCATTAGTCTCAGCAAATGGTATGAAATGGGTCATCTTAGAGAAGCGATCCACCAAAACAAGTATGGAGTCCTTATGTGGCATCTTGGTAAACCAAGCAGAAAGGCCATGAATATATCTATCCACGGCATGTCAAGAATAGGCAACGGTATGTAAAGACCGTAAGGATGTGACCTGGATTTCGCCTTAAGGTCGATGATGCATCTTGAATAGTAGCGTTCCACGTCACTTTTGAGTTGTGTCCAAGATAAGTGCTCGGTGAGAATGCTCAAGGTCTTGTCAACTCTCAAGCGAACCATTAGACCTCCACCGTGAGTTTCCCGGATAAGCAGCTCTCACCTTGATCCTTTTGGGATGTACAGCCGGCGGTCTCGGAACAAGTTGTTGATAGTATTGGCTGGATGATGCTTGAGCGCACTCTTGATATGTGCTGCCAAAGTCCATATCTTCCACGCACTGCCCCTTAAGGTGTTCAAACCCCATTAGCCACCATGGTGGTGATAAGGTTGTAATGCTGAGACAAGGCATCGGACACTATGTTGACCTTCCCCTTTTTGTACTTGATGATGTATGGGAATATTTCAATGTACTCGAGCAATCTTGCATGCCCCCTATTTAGCATTGTTTGGCCACACAAATGCTTCAATGTCTCATGGTCAGTATGGATAACAAACTCCTTTCCCATCAAATAGTATTGCCACGTTTGTAGTGTTTGTACAAGGAAGTAGAGCTCCTTGTCAAAGTTTGGGTAGTTGAGGGTGGTACCAATCAGTTTTTCTCTAAAATAGGCCACGGGTTTCCTCCTTGGCTGAGCATAACTCGAATTCCTATACATGATGTATCACATTCAACTTCAAATATTTTGTCAAAATTAGGCAATACTAATACTAGAGCATTAGTAAGCCGGTCTGCAGCTGTTGAAAGGCATTTTCTTGGGCGGGTCCCCATGCAAAGGCAATGTCCTTCACGAAATGCCGGTAGAAACTAGCCAGGCCGTGAAAACTTGGTAATGACCGATGGTTTTGGGCATTGGCCATTCTTGCATGACCGTGGTCTTCTCCTGGCCCACCTATAATCCCTCTGAATTGACAGCAAAGCCTAGAAAAACTAACTGATTAGCACAAAATGTGCACTTCTTGAGGTTGGTTTGCCGAAGAAGAATTTATTGCCAAAGAGTCTCTACTACTTTCACAAGGTGCGTTAGATGGTCAGTAATACAAGTGCTATAGTGGCAGTAATATTAGTGAGCCGGTAAAAATTTCATCAAAATAGACAACCAAAAAGTTACTTATAACGGCCCTTAAGATATGGTTCATTAATGATACAAGCCTCGATTCAAGGCTTATATGCGCGTGGGCTGTTTGGAGAAGGTTAGGTGAGAAACTCGACCTTAGACTTCTGGGATAGGGGTTTTTCAGTTGGTATTCGATGGAAGGGTGAAGTGAACCACACGAGGGGTGATGAACCTCGTGATAAATCACAAACTTAGAGCTAGGAGGGCTGGTCTCAACTAGGTTCTAAGCGCACAAGATTCTTAGAGAGAAAACTTGTTGGAAGAAAGTTCTACTTTATTAATATCAAAAAGGTTGTCTAACTACAATGCTGGAAGGAGCCTTATTAATATGCTCAGCTTGACCTTCTAAACACTCAAACAAAAGAAAAGGAAAGTTTACAAAAGTGCACAAAAAGGAAAAGATACAAAAGTGCATAAGAAAAAGGACCTATTCCTAAAATGTCTTTGACTCAAAAATGTAAATAATCTAAATCCTACCCTGCAAAATAGAAAGAGGCAAATATCTAATTTTAAAACTTACCTTTCTTACCTCACGGCCAAGAAATGGAAGGTGGCTGTCCTTGTGGCATGCACGCGCCTTGCTCCTAGTCTTCGATTTGGAGTAGAGTTAGGAATATTTGAGCCCTGACCTCTCTTGCCACTAAAGCCCAAGTGATACAAGCCTTGATTCAAGGATGTATGCGCGTGGGCTGTTTGTAGAAGATTAGGTGAGAAACTCAACCTTAGGCTTCTGGATGGGGGTTTTCTGGTTGGTAAAAGATGGAAGGGTGAAGTGAACCACACGAGGGGTGATGAACCTCGTGATAAATCACAAACTTAGAGCTAGGAGGGCTGGTCTCAACTAGGTTCTAAGCGCACAAGATTCTTACAGAGAAAACTTGTTGCAAGAAAGTCCTACTTTATTAATATCAAAAAGGTTGTGAACTACAATGCTGGAAGGAGCCTTATTAATATGCTCAAGCTTGACCTTCTAGGGTCGACTCAAACAAAGAAAAGGAAAGTTTACAAAAGTGCACAAAAGGAAAAGATACAAAAGTGTATAACCGAAAAAGGACCTATTCCTAAAATGTTTTTGACTCAATAAAAGTAAATATCCTAGATCCTACCCTGCAAAACAGAAAGAGGCAAATATTCTTATTGAAAACTTACATTAACTTACCTCATGGCCAAGAAATGGAAGGTGGCCGTCCTTGTGTCATGCACGCGCCTTGCTCCTAGTCTTCGACTTGGGGTAGGGTTAAAAATCTTTGGGCCCTGACCTCTCTAGCCACTAAAGCCCAAGTCTCTGATGTTCCTTGTGTTGTTTAGAAGCCTTTGGACTCTACTTTGCTCTTCTGGCCCATTGTCCTTAGCTGATCTTCCTCTAGGAGCTTGTCGACCCATAAGCTGAATTTGTGGAAGAGTGCCCTTGATCTGCTTCTTGTCATTGCTCCTTGAGGTACCACTGGTGTAGAGACTTCCTCTAGGTGCATGTCCTGGAGCTGGTAGCTCATTTGGTCCGAGTCTTCTTGTGTAGAAGTGGAATGCGCGTGTACTCGGCTGGATCGGCTGTACCGGCTGGATTGTCTGCTACTGGCGGAATGCCTTCAACCGGCCAAGTTGATCCAGTTGGCGGCATCACCAGAGGGACCGGCGGTGTCATCCACGTCCCCACCAAGTGTGCCGGTAGCTTGGGTCTCTCCGCCGGCGATGCTGACCGGTCTGGTCCTATAGGTCGAGGGTCCGGCGGTACTGCCTGGTCCGGCAGACGTGCCAGATGGTCCTGCTGTCGAGGGCAAGCTTCCTGGTCGGCCAGTCTAGTCTCCTGGCTGGATGTACGACCTGATGTCCTCATCACCAAGTCTCTGATATTCCTTGTGTTGTTGAGAAGCCTTTGGACTCTACTTTGCTCTTCTGACCCATTGTCCTTAGCTGATCTTCTTCTAGGAGCTTGTCCACCCATAAGCTGAATTTGTGGAAGAGTGCCCTTGATCTGCTTCTTGTCATTGCTCCTGGTGGCACTACTGGTGTGGATACTTCCTCTAGATGCATGTCCTGAAGCTGGTAGCTTATCTGGTCCGAGTTTCCTTGTGTGGAAGTTGAATTGCTCGTGCGCTCGGCTGGATCGGCTGTACCGGCTGGACTGTGCGAGTTACTGGCCAGAATGCCTTCAGGACCAGCCAAGTTGATCCTGGAGTTGTCGGCATCACCAAGGAGACCGGCGGTGTCATCCACGTCCCCACCAAGTGTGCCGGAAGCTTGGGCCTCTCCGCCGGCAATGCTGGTTGCTCTGGTCCTATTGGTCGAGGGTCCGGCGGTACTGCTTGGACTGGCAGGCGTGCCAGATGGCCCGGCTGTCTCGGGCAAGCTTCCTGGTCGGCCAGTCTGGTCTCCTGGCTGGATGTACGACCTGATGTCCTCATCATCCCCTCCCTCTTCAGTAGGTTTTGTCCTCAAAACTGGTTCATCTGCATGGAAAGGGGCTAAGTCAGTAACATTGAACGTATTGGACACATTAAACTCACCTGGGAGCTCGATCCGGTAGGCGTTGTTGTTGATCCTCTCGAGCACTCTGAATGGTCCATCTCCTCTTGGTGCTAGCTTGGAACTCCTTAGGTTTGGGAACCTCTCCTGCCATAGGTGTAGCCACACCCAATCGCCTGGTTGAAAAATCACCTCCTTTCTTCCCTTGTTGGCATGAGTCACGTACTGTCCAGTCCTCTTCTCCAAGTTTTCTGCTACCTTCTGGTGTAACCTCCTTATGAACTCTGCCTTGGATGCTCCGTTTAGGTTGGTCATCTCAGCTGGTGGTAGTGGTGTTTGCTCCAATGGGGGTGAGAGGGTTGAAGCGTATACCACTTCAAATGGTGTCTTCTTGGTTGCTGAGTGCACGGCTCGGTTGTAAGCGAACTCTATGAATGGCAGACACTCCACCCAAGTCTTTAGGTTCTTCCCTAGTGTAGTCCTGAGAAGGGTTGATAGTGTCCTGTTGACAACTTCAGTTTGGCCATCGGTTTGAGGATGGCAGGTGGTTGAGAAGAGTAGCTTCGTGCCTAGCTTTCTCCAAAGGGTCCTCCAGAAATGGCTGAGGAACTTGGTGTCCCTATCTGATACGATGGTCCTTGGCACTCCATGAAGCCGTACTACCTCCCTGAAGAACAGCTCAGCTGTTTGTGTAGCATCATTGACATTGGCACATGGGAAGAAATGTGCCATCTTGGAGAATCTGTCCACCACTACAAAGATTGCATCTTTGTGGTTGATCTTGGGCAGACCTAGAACAAAATCCATCGAGATGTCCACCCATGGATGTGTTGGTATGGGCAGTGGGAGATACAACCCGTGAGGTTGCACTGGGGACTTTGCCTTCTTGCAAGTAATGCACCTTGCACAATGTGCTTCTACTGTCCTCTTGATGTGTGGCCAGTAGAAGTGCTCCTTGACCACTGCTAGAGTCTTATCGACACCAAAGTGGCCCATGAGTCCTCCTCCATGAGCTTCTCGGATGATAAGCTCCCTTAGTGATCCCTGTGGTATGCACAGCCTTCTTTCTCGGAACAAGAATCCCTCATGGATGTAGAATTTGCCATGACTCCCTGTGCTGCACTCCTTGTAGCTCTCAGCAAGGTCAGGATCATCCTTGTATAGATCCTTGATGTGCTCGAATCCTAGGACCTTTGCCTCCATGGTTGATATCAAGGCAAACCTCCTTGATAGTGCATCGGCTACCACATTGTCTTTGCCCTTCTTGTACTTGATGATGACGGGAAGGTCTCTATGAACTCCATCCACCTGGCATGTCTCCTCTTGAGATTGGTTTGCCCTCTGAGGTGTTTGAGAGTCTCGTGATCAGTGTGGATCACAAACTCCTTGGACAGCAAGTAATGCTGCCAAGTCTCCAATGCTCGGACAAGGGCATAAAGCTCCTTGTCATAAGTGGGGAAGTTCAGTGAGGCACCACTTAGCTTCTCACTGAAGTATGCCACTGGTCTCCCTCCTTGGGTTAGCACTGCTCCTATGCCTATTCCAGAGGCATCACACTCCACTTCAAACGCCTGTTGAAGTCGGACCAGGTGCATGTAAGGCTGTCCTTCAAGGCCTGGAATGCCTTCTCTGAGCTTCTCCCCAGCTGAATCCCACGTTCTTCACTACTACCGTCAGTGAGGCAATACTTTGAAGTTGGGCACGAATCTATAGAAGCTGGCCAGTCCGTGGAAGCTCACTTGGCTGATGTTGCCTGGTGTTGGCCATTCTTGTATGGCTCGAATCTTCTCTTCATCAACCTGTAGGTCCTGTGAACTTACAACAAAACCTAAAAGACAAGTTTATCAGTACAAAAGATGCACTTCTTGAGATTGGCATAAAGCTCTTCTTGTCGAAGGGTTTTAAATACCATCTCAAGATGTGTGAGGTGTTCCCGTAGGCACTTACTATAAACCAATATATCATCAAAGTAAACCACTACAAACTTACTGATGTACGCCCTAAGAACTTGGTTCATAAGGCGCATGAACGTGCTTGGGGCATTAGTCAAGCCAAATGGCATGACTGTCCACTCATAGAGTCCTTGCTTTGTCTTGAAAGCGGTTTTCCACTCATCACCTTCCTTCATTCTTACCTGGTGGTATCCACTTTGAGGTCTATCTTGGAGAAGATCGTGGCTCCACTCAGCTCATCTAGCATGTCATCCAGTCGTGGTATTGGATGCCTATACTTGACTGTGATGTTGTTGATGGCTCGGCAGTCCACACACATGCGCCAAGTTCCATCCTTCTTGGGCACTAGCAGCACTGGTACAGCACATGGACTGAGGCTCTCTCGAACATATCCTTTCTCCAGGAGCTCCTTGACTTGCTTCTCAAGCTCTTTGGACTCCTCTGGACTCATCCGGTAGGCTGGCCGGTTGGGCAGGGCTGCTCCGGCACTAGATCAATCTGATGTTCTATGCCGCGTAAAGGAGGCAAGCCTGCTGGTATCTCCTCTGGAAATACATCCTGGAATTTGTTGAGGAGTGTTGCTACTTCATGAGGTAGCTCTACCTGTCCCTGTTCTATACTCAACATTTCCTTGAAAACCATTAGTAACATTAAGTCCTTCGAGGCTAAAGCTCTCCGGACATGACTAGGTTGAATAAGAAAGTTAGACTTGACAAGTTTCTTTTCCTTACTCATTTGGAGTTGTAGCTCATGTACTTGGGCAGGTGTAAGAGGAGCTAGGCTGACCTTTCTCTTGTCATGCACGAAGGTGTAGAGATTGGTTCTGCCATCATGCCTGGTCTCTCTGTCAAACTGCCATGGTCTTCCTAGCAGAAGATGGCCAGCTTGCATGGGCACCACGTCGCACACGACTTGGTCTTGGTACTTGCCACACTGAATGGCACAGTGACTTGCTCATGGATCTTGAGCTCCACTTTGTCATCCAGCCATCTCAGTCTATATGGTCGAGGATGCCTTGTCTTCTCTAGACCTAGCTTATCAACCATATATGCACTAGCAGCGTTAGTGCAAGAACCACCATCTATGATGAGGTTACATACCTTTCCTTTGATGGTGCAGCGGCTGTGGAAGATGTTCTCCCTTTGGATGGTCTCTGAAGGATCCACCATTGCACTGAGGATACGTCTAGTGACCAGCACTTCCCCCACATCAGGGTACTCAATGTCACCATATTCTTCTTCTGGTTCATAGTCCTCTTCATCTTGGGACTCATATTCTCCAACCTCTGTAATCAGCATGACCGGTTGTTTGGGCACTCCCTTGAGATGTGTCCACGACCCCTACACTTGAAACAAGTGATGTCACGTGATCTTTGAGGGTTAGAAGACTTACCAGGCTCTCTCTGGTCACGGGTGGGTTCAGGAGGCTTGCTCTTGAACCTTGACTCGATCTCATGCTCTTGCCCTTGTCTACGGTTTTGGGCATGTTGCTTGGTGCCCAAGGTGTCTTAGGCTTGCTGCGGATGTCTTGGCTCTTAAGTTTGATGTGCTGCTCAGCTTGCACAGATAGGTGGAACAAGTCTTTGAAGTCGTAGATTTGCCTTTCCACCTGGCTGATCCTTTCTTGGAGTCCATCCAAGAATTGTGCCATCAATGCTTCTTCATCGTCATTGAGCTCCAATATGTTCCTTAACCTCTCGAACTCTTCATAGTACTGCTCTACTGATCTGGTACCCTGCTTAAGAGTACGAAAACGTCGTTGCAAATCCCTATGAAAGTAAGGTGGAACATACCTTTGTCGCATGAGGTCTTTCATGTCAACCCATGAGTCTACGGGACTCATTCTCTTCCTTCTTCTTGCTCTTCGAAGCTCTTCATCCGCATTTTATCAGAACAATTCCCTATCCCGACATCTACTTCCAGATACTGATAAAGATTCAGGTAATTTTGTCTGATGTAGCGGCTCTCACCGCCTACCCAAAGCACCATCTTATACCTCTGGTGATGCCGGTAAGCAAACTCAAGAAGCAGCTCGGTTTTTCCAATCCCGGATTCACCCGAAACGCAAGCCACACCTTTCCCGTAAGCAATCTTCATTGATCGTTTTCTCCTTGCTTCCCGCCCCACTTTCACTTGATTCCGCGATGGTAATTCCGTATTTTGCATCTCGATCTCTTTCTCCGACTCTTTCCACACAACTTTCTGTTTCCCTTTCTTCCGTCTTTCTTCTGCTGAACCACTTTTATTCCACCCGAGAGTCACGTTCTTCTTCTTCCTTCTCGCCGGCCTCGCTTTTAGCTCAAAGTAGTCCCTTTCCGAATCTCCAGCACATCTCCAAATAGAACGAACTCTAACTCGGATAACTCCTTCTTCCTCCCAACAAAATTTTCATTCCGCGGAAACGGAAACTCCTCTTTCTCTGCTTTATCCCGCCATTTCGTTAACCGCTCTACAATACTTCTCCTCCCTAAAAATTCTAAGGGAAGGAAATTTGAAAAAAAGGAAACTTCCTAGACAACTTGTGCTAGCTGTCCAATTCGAATTCTTTTGTGTATTTTCCTATTTTCTTTTCTTTTCTTTTTGTTTTCTTTTTAATTTAACTTAAAACCAATGGAAATATGAATTAAACAAAAAGGAAAACGTGAATGCAATGCAAAAAGTGAATCTAAACCCTAGTGATACACGTAGGAGGCTAGATGCACTCGGTTTGGAGTTGGAGGTTATTTTTTTGATTTTTCTTAAGTGCGACTTAAACTAATGCAAGAACACAAAACAAAACAAGCAAAAGGATAGAAACAACCTGGTTTAGGAGCTTTAAGCTCTGATACCAAATGATACAAGCCTTGATTCAAGGATGTATGCGCGTGGGCTGTTTGTAGAAGATTAGGTGAGAAACTCAACCTTAGGCTTCTGGATGGGGGTTTTCTGGTTGGTAAAAGATGGAAGGGTGAAGTGAACCACACGAGGGTGATGAACCTCGTGATAAATCACAAACTTAGAGCTAGGAGGGCTGGTCTCAACTAGGTTCTAAGCGCACAAGTCTCTTTTGAGAGAAAGCTTGTAGGAAAAAGTTCTACTTTATTAATAATCAAAAGGTTGTCGAACTACAATGCTGGAAGGAGCCTTATTAATATGCTCGACAGCTTGACCTTCTAGGGTCGACACAAATAAATAAAAAGGAAAGTTTACAAAAGTGCACAAAAGGAAAAGATACAAAAGTGCATAACCGAAAAAGGACCTATTCCTAAAATGTTCTTGACTCAAAATGTAAAGCAACTAGATCCTACCCTGCAAAACAGAAAGAGGCATATATTCGAATGTAAACTTACCTTAACTCACCTCACGGCCAAGAAATGGAAGGTGGCCGTCCTTGTGGCATGCACGCGCCTTGCTCCTAGTCTTCGACTTGGAGTAGGGTTACAAATCTCTGGGTCTTGACCTCTCTTGCTACTAAAGCCCAAGTCTCTGATGTCCCTTGTGTTGTTGAGAAGCTATTGGACTCTTCCTTGTATTTTTGGCCCATTGTCCTTAGTCGATCTTCTTCTAGAAGCTTGTTGACCCATAGGCTGAATTTGTGGAAGAGCGCCCTTGATCTGCTTCTTGTCTTTGCTCCTTGAGGTACTACTGGTGTTGAGACTTCCTCTAAGTGCATGTCCTGGAGCTGGTAGCTCATTTGGTCCGAGTCCTCTTGTGTAGAAGTGGAAGTGCGCGTGTACTCGGCTGGATCGCCTGTACCGGCTGGACTGTGCGCGGTACTGGCCGGAATGACTTCAGGACCGGCCAAGTCGATCCCGGAGTCGGCGGTGTCATCAGGGGGACCGGCGGTGTCATTCACGTCCCCACCAAGTGTGCCGGAAGCTTGGGCCTCTCCGCCGGCGATGTTGACCGGTCCGGTCCTATAGGTCGAGGGTCCGGCGGTACTGTCTGGTCCGGCAGGCACGCCAGATGGTCCTGCTGTCTCGGGCAAGCTTCCTGGTCGGCCAGTCTGGTCTCCTGGCTGGATGTACGACCTGATGTCCTCATCATTCCCTCCCTCTTCAGTAGGTTTTGTCCTCAAAACTGGATCATCTGCATGGAAAGGAGCCAAGTCAGTAACATTGAACGTATTGGACACATTAAACTCACCTGGAAGCTCGATCCGGTAGGCGTTGTTGTTGATCCTCTCGAGCACTCTGAATGGTCCATCTCCTCTTGGTGCTAGCTTGGAACTCCTTAGGTTTGGGAACCTCTCCTGCCGTAGGTGTAGCCACACCCAATCGCCTGGTTGAAAGATCACCTCCCTTCTTCCCTTGTTGGCATGAGTCACGTACTGTCCGGTCCTCTTCTCCAAGTTCTCTGCTACCTTCTGGTGTAACCTCCTTATGAACTCGCTTTGGATGCTCCGTTGAGGTTGGTCATCTCAGCTAGTGGCAGTGGCGTTTGCTCCAAAGGGGTGAGAGGGTTGAAGCCGTATACCACTTCAAATGGTGTCTTCTTGGTTGCTGAGTGCACGGCTCGGTTGTAAGCGAACTCAATGAATGGCAGGCACTCCACCCAAGTCTTTAGGTTCTTCCCTAGTGTAGTCCTGAGAAGGGTTGATAGTGTCCTGTTGACAACTTCAGTTTGGCCATCGGTTTGAGGATGGCAGGTGGTAGAGAAGAGTAGCTTCGTGCCTAGCTTTCTCCAAAGGGTCCTCTAGAAATGGCTGAGGAACTTGGTGTCCCTATCTAATACGATGGTCCTTGGCACTCCATGAAGCCGTACTATCTCCCTGAAGAACAGCTCAGCTGTTTGTGTGGCATCATTGACATTGGCACATGGGATGAAATGTGCCATCTTGGAGAATCTGTTCACCACTACAAAGATTGCATCTTTGTGGTTGATCTTGGGCAGACCTAGAACAAAATCCATCGAGATGTCCACCCTGAATGAGCTTCTCGGATGATAAGCTCCCTTAGTGATCCCTGTGGTATGCACAACCTTCTTTCTCGGAACAAAAATCCCTTATGGATGTAGAATTTTCCATGACTCCCTGTGCTACACTCCTTGTAGCTCTCAGCAAGGTCAGGATCATCCTTGTATAGATCTTTGATGTGCTCGAATCCTAGGACCTTTGCCTCCATGGTTGATATCAAGGCAAACCTCCTTGATAGTGCATCGGCTACCACATTGTCTTTGCCCTTCTTGTACTTGATGATGTACGGGAAGGTCTCTATGAACTCCATCCACTTGGCATGTCTCCTCTTGAGATTGGTTTGCCCTCTGAGGTGTTTGAGAGTCTCGTGATCAGTGTGGATCAAGCACCATCGTATTTTGGCCTGCATATAGATAAAGCAAGTTAATACCTTGATTTACTAATGGTTTAGGGCATTAACCTCGGTTTAGGACATTAACCTCGGTTTAAGGTATTACCTCGGTTTATGGTCCTCATATAGTTCGGGTGTGGCCATTGTGGATCTGATGGTTTTTGTTTGATAAGCAAGGAAGCAATTACTCCTTTCCATATCAGCTGGTTTCTTTGTTTGGCGTTCAAGGTGTTGGATTCTCCATTGTCTTCTCTTTGTTCTGAACATCGGTTTAGTGTAAAAGATGTTTTTTCTTGGTCTTTGTTGGATCTTCGTGTACCTATACCTGTTTCAATAATCTTTAAAAAATACAAGTGCATTATGCTAGTACTGGAATTTTAAAATTTAGACTCTTTTATTTCCTTAACACTTTTAGGCTTAACATTTTCGGGTTCTACTAGCAAGTTTTTTATTACTTGTCTAGTTCGACATGTCTTAGCAAAGTGTCCTCTTTCTAAACATCTATAGCATATAATTTCATCTAGTTTTAACTGGTCAGAGGATTTATCTGGTTTTTCTTTGTCGTGTAGCTCATGCAATGGCTTTGATGGTTGCTGGTGTGAGATACGGCTTGAGGCTTTGGGCTGGTCATCTTTGGACTGAATCTGCCTCATCACGATAGATTACTTTTCTCCCTACTTCTTCTAAACTCCTTTGGGATCTTAGTTCTTGCAATTTCCTTCATATTTTTTTTCATCCTTTTCACCTTTTTTTCCTCTTTAACTCACTTGGTTTGAGAGTTCCAACATCTCATGCAAAAGTTTTCTCCTTTTGATTCTTCTTCAAAATCGGTCTCCAAATAGTCTTCATTCCATGACTTCTCCATAGTCACACTCTTTGGTGGTTAGGCATTGATCATAGTCATTGTTTTAACTATAATCAGTTTTTCGTATGCTCATGGTTTCTTCTTCTTCATCATAGTGTTCCATCACTAAAGTTTGTACCTTTCACGACAAGAAAAAAAAATCAGGTCCAAATCAACAAATAAAAAAACTACACTCTAGTGAATATATGATATTAACACACAAGAACTAATAAAAGGAAAATATGATACAAATAAATATTTTGAGATTTTTATTTTTGTTTCTTTTGGCAAAAAACTTTAAAACAAACTAAAAGATAATATTTGTTTTGGTTTTTGATATTAAATTAATTTAGAACTAAACGAATAATATTTTATAAATTTCTTTCTTTTTTTAAATTTAACTAGCAAATAAATTTGACAAATAAAAAATAACAAATAAATGATATTTCTTTTTTTTAAAATTTTTTTACTTAATTTCGTTCATAAACATCATTCATTTTGTTATTTTTATTTGTCGGTAGTTAAGCTTTAAAGAAAAAAAGAGATTCATAGAACATTAATTATTTCGTCTTAAATTAATTTAAAATATTAAAACCAAAACAAATATTGTCTTTTAGTTTGCTTTAAAGTTAGTTGCCAAAAAAAACCAAAAATAAAAACGTCAAATATTTACTAGTATCGATTTTTTTTTGCTACTACTTGTGAGTTAATATCATATATTCACTAGAGTATAGTTTTCTTTTTTGTTAATTTGGACTTGATATTTTTTCTTCTGGTTGTGCAACGTACAAATTTAATGATGGAGCACTATGATGAAGAAGAAAACATCATGAACATACCACAAACCAATTGTAGTCAAAATAATAACTATGATCAATGCCTCAGCACCAACAAGGGTGATTATGGAGAAGATTCATTGCATGAAGACTATTTGGAGACTGATTTTGAAGAAAAATCAGAAGGAGAAAACTTTGAATCATAACCACTGGACTATGACCCCATGAGTCATGAAAGGTTGTCGGAAGAAGAAGAAAGTTACCAAGGATGTGATGAAGAAGAAAATCATGAAGGAGAATTGTGGCATGGAGAGACTAACTCCCAAAGTAGTCTAGGAAGAAGTAGAACACGAGAAACAAGGGGTAATCTATGGTGATGAGCCAGAATATGAAGAAGAATGGCTCGAGCACCACTCAGCCAAACCATGGGAGCAGCAATCAAATGGTGAAGAAAATCATGAAGTGGAATACATCTCATTTTCAGGCCATGAACAAGGACCAAACGCTTATCTCAAGTGGGAAAAAGACATGGAAGATTGGTTCCAAAATAACCTAATTCAAGAGGAAGAAAAAACAACCTATGCCGAAAACACCCTAACCGAAGATGCCTTTAAGATTTGGGAGCAAGATAGGTTATATACGGTTAGACTATGATGAACCAGAGATAACATGGGATGAAATGAAGCAGCTGATGTATGATGAGTTTGTGAGGAACATAGCAGCTCGCCAGCATTACTATGTGAAGATCCATGCAAACTCCGGACCAAAAAAATGGCTTTTGAGATTCTACAATGCCACTGATATTTGGAAGATCCTTCTTAGGCATAGTTGGAGTTGTTGTTGATCTGCCAAATAAGAGGGTTTGCTTCACCAACATCGACAACAAGGTCTTCTATAAAACTTTACATAAGGCAAGATTTTCACATTTTGTCTCATGTACTACCATCTTCCCCAAAGATATGTTGAATGCAAAATCAAGAGTCAATTGTGTAGACAAATACGTGATCAAAGAAGCCCTGAATGAAGATTATGCTATCACGAGAACGAACGTTGTTCACAAGGCAAAGGTGAAAAACAAATTCATGATCGAAGGGATCAAGGGCGACCCTCATATCACCTTAGTGCCTCAAAAGTGTGTTGGAAATAGTATCTGAGTACATATCAAATGTAAGGGGACTTCAAAACTTTTTGCTATGGCTAGAGCATTCTTACTTTTGAGATACAAGCGAAATGTGAAGATGCGGTTAAGGACTTGATGAGCAGAGTTATGAAGCTGAAGTTAATCAATAACGGGACTTGATTTATAGTGAGTTCTAGTGTTTTTCCTCGGTGAATTTTGACACAATCGAGCTGGAGATTGTAAACAAGCGCTTAATGGAAGGCAATCCATTGGTATCATTTTTTTTAAGTATCTTCATTTTTCTCCTGATTTACTCTTACACCGGGACGGTGTGAAGTAAGTCTGGAGGGAGGGTGTTTAGTGCTAACCTATTTTAAATTTTTTTCTTTGGTGCTTGAGTTAGTTTGCGGCCTGTTTAAACTTTTGTTATTATTGTGTTAAAAAAAAAATTTTCAGCCATACCTTGGAACTAATTGTCTAAAGCTAAATTTTGTGACCATTCTAACAGATTTTAACCGCAAACTTGCCGAATGGAAACCCATAAGAAAATCAACTTACCGAAGCTACCATATCACTTGAGAATTCAAACATTCCAATGGTAACTCCAACCCGAATGAATTTAATTTTCTCATCATGGGGTTTGATAGACATTGAGCTAGATTCACCCTTCTATGATGTAATGCACGGTTCTCCCCTCTATTACCTTCCAATTTGTATACCCCTTGTGTTGAATTAGATGTGGTTTAAGTGGAAATAAATTTGGAGTCAGACGTAAACTAGCATCCTTTAGATCTCTTGGAAATTCTTCTCATAGGATGATCGATAAAAAAATACAATGATACCCAAGAAAAGTAGGAAGATATAGATCATCAGGGGAAGGATTCGATAAAAAATACACTGATGGCCTAGAAAAATAGAGAGAAATTGATTCTAAAGAAATGAGAAAATAGAGAGGAAAAGAACCAGAAGTTGAAAATAAATAAATAAAAGGAACACAAGAGGGATGAGTATTTAAGGTTCTTTGATTGATACTCCCTCATTGATACTACTTGCTATAGTTTATTAGGGATTAGCAAGGTGATTTTAGATTTCTTAGAGTGGTTGTGGATTTGATTTGATATGGTTGCTAAGCTTATGGCGAAGTACATGGAAGTGTTTTTCTAAGATTGATGTTGTTTGATGTGGATTGCATAGTTGAAATTGATGTATTGTTGTAAAGGTTATGTGGGGTTTTTACACTTCTAATTTTCCTTTTGTACTTAGAATCTATGTTTTGTTTAAGGACAAACAAAGGTCTAAGTGTGGGAAAGTTGATGTGTTGTGATTTTGATATATTTTAACCATTTTTTGCTAGTATTACAAAATTGAGTTGAATCATTTGAAGTTTGACACTCTTCGAAAGCCTTCTAATGTTGGATCACACGCAAACTTCGCAACAAGATAGTCGAGTGCTTTGAAGTCAAACGAACGATTTGATCAAGAGTTATACCAGTTTTCGTAAAAATAGTCGAGTGTTGTTTCGCACAAAAACGGTTTGGCCCCATGTTGGCCCAATCCAACCCCGATTTGACCTTTTTCGATTTTGTAACTATATAAATATTTTTCAGGCACTTTTAAAGCTACACTTTAGTTTCTTTAGTTTTTTTTGGCATTGGCATTTGTAATCACTTTTGGAGAAGAAATCTTGACTCCACATCTTATTGATAAGATTTATATACCTTTCTACTCTTTATTTATTCAATTTTAGTATTTGATTATTATTTTTTTAATCGTTATTCATATCTGAATAGATTTTTGTTAAGTTTTAGGACTTTCAAAGGGATTTCAGGAATCGGTAAATTAGGCCTCTCGAATTACAAATTTTCATCTAGATCTTTATTTAGGTTGTTCTTATTACTTAGTCTAATATGATCAATTAGACTATAATATTAGGATTAATCGGAATGCATCAAAAATGTTAGTAGTTTCCTGAAAAGAATGTAGATGAGCAAAATTGTTAGTAACCAACAAAAAAATTGATGTTAAATCAATTTGTGAACATATTAATTAGAACATGAACAATTAATCCGTGTTTAAGAATATGAATTCAAACGAAAATTTAGAATGATAAATTATTAGACATAGTAGTTAAGTGCAATGACAGGCTAGCTCGATAGTCGTGTTAGAAGTTCTAGATAACACTTAATCAAATCCCCAATAAAAATCCAATTAGCAATACTGATTTCCTACTTATTTTTATAAACCTAACGCTTTCATATTTTAAGTTTATATCAATATAAATTCTTTCTATTCATATTATTTATCCATAAACTTTTATGGTTTTTCTTTTTAACAAAACTGTTATTATAAAAATTATAATATAGCGATTGGTACTTATAGATTCGATTTTTAAATACTCTTGTGTTTGCTTCTGCATTTATAACAAGTTTCTTTGGGTTAAAACAAATACGAGAGATAGTGAACAACGTTTTAATTTGTTTTTTATCTTTTCCAAGGCAACTTCTATCCTCAACATTTTTAAACATTTCATTAATTCCTCTTCGATTGCTAATACCAATTTTTAGATGAACTTTCATTACATTTGTAACTGGTATCATGATGTCTTCACCACCATCAATCAACACAGCTCGATAAGCTTTTCCTTCCTTATATTGTTGCAACCTCATTATGCTTGATCCTTTAGACATCTTCACATGCTCTTGTTTTCTTCACATTTTCTTAACATTGAATCCTCCCCAACCGTGACTACCTTTGTTTCAACATCACTCCCAATGAATAAATGGAAAACTTACTCTAGTTGTAATACTCTATCTCACACCCAACTCCTTTAGAGTTTTTTGTGTCTCTTAAGACCAAATCAGTCTTCCGGAGTAACAACTTCTTCCTCAGTGTTTCTTTTTGATTCATGATCACATATCCTTGTGTTAATTAACTGTATATCAATCCTATAGCTACATCTAAAGAAACATTTCAAGAATAACTTGCTTTTCATGAAACTCTTTAATATGATATGTGTCACCCATCGTCTTCTGTACTTATCTCTCCTATCTCATTAATCCTTTTTTTCATATATTGGTCATGTTCGTTTGGCAGCCGCAGGTATCTACGACTGCGGCTGCGGCAGATTGTTGTTCGCTTATCTGTTGTAGGTACCTACGGCAGACGCAGCGGTCAGACGCTACATCCTGTGTCGCAATTTTTTCGACCGCTTATTAAAACAGCAATGCGACTAAAAATCTGCGATCAATCGCAACCGCAACCGCCAATGGCAGACAAACGAACAAGATCTGCCGTAGCCGCAACCGTAGTATTGACCGTAGCCGCAACCGCCTGCGGCGACCAAACGAACAACACTATTATCACCTTCATCCAGTAGCTCATCACATCTAAATATACATGAATCCTCTCGGAAATATTAAACTGCTTTTAATCAAGCAAATTCTGTATTCCATTTTCATACTCATATGCTGTAAAATCTTGATTCCCAAATCTATTGTTTTAACAAGTACTTTTAAATATGTATATCATTCCTATGGCCCTAGAATCATGATTCTATTTCACTTCTGTTGCTTTTTCAAACAGTCCTATCTAGGAACCATTCTATGCTCAAATTTTATCAACCTAAACAAAACCAAGTAGCTATCCGAATCCACAACTATTAATCGTGATTTTTTTCGTTGGAATTTGTTTGCATTCTTTTGTTGTACCAAGATCAAGATGTCCTTACTTTAGGGTACCATGAGTATCTTCGTGACCTTTACTGAATTGAGAGAACCTTACTTCAAACCAATATTTGACTATTCCAATGAAACTTCCTACGTCAAATCTTATGTGCTTTTCCATGTATAATTGATTCTTCTTCTCTTTATTACTCTTATTTGAGGCAAAAATCATAAGATTCATAAAATAAACAACTCCTATTCGAAGAAGAGATAAGTCTTTTATCTTTCTTTTTTACCACAATCATATCTGGAATACTTTGATACCATTGTTAAGATTTTAAGATCATTTTTTTTTATTATTTTCAAGTTTCTATTAAGTATAACTTTGATATTTAAACTAAGAACACAGTTTGATTACACAGTTTACATTTAAAATACATCTCGGATGCGATCTATCTCTTACAAATTTTTACTATCAATAACAAAACACGTTTACATAAACGATTTAATATGCGTTCTTTGTATTTAAGGTTACAAGTAAACAAAATAAAAGAGATACAACATTAAAGATAATGATCAAAGAAACTTTCTCTTGTAAATACGAGACATGGACAATGTCTTTGTCTTAGGTTTATTCTCTCTCTGCCTCTCTTACCCTCTCTCTCTCCCTCTCTCTCTCTCCCTCTTTCTCTCTATCTCTTTTTCTTGTGTGTTTTCAGACTAGTTTTGGGGATAACTTAAATTGTTGAGAATGAGGCCTATTTATATGGTTAATGTGCCCTTTTCATGTAGGATATATATG
>CM032160.1:28037154-28104532 GCA_018901935.1 Pugionium cornutum
CCGGAATGACTTCAGGACCGGCCAAGTTTATTCCGGAGTTGGCGGTGTCATCAGGGGGACCGCGGTGTCATTCACGTCCCCACCAAGTTTGCCGGAAGCTTGGGCCTCTCCGCCGGCGATGTTGACCGGTCTGGTCCTATAGGTCGAAGGTCCGGCGGTACTGTCTGGTCCGGCAGGCGCGCCAGATGGTCCTGCTGTGTCGGGCAAGCTTCCGGGTCGGCCAGTCTGGTCACCTGGCTGGATGTACGACCTGATGTCCTCATCATTCCCTCCCTCTTCAGTAGGTTTTGTCCTCAAAACTGGATCATCTGCATGGAAAGGGGCCAAGTCAGTAACATTGAACGTATTGGACACATTAAACTCACCTGGCAGCTCGATCCGGTAGGCGTTGTTGTTGATCCTCTCGAGCACTCTGAATGGTCCATCTCCTCTTGGTGCTAGCTTGGAACTCCTTAGGTTTGGGAACCTCTGCTGCCATAGGTGTAGCCACACCCAATCGCCTGGTTGAAAGATCACCTCCTTTCTTCCTTTGTTGGCATGAGTCACGTACTGTCCGGTCCTCTTCTCCAAGTTCTCTGCTACCTTCTGGTGTAACCTCCTTATGAACTCTGCTTTGGATGCTCTGTTGAGGTTGGTCATCTCAGCTGGTGGCAGTGGTGTTTGCTCCAAGGGGGTGAGAGGGTTGAAACCGTATACCACTTCAAATGGGGTCTTCTTAGTTGCTGAGTGCACGGCTCGGTTGTAGGCAAACTCAATGAATGGCAGGCACTCCACCCAAGTCTTTAGATTCTTCCCTAGTGTTGTTCTGAGAAGAGTTGATAGGGTCCTGTTGACAACTTCAGTTTGGCCATCGGTTTGAGGATGGCAAGTGGTTGAAAAGAGTAGCTTCGTGCCTAGTTTTCTCCAAAGGGTCCTCCAGAAATGGCTGAGGAACTTGGTGTCCCTGTCTGATACGATGGTCCTTGGCACTCCATGAAGCCGTACTATCTCCCTGAAGAACAGCTCAGCTGTTTGTGTTGCATCATTGACATTGGCACATGGGATGAAATGTGCCATCTTGGAGAATCTGTCCACCACTACAAAGATTGCATCTTTGTGGTTGATCTTGGGCAGACCTTGAACAAAATCCATCGAGATGTCCACCCATGGATGTGTTGGTATGGGCAGTGGGAGATACAACCCGTGAGGTTGCACTCGGGACTTTGCCTTCTTGCAAGTGGTGCATCTTGCACAATGTGCTTCTACTGTCCTCTTGATGTGTGGCCAGTAGAAGTGCTCCTTGACCACTGCTAGAGTCTTGTCGACACCAAAGTGGCCCATGAGTCCTCCTCCATGAGCTTCTCAGATGATAAGCTCCCTTAGTGATCCTTGTGGTATGCACAGTCTTCTTTCTCGGAATAAGAATCCCTCATGGATGTAGAACTTGCCATGACTCCCTGTGCCACACTCCTTGTAGCTCTCAGCAAAGTCAGGATCATCCTTGTATAGGTCCTTGATGTGCTCGAACCCTAGGACCTTTGCCTCCATGGTGGATATCAAGGCAAACCTCCTTGATAGTGCATCAGCTACCACATTATCTTTGCCCTTCTTGTACTTGATGACGTACGGGAAGGTCTCTATGAACTCCATCCACCTGGCATGTCTCCTCTTGAGATTGGTTTGCCCTCTGAGGTGTTTGAGAGTCTCATGATCAGTGTGGATCACAAACTCCATGGACAGCAAGTAATGCTGCCAAGTCTCCAATGCTCGGACAAGGGCATAGAGCTCCTTGTCATAAGTGGGGTAGTTCAGTGAGGCACCACCTAGCTTCTCACTGAAGTATGCCACTGGTTTCCCTCCTTGGGTTAGCACTGCTCCTATGCCTATTCCAGAGGCATCACACTCCACTTCAAACGTCTTGTTGAAGTCGGGAAGGACTAGCACTGGTGCGTGTGTAAGGCTTTCCTTCAAGGCCTTGAATGCCTTCTCCTGAGCTTCTCCCCAGCTGAATCCCACGTTCTTCTTCACTACTGCCGTCAGTGGTGAGGAAATACTGCTGAAGTTGGGCACGAATCTCCTATAGAAGCTGGCCAGTCCGTGGAAGCTCCTCACTTGGCTGATGTTTCCTGGTGTTGGCCATTCTTGTATGGCTCGAATCTTCTCTTCATCAACCTGTAGACCCTGTGAACTCACAACAAAACCTAAAAAGACAAGCTCATCAGTACAAAAGGTGCACTTCTTGAGATTGGCATAAAGCTCTTCTTGTCGAAGGGTTTTAAGTACCATCTCAAGATGTGTGAGGTGTTCCCGTAGGCACTTACTATAAACCAAAATGTCATCAAAGTAAACTACTATGAACTTACTGATGTACGCCCTAAGAACTTGGTTCATAAGGCGCATGAAGGTGCTTGCGGCATTAGTCAAGCCAAATGGCATGACTGTCCACTCATAGAGTCCTTGCTTTGTCTTGAAAGCGGTTTTCCACTCATCACCTTCCTTCATTCTTACCTGGTGGTATCCACTTTTGAGGTCTATCTTGGAGAAGACCGTGGCTCCACTCAGCTCATCTAGCATGTCATCCAGTCGTGGTATTGGATGCCTATACTTGACTGTGATGTTGTTGATTGCTCGGCAGTCCACGCACATGCGCCAAGTCCCATCCTTCTTGGGCACTAGTAGCGCTGGTACAGCACATGGACTGAGGCTCTCTCGAACATATCCCTTCCCCAGGAGCTCCTTGACTTGCTTCTCAAGCTCCTTGGACTCCTCTGGACTCACCGGTAGGCTGGCCGGTTGGGCAGGGCTGCTCCGGGCACTAGATCAATCTGGTGTTCTATGCCACGTAAAGGGGGCAAGCCTGCTGGTATCTCCTATGGAAATACATCCTGGAATTTTTTGAGGAGAGTTGCTACTTCAAGAGGTAGCTCTACCTGTCCCTGTTCTATACTCAACACTTCCTTGAAAACCATTAGTAACATTAAATCCTTCGAGGCTAAAGCTCTCCGGACATGGCTTGGTTGAATAAGAAAATTAGATTTGATAAGTTTCTTTTCCTTACTCATTTGGAGTTGTAGCTCATATACTTTGGCAGGTGTAAGAGGAGCTAGGCTGACCTTTCTCTTGTCATGCACGAAGGTGTAGAGATTGGTTCTGCCATCATGCCTGGTCTCTTTGTCAAACTGCCATGGTCTCCCTAGTAGAAGATGGCCGGCTTGCATGGGCACCACGTCGCACACGACTTGGTCTTGATACTTGCCCACACTGAATGGCACAGTGACTTGCTCATGAATCTTGAGCTCCACTTTGTCATCGAGCCATCTCAGTCTATATGGTTGAGGATGCCGTGTCCTCTCTAGACCTAGCTTATCAACCATATATGCACTAGCAACGTTAGTGCAAGAACCACCATCTATGATGAGGTTACATACTTTTCCCTTGATGGTGCAACGGCTGTGGAAGATGTTCTCCCTTTGGATGGTCTCTGAAGGATCCACCATTGCACTGAGGATACGTCTAGTGACCAGCACTTCCCCCACATCAGGGTACTCAATGTCACCATATTCTCCTTCTGGTTCATAGTCCTCTTCATCTTGGGACTCATATTCTCCTGCCTCCGTAATCAGCATGACTCGGTTGTTTGGGCACTCCCTTGAGATGTGTCCACGTCCCCTGCACTTGAAACAAGTTATGTCACGTGATCTTTGAGGGTTAGAAGACTTACCAGGCTCTCTCTGGTCACGGGTGGGTTCAGGAGGCTTGCTCTTGAACCTTGACTCGATCTTTACGCTTTTGCCTTTGTCTACGGTCTTAGGCATGTTGCTTGGTGCCCAAGGTGTCTTAGGCTTGCTGCGGATGTCTTGGCTCTTACGTTTGATGTGCTGCTCAGGTTGCACAGATAGGTGGAACAAGTCTTTGAAGTCGTTGTAGATTTGCGTTTCCACCTTGCAGCTGATCCTCTCTTGGAGTCCATCCAAGAATTGTGCCATCAATGCTTCTTCATCATCATTGAGCTCCAATCTGTTCCTTAACTTCTCGAACTCTTCATAGTATTCTTCTACTGATCTGGTACCCTGCTTAAGAGTACGAATACAACGTTGCAAATCTCTATGAAAGTAAGGTGGAACAAACCTTTGTCGCAGGAGGTCTTTCATGTCGACCCATGAGTCTACGGGTCTCATTCTCTTCCTCCTTGTGTCAGATACCTCACAATCCCACCAGATGAGGGCATTGTCCATGAGTTGTGCTACTGCCATTGAGACTCTCCTAGGCCCTGGTTGGTTGTAGTGATCAAAGATATGATCCATTTGCTTCTCCCAATCTAGGTAAGCCTCGGGGTCTACTTTTCCTGCAAAACTTGGAGGAGTTAGTTTAACATCAGGATGAATTACCCGGTTGTAGGTGTGTTCATCTCCATCCTCATGACGTCTAGGAGGCATTCTTGGTCTCTGGTGAAGACCATATGGCTCAAAGCCATCCTCTCCTGCCTCTGGTTGCCGTGGAGGTCCTCTCGGCCTATGGTGATAGTTATGAGGTTGTGTGCCCTCATCTCCATCTGGTTGGGGTTCCTCCTGTTCGTGCCGTGTCCTAAGGTGCTCAGGACCCTCAGGACGGTCTTGCTCAGCTCTCACGTGCCTTATGGCCTGGAATCTTACTGGTCTTTCCACGCGCTCCAACCGCTCCCCTATGGATGCGAGTTGTGTTTGGAGTGTGGTGAACATGGCCATCATGGCTTCAGCTGCGTCTCTATTCTCTTCTCCCATGGTGTGCTACAAAGAAAGAAGACAATTAGGGTGCTCCTAAATTATTAGGAGGGTTTTCTTTTTATAAGGGGTTTGAAAAAAATGCAAAAAGGAATAATCCTAAGGAAAGGAAATTCGACTACAAGAGAAAAAGGAAACTTCCTAGACAACTTGTGCTAGCTGTCCAATTCGAAATATCTTGGGTATTTTCCTATTCTCTTTTCTTTCCTTTTTCTTTTCTTTTCTTTTTCTTTTTAATTTACTTAAACTTAATGGAAATAGGAATTAAACAAAAAGGAAAACGTGATTGACAATGCAAAAGTGAACCTAAACCCTAGTGATACACGTAGGAGGCTAGATGCACTCAGTTTGGAGTTTGATGTTGTTTTTTTGATTTTTCTTGAATGCGACTTAAACTAATTCAAGAACTAAAAACAAGACAAGCAAAAGGATAGAAACAACCTGGTTTAGGAGCTTTAAGCTCTGATACCAAAATGATACAAGCCTCGATTCAAGGCTTGGATGCGCGTGGGCTGTTTGTAGAAGATTAGGTGAGAAACTCAACCCTAGGCTTCTGGATAGAGGTTTTCTGGTTGGTAAAGGATGGAAGGGTGAAGTGAACCACACGAGGGGTGATGAACCTCGTGATAAATCACAAACTTAGAGCTAGGAGGGCTGGTCTCAACTAGGTTCTAAGCGCACAAGTCTCTTGAGAGAATAACTTGTTGAAAGAAAATTCGATCTTTATTAATATCAGAAAAGGTTGTCGAACAACAATGCTGGAAGGAGCCTTATTAATATGCTCGACAGCTTGACGTTCTAGGGTCGACACAAATAAAGAAAAAGGAAAGTTTACAAAAGTGCACAAAGGAAAAGATACAAAAGTGCATAACCGAAAAAGGACCTATTCCAAAAATGTTCTTGACTCAAAAATGTAAAGCAACTAGATCCTACCCTGCAAAACAAAAAGAGGCATATATTCGAATGTAAACTTACCTTAACTCACCTTACGGGCAATAAATGGAAGGTGGCCGTCCTTGTGGCATGCACGCGCCTCGCTCCTAGTCTTCGACTCGGAGTAGGGTTACAAATCTCTGGGCCTTGACCTCTCTTGCCACTAAAGCCCAAGTCTCTGATGTCCCTTGTGTTGTTGAGAAGCTATTGGACTCTTCCTTGTATTTTTGGCCCATTGTCCATAGTCGATCTTCCTCTAGTAGCTTGTTGACCCATAGGCTGAATTTGTGGAAGAGAGCCCTTGATCTGCTTCTTGTCATTGCTCCTTGAGGTACCACTGGTGTTGAGACTTCCTCTATGTGCATGTCCTGGAGCTGGTAGCTCATTTGGTCTGAGTCCTCTTGTGTAGAAGTGGAAGTGCGCGTGTACTCGGCTGGATCGGCTGTACCGGCTGGATTGTGCGCGGTACTGGCCGGAATGACTTCAGGACCGGCCAAGTTGATCCCGGAGTCGGCGGTGTCATCAGGGGGACCGGCGGTGTCATTCACGTCCCCACCAAGTGTGCCGGAAGCTTGGGCCTCTCCGCCGGCGATATTGACTGGTCTGGTCCTATAGGTCGAGGGTCCGGCGGTACTGTCTGGTCCGGCAGGCACGCCAGATGGTCCTGCTGTCTCGGGCAAGCTTCCTGGTCGGCCAGTCTGGTCTCCTGGCTGGATGTACGACCTGATGTCCTCATCACCGGCGGAGAAGCCCAAACCTCCGGCCCAACTGGCGGCGACGTGGATGACACCGCCGGTCCAATTGGTGATGTCGCCAACTCAGGAATCAACTTGGCCGGCTCAGAAGACATTCCGGCCTGTACCTCGCACAGTCCAGCTGGTACAGCCGATCCAGCCGAGTACACGGGCATTTCAACATCAACACAAGGAGACTCGGACCAGATAAGCTACCAGCTTCAGGACAAGCATCTAGAGGAAGTCTCTACACCAGTGGTGCCACCAGGAGCAATGACAAGGAGCAGATCAAGGGCACTCTTCCACAAATTCAACTTATGGGTCAACAAGCTCCTAGAGGATGATCGACAAAGGACATTGGGCTAGAAGTGCAAATAAGAGTCCAAAGGCTTCACAACAGTGCAAGGGACTTCAGAGACTTGGGCTTTAGTGGCAAGAGAGGTCAGGGCCCCAAGATTCCTAACCCTACTCCAAGTCGAAGACTAGGAGCAAGGGGCGTGCATGCCACAAGGTCGGCCACCTTCCTTTTCTTGGCCGTGAGGTAAGAAAGGTAAGTTTTGAAATTGGATATTTGCCTCTTTCTGTTTTGCAGGGTAGGATTTAGATCATTTACATTTTTGAGTCAAAGACATTTTAGGAATAGGTCCTTTTTCGGTTATGCACTTTTGTAAGTTTTCCATTTGTGCACTTTTGTAAGTTTTCCATTTGTGCACTTTTGTAAGTTTTCCATTTTTTTGCTTTGAGTCGACCCTAGAAGGTCAAGCTGTCGAGCATATTAATAAGGCTCATTCCAGCATTGTAGTTCGACAACCTTTTTGATAATTAATAAAGATCAAATTTTCTCTCAACAAGTTATTCTGTCAAGAGACTTGTGCGCTTAGAACCTAGTTGAGACCAGCCCTCCTAGCTATAAGTTTGTGATTTATCACTAGGTTCATCACCCCTCGTGTGGTTCACTTCACCCCTCCATCCAATACCAATCAGAAAACCTCGATCCAGAAGCTTAAGGTCGACTTTCTCACCTAAACTTCTCCAAACAGCCCACACGCATCCAAGCCTTGAATCGAGGCTTGTATCACTCTTTCAGTCTCAAATGTTGTCATAATAAAGAAAATTGAGCTAGCTTAACGTGGGTGTTCGATTCGTGTCATTACGAACTCTAAATAAAAAGTCATGGGCGATTTAGTGCATACATGCCAAGTTGATCGGGCAGCTAAAATGATCAATCTAAATTGATCATTGGTGCTCCTTGAGTAAAAACTTATAAATGAAGCGTAATGCATGGCATCACGCAGTTTTGGATACATTGTATTACTTGGAGGCTTTGTGGTAGCTCTTTCAGTCTCAAATGTTGTCACAATAGGGAACATTGAGCTAGCTTAACGTGGGCGGCTGATTCATGTCATTTTGAGCTCTAAATTAAAAGTTAAAGACGATGTAGTGCAGACATGTCAAGTTGATCAGCTAGTTAAAATGATTATTCTAAACTAATATTTGGTACTCATTGCGTTAAAGCATATAAATGAAGCATAGTGGGGCATCACACAATCTGGGATAAATTGGATTACTTGGAGGCTTTTTAATGCGGACATGTCAACTTGATCGGCCGGTTAAGGTGATCATTCTACACTGATCATTGGTGCCCCTTCAGGAATGGCTTATAGTGAAGCATATTGCATGACATCATACATTTTGGGGGTATATTGGAATACTTAGAAGCTTTGTCATTTCGAACTGTAAATCAAATGTTACGAACGATTTAGTGCAGACATGTCAAGTTGATCGACCAGTTAAAATGATCATTCTAAATTGATCATTGGTGGTCCTTGAGTAAAACCCTATAAATAAAGCACCATGCATGGCGTCACGTAGTTTGGGATACATTGGATTACTTGGAGGCGTTGTCTAAGCTCTTTCAGTCTCAAATGTTAGCACAATATAGAAGATTGAAATAGCTTAATGTGGGCGTTGAATTCATGTCATTTTGAACTCTAAATCAAAAGTTACGTACGATATAGTGCGGAAATGTCAAGTTCATCAGCCAGTTAAAGTGATAATTCTAAACTGATCATTTTAAGCTGATCATTAGTGCTCCTTGGGTAAAGGCTTATAAATAAAGTATAATGCATGGTATCACGCAGTTTAGGTTAGATTGGATTACTTGAAGGATTTGTGGTACCTGTTTCAATCTCAAATGTTCTTGCAATATAAAAAATTGTGCTAGCTTAACGTGGGTGTTAGATTTTTGTCATTTTGAACTCTAAATAAAACGTTACGGACGATTAAGTGCGGACATGTGAAGTTGATCGACCAGTTAAAATGATCATTCTAAACTGATCATTGGTGCTCCTTGAGTAAAGGCTTATAAATAAAGCATAATGCATGACATCACGTAGTTTGGGATACAATGGATTACTTGGAGGCTTTATCAAAGCTCTTTCAATCTCAAATGTTGTCACAATATAGAAAAAGTAGGTAGCTTAACGTGGGCGTTGGATTAGTGGCATTCTGAATTCTATATCACAAGTCAAAGACGATTTAGTGCGGACATATCAAGTTTATCGGCTAGTTAAATTGATCATTCTAAACTGATAAATGGTGCTCATTGAGCAACGGTTTAGAAATGAAGCATAATACATGGGATAACGCAGTTTGGTATAGATTAGATTATTTGGAGGCTTTGCTGTAGGTATTTCAGTTTTAAATTTTGTCACAATATGGAAAATTGAGCTAGCTTAATGTGGGTGTTGGATTCGTTCTCATTCTTAACTCTAAATCAAAAGTCACGGACAATTTAGTGTAGACATGTCAAGTGTACTGGCCAGTTAAAATGATCATTTTAAACTGATCATTAGTACTTCTTGAGTAAATGCTTATAAATGAAGCACAATGCATGGCATCACAGAGTTTCGGATAGATTAAATACTTGTAGGCTTTGTGGTAGCTGTTTCAGTCTCAAATGTTTTCAAGATATAAAAATTGAGCTAGCTTAACATGGACGTTGGATTCATGTCATTCCAAACTCGAAATCAAAAGTAACATACGATTAGGTGCGGACATGTCAAGTTTTTCGGCCACTTAAAATGATCATTCTAAACTAATCATTGGTGCTCTTTGAGTGAAGGCTTATAAATGAAGCATAATGCATGGCATGACGCAGTTAGGGATAGATTGGATTACTTGGACACTTTTTCGTAGCTATTTAGGTCATAAATTTTGGTACAATATAGAAAACTGAAATAGCTTAATGTGGGTGTTGAATTCTTATCATTTGGAATTCTAAATCAAAATTTACAGACGATTTAGTGCATACATGTCAAGTTGATCAGCCAGCTAAAGTGATCTTTCTAAACTTATAATTCTAAACTGCTCATAGGTGCTCCTTGAGTAAAGGCTTATAAATGAAGCATAATGCATGACATCACGCAGTTTAGATTAGATTGGATTACTTGAGAGTTTTGTGGTAGCTGTTTCAATCTCAAATGTTGTCACAATTAAAAAAATGAGCTAGCTTAACATGTGTATTGGATTCGTGTCATTCTGAACTGTAAATCAAAAGTTACGGACGATTTAGTGTGGACATGTCAAGTTGATCGACCAATTAAAATGATTATACTAAACTGATCATTGGTGCTCCTTGAGTAAAAGCCGATAAATAAAGCACAATACATGGCGTCACATAGTTTGGGATACATTGGATTACTAGGAGGCTTTGTCAAAGCTCTTTGAGTCTCAAATGTTATAACAATATAGAAAATTGAAATAGCTTAACGTGGGAAATGTCAAGTTGATCAACCAGTTAAAATAATCATTCTAAACTTATCATTGGTCTTCATTCACAAAAGGTTTACAAATGAATCATAATGCATGACATCACTTGGTTTAGGATAAGTTGGATTACTTGAAGGCTTTGTGGTAGATGTTTTAGTCTCAAATGTTGTCACAATATAAAAAATTGAGCTAGCCTAACGTGGGCGTTTGATTCGTGTCATTCTGAACTCTAAATCCAAAGTTGCAGATGATTTAGTGTAGACATGTCAAGTTGATTGGCCAGTTAAAATGATCATTCTCAACCGATCATTAGTGCTCCTTGAGTAGAGGCTTATAAATGAAGTATAATGCATGGCAACACTGAGTTTCGGAAAGATTGGATTACTTGAAAGATTGTGGTAGCTGTTTTAGTCTCAAATGTTGTCAAAATAGAAAAGATTGGGCTAGCTTAACATGGACGTTGGATTTGTGTCATTCTGAATTCGAAATCAAAAGTTACGGACGATTAGGTCCGACATGTCAAGTTTATCGGGCAGTCAACATGATCATTCTAAACTTATCATTGGTGCCATTGAGTAAAGGCTTAAAAATAAAGCATAATGCATGAGATAACGCAGTTTGGGGTAAATTGGATTACTTGGAGGCTTTGTCGTAACTCTTTAAGTCTTAAATGTTGTCACATATAGAAAATTGAGCTAGCTTAACGTGGGCGTTGGATTCGTGTCATTATGAACTCAAAATCAAAAGTTACGGATGATTTTTTGTGACACATCAAGTTTATCGGCTTTTTAAATTAATCATTCTAAAGTGCTCATTGAGCAAAGGTTTACAAATGAAGCATAATACATTGCATCACGAAGTTTGTGATAGATTGGATTAGTTGGAAACGTTGTCGTAGCTATTTTGGTCCTAAATATGACATAATATTGAAAATTGAAATAGTTTAACTTGGGTGTTGGCTTCGTGCCATTTTAAATTCTAAATAATGTTACGGACGATTCAATGCGGATATGTCAAATTGAATGGCCAGTTAAAGTGATCATTAGTGCTCCTTGAGTAAAGGCTTATAAATGAAGCATAATGCATGACATCACGCAGTTCAGATTAGATTGGATTACTTAAACGTTTTGTGGTAGCTGTATCAATCTCAAATGTTGTCACAATAAAATATTGAGCTAGCTTAACGTGGGAGTTGAATTCGTGTCATTTCGAACTCTAAATCAAATGTTACGGACGATTTAGTGAGGACATGTCAAGTTGATCGACCAGTTAAAATGATCATTCTAAATTGATCATTGGTGGTCCTTAAGTAAAAGCCTATAAATAAAGTACCATGCATGGCGTCACGTAGTTTGGGATACATTGGATTACTTGGAGGCTCTGTCAAAGATCTTTCAGTCTCAAATGTTATCACAATATAGAAAATTGAAATAGCTTAATGTGGACGTTGGATTCATGTGGACGTTGGATTCATGTCATTTTGAACTCTAAATCAAAAGTTACGTACGATTTAGTGCGGAAATGTCAAGTTGATCGGCCAGTTAAAGTGATAATTCTAAACTGATCATTCTAAGCTGATCATTAGTGATCCTTGAGTAAAGGCTTATAAATAAAGTATAATGCATGGTATCACGCAGTTTAGGTTAGATTGGATTACTTGAAGGATTTGTGGTACCTGTTTCAATCTCAAATGTTCTTGCAATATAAAAAATTGTGCTAGCTTAACGTGGGTGTTAGATTTTTGTCATTTTGAACTCTAAATAAAACGTTACGGACGATTAAGTGCGGACATGTGAAGTTGATCGACCAGTTAAAATGATCATTCTAAACTGATCATTGGTGCTCCTTGAGTAAAGGCTTATAAATAAAGCATAATGCATGACATCACGTAGTTTGGGATACAATGGATTACTTGGAGGCTTTATCAAAGCTCTTTCAATCTCAAATGTTGTCACAATATAGAAAAAGTAGGTAGCTTAACGTGGGCGTTGGATTAGTGGCATTCTGAATTCTATATCACAAGTCAAAGACGATTTAGTGCGGACATATCAAGTTTATCGGCTAGTTAAATTGATCATTCTAAACTGATAAATGGTGCTCATTGAGCAACGGTTTAGAAATGAAGCATAATACATGGGATAACGCAGTTTGGTATAGATTAGATTATTTGGAGGCTTTGCTGTAGGTATTTCAGTTTTAAATTTTGTCAGAATATGGAAAATTGAGCTAGCTTAATGTGGGTGTTGGATTCGTTCTCATTCTTAACTCTAAATCAAAAGTCACGGACAATTTAGTGTAGACATGTCAAGTGTACTGGCCAGTTAAAATGATCATTTTAAACTGATCACTAGTACTTCTTGAGTAAATGCTTATAAATGAAGCACAATGCATGGCATCACAGAGTTTCGGATAGATTAAATACTTGTAGGCTTTGTGGTAGCTGTTTCAGTCTCAAATGTTTTCAAGATATAAAAATTGAGCTAGCTTAACATGGACGTTGGATTCATGTCATTCCAAACTCGAAATCAAAAGTAACATACGATTAGGTGCGGACATGTCAAGTTTTTCGGCCACTTAAATTGATCATTCTAAACTAATCATTGGTGCTCTTTGAGTGAAGGCTTATAAATGAAGCATAATGCATGGCATGACGCAGTTAGGGATAGATTGGATTACTTGGACACTTTTTCGTAGCTATTTAGGTCATAAATTTTGGTACAATATAGAAAACTGAAATAGCTTAATGTGGGTGTTGAATTCTTATCATTTTGAATTCTAAATCAAAATTTACAGACGATTTAGTGCATACATGTCAAGTTGATCGGCCAGCTAAAGTGATCTTTCTAAACTTATAATTCTAAACTGCTCATAGGTGCTCCTTGAGTAAAGGCTTATAAATGAAGCATAATGCATGACATCACGCAGTTTAGATTAGATTGGATTACTTGAGAGTTTTGTGGTAGCTGTTTCAATCTCAAATGTTGTCACAATTAAAAAAATGAGCTAGCTTAACATCTGTATTGGATTCGTGTCATTCTGAACTCTAAATCAAAAGTTACGGACGATTTAGTGTGGACATGTCAAGTTGATCGACCAATTAAAATGATTATACTAAACTGATCATTGGTGCTCCTTGAGTAAAAGCCGATAAATAAAGCACAATACATGGCGTCACATAGTTTGGGATACATTGGATTACTAGGAGGCTTTGTCAAAGCTCTTTGAGTCTCAAATGTTATAACAATATAAAAAATTGAAATAGCTTAACGTGGGCGTTGGATTCATGTCATTGTGAACTTTATATCAAAAGTTACGGACGATTTAGTGTGGACATATCAAGTTGATCGTCCAGTTAAAGTGATCATTCTAAACTGATCATTCTAAGCTGATCATTAGTGCTCCTAGAGTAAAGGTTAATAAATGAAGCATAATGCATGGTATCATGCAGTGTAGGTTAGATTGGATGACTTGAAGGCTTTGTGGTACCTATTTCAATTCTAAATATTGTCTCAGTATAAAAAATTGAGCTAGCTTAACATCGGTGTTGGATTCGTTCATTCTAAATTCTAAATCAAAAGTTACGGACGATTTAATGCATATATGTGAAGTTGATCGGCTAGTTAAGTGATCATTCTAAACTGATCATTAGTGCTCCTTGAGTAAAGGCTTATAAATGAAGCATAATGAATAACATCACACAGTTTAGATTAGATTGGATTACTTGAAGGCTTTGTGGTAGCGGTTTCAATCTTCAATGTTTTCACAAAATAAGGAATTGAGCTAGCTTAACGTGGGCATTGGATTCGTGTCATTCTGAACTCTAAATCAAAAGTTACGGATGATTTAGTGCGGACATGTCAAGTTGATCGACCTGTTAAAATGTTCATTCTAAACTGATCATTGGTGCTCCTTGAGTAATGGCCTATATATGAAGCATAATGCATGGCATCACGTAGTTTTGGATACATTGAATTACTTGCAGGCTCAAATGTTGTCACAATATAGAAAATTGAGTTAGCTTAATGTGGATGTTGGATCCATGTCATTCTGAACTCTAACTCAAAAGTTACGGATGATTTAATGTGGACATGTCAAGTTAATCAGCTAGTTAAATTGATCATTATAAACTGATCATTGCTGCTCATTGAGCAAACGTTTACAAATGAAGCATAATGCGTGGAATCATGCATCTTGGGATGGATTTGATTACTTGGAGTCTTTGTCGTAGCTATATAAGTATTAAATTTTTCACAGTATAGAAAATTGAGCTAGTTTAATATGGGCGCTGGATTAGAATCATTCTTAACTCTAAAAAAAAGCTACGGACGATTTAGAGCAGAAATGTCAAGTTGATCAACCAGTTAAAATAATCATTCTAAACTTATCATTGGTCTTCATTCACAAAAGGTTTACAAATGAATCATAATGCATGACATCACTTGGTTTAGGATAAGTTGGATTACTTGAAGGCTTTGCTGTAGATGTTTTAGTCTCAAATGTTGTCACAATATAAAAAATTGAGCTAGCCTAACGTGGGCGTTTGATTCGTGCCATTCTGAACTCTAAATCCAAAGTTGCAGATGATTTAGTGTAGACATGTCAAGTTGATTGGCCAGTTAAAATGATCATTCTCAACCGATCATTAGTGCTCCTTGAGTAGAGGCTTATAAATGAAGTATAATGCATGGCAACACTGAGTTTCGGAAAGATTGGATTACTTGAAAGATTGTGGTAGCTGTTTTAGTCTCAAATGTTGTCAAAATAGAAAAGATTGGGCTAGCTTAACATGGACGTTGGATTTGTGTCATTCTGAATTCGAAATCAAAAGTTACGGACGATTAGGTCGGACATGTCAAGTTTATCGGGCAGTCAACATGATCATTCTAAACTTATCATTGGTGCCATTGAGTAAAGGCTTATAAATAAAGCATAATGCATGAGATAACGCAGTTTGGGGTAAATTGGATTACTTGGAGGCTTTGTCATAACTCTTTAAGTCTTAAATGTTGTCACATATAGAAAATTGAGCTAGCTTAACGTGGGCGTTGGATTCGTGTCATTATGAACTCAAAATCAAAAGTTACGGATGATTTTTTGTGACACATCAAGTTTATCGGCTTTTTAAATTAATCATTCTAAAGTGCTCATTGAGCAAAGGTTTACAAATGAAGCATAATACATTGCATCACGAAGTTTGTGATAGATTGGATTAGTTGGAAACGTTGTCGTAGCTATTTTGGTCCTAAATATGACATAATATTGAAAATTGAAATAGTTTAACTTGGGTGTTGGCTTCGTGCCATTTTAAATTCTAAATAATGTTACGGACGATTCAATGCGGATATGTCAAATTGAATGGCCAGTTAAAGTGATCATTAGTGCTCCTTGAGTAAAGGCTTATAAATGAAGCATAATGCATGACATCACGCAGTTCAGATTAGATTGGATTACTTAAACGTTTTGTGGTAGCTGTATCAATCTCAAATGTTGTCACAATAAAATATTGAGCTAGCTTAACGTGGGAGTTGAATTCGTGTCATTTCGAACTCTAAATCAAATGTTACGGACGATTTAGTGAGGACATGTCAAGTTGATCGACCAGTTAAAATGATCATTCTAAATTGATCATTGGTGGTCCTTGAGTAAAAGCCTATAAATAAAGTACCATGCATGGCGTCACGTAGTTTGGGATACATTGGATTACTTGGAGGCTCTGTCAAAGATCTTTCAGTCTCAAATGTTATCACAATATAGAAAATTGAAATAGCTTAATGTGGACGTTGGATTCATGTGGACGTTGGATTCATGTCATTTTGAACTCTAAATCAAAAGTTACGTACGATTTAGTGCGGAAATGTCAAGTTGATCGGCCAGTTAAAGTGATAATTCTAAACTGATCATTCTAAGCTGATCATTAGTGATCCTTGAGTAAAGGCTTATAAATAAAGTATAATGCATGGTATCACGCAGTTTAGGTTAGATTGGATTACTTGTAGGATTTGTGGTAGCTATTTCAATCTCAAATGTTCTTACAATATAAAAAATTGTGCTAGCTTAACGTGGGCGTTAGATTCTTGTCATTTTGAACTCTATATAAAAAGTTAGGGAAGATTAAGTGCGGACATGTGAAGTTGATCAATCAGTTAAAATGATCATTCTAAACTGATCATTGGTGCTCCTTGAGTAAAGGCTTATAAATAAAGCATAATGCATGGCATCACGTAGTTTGGGATACAATGGATTACTTGGAGGCTTTATCAAAGCTCTTTCAATCTCAAATGTTGTCACAATATAGAAAAACTAGCTAGCTTAACGTGGGCGTTGGATTAGTGTCATTCTGAATTCTAAATCACAAGTCACAGACGATTTAGTGCGGACATATCAAGTTTATCGGCTAGTTAAATTGATCATTCTAATCTGATAAATGGTGCTCATTGAGCAACGGTTTACAAATGAAGCATAATGAATGGCATAACGCAGTTTGGTATAGATTAGATTATTTGGAGGCTTTGTCGTAGGTATTTCAGTTTTAGAAATGGTTTAGAAATGAAGCATAATGGAGGGTAACAAACGGTTTGGGATAGATAGGATTACTTGGCAGCTTTGTCGTAGCTATTTCGGTCTTAAATTTGTCATAATATTCAAAGATTGAGCTAGCATAACGTGGGCGTTGGATTCAAGTCAAGTTTAGTGCGAACATGTCAGGTTGATCGACCAGTTCAAATGATCATTCTAAACTAATCATTGGTGCTACTTGAGTAAAGGCATATAAATGAAGCATATTGCATGGTAACACGTAGTTTGGGATACATTGGATTACTTGGCGGCTTCGTCGTTGCTCTTTCAGTCTCAAATGTTGTTACAATATAGAAACTTGAGCTACCTTAACGTGGGCGTTGGATTCGTGTCATTCTGAACTTTAAATCACAAGTACAAACGATTTAGTGCAGACATGTTAAGTTTATCAGCTAGTTAAATTGATCATTCTTAATTGATCATTAGTGCTCATTCAGCAAAGGTTGACAAATGAAACATAATGCAGGGCATTACACAGTTTGGGATAGATTGGATTACTTGGATTTTTTATCAAAGCTATTTCGGTCTGAAACTTTGTCACAATATAAAAAATTAGGGTAGCTTAATGTGGGCGGTTGATTCGTGTAATTCTGAACTCTAAATCAAAAGTTACGGACAATTTAGTGCGCACATATCAAATTGATCGGCCATTTAAAATGACCTTTCTAAACTAATCATTGGTACTCTTTGAGTAAAGGATTACAAATGGAGCATAATGCATAGCATAACGCAGTTTGGAATACATTGAATTAGTTGAAGGCTTTGTGGTAGATCTTTTAGTCTCAAATGTTGTCACAATATAGAAAATTGAGCTAGATTAATGTGGACGTTGGATTCGTGTCATTCTAAACTCTAAATCAAAAGTTACAAACAATTTAGTGCAGACATGTCAAGTTTATCGGCTAGTTAAATTGATCATTCTAAACTGATTATTGGTGCTCATTATTGAGCAGATGTTTACAAATGAATCATAATGCATGGCATCACGCATATTTGAATAGATTGGATTACTTGCAAGCTTTTTCATAGCTATTTAGGTCTAAATTTTTTGTCACAATATAGAATATTAAGCTACTTTAACGTGAGCGTTTAATTCATGTCATTCTGAACTATAAATCAAAAGGTACAAACGATTTATTGGGGACATGTGAGGTTGATCGTCCAGTTAAATTGATCGTTCTAAACTGATCGTTCTAAACTGATCGTTCTAAGCTGATCATTTGTGCTGCTTGAGTAAAGTCTTATAAATGAAGCATAATGCATGGTATCACGCAGGCTAGGATTGATTGGATTATTTGAAGCCTTTGTGTTACCTCTTTCAATCTCAAATGTTGTCGCAATATAGAAAATTGAGCTAGCTTAACGTGGGCGTGGGATTCGTGTCATTCTGAACTCTAAATCAAATGTTACGTACGATTTAATGTGGACATGTCAAGTTGATCGGCCAGTTAAAGTGATCGTCATAAACTGATCATTCTAAACTGATCATTGATGCTTTTGTAGTAAAGGCTTATAAATGAAACATAATGCAGGGCATCCCACAGTTTGGGATGCATTGGATTAATGGAAGAATTTGTAGTAGCTCTTTCATTCTCAAATGTTTTCAAAAGTATTGAAAATTGAGCTAGTTTAACATGGGCGATACATTCGTGTCATTATCAACTCTAAATCAAAAGTTACAAACGATTTTGTGCATACATGTCAAGTTGATCGGCCAGTTAAAATGATCATTCTAAACTGATCATTGGTGCTCATTGAGTAAAGACTTATAAATGAAGCGTAATGCATGGCATCACGCAGTATGAGATACATGGGATTACTTGGAGGCTTTGTCATAACTCTTTCAATCTCAAATGTTATCGTAATATGGAAAATTGAGCTAGCTTAACGTGGGCGTTGGATTCATGTCATTTTTAGCTATAAATTAAAAGTTAAAGCATATTTAGTGCGGAGATGTCAAGTTGGTCGGCCAGTTAAAATGATGATTCTAAACTTATCATTGATGCTCCTACAGTATATGCTTATAAATGAAGCATAATGTGTGGCATCACACTGTTTGGGATACATTTAATTACTTCAAGGCTTTCTGGTAGCTCTTTCAGTCTCAAATGTTGTCAAAATATAGAGAATTGAGCTAATTTAACGTGGGCTTTGAATTCGTGTCATTTTAAACTGAAAATAAAATGTTATGGACAATTTAGTGCGTACATGTCAAATTTATCGACCAGTTAAAATGATCATTCTAAAGCAATCATTGGTGCTCATTGAGTAAAGACTTATAAATGAAACGTAATGCATTGCATCATGCAGTTTGGGATACATTGAATTACTTGGAGGCTTTGTCATATCTCTTTCAGTCTCAAATTTTGTCACAATATGGAAAATATAACTAGCTTAATGTGGGCGTTGGATTCATGTCACTTTGAGCTCTAAATAAAAAGTTAAAGACGATTTAGTACGGACATGTCAAGTTGATCAGCTAGCTAAAATGATCATTCTAAACTTATCATTGGTACTCATTGAGTAAAACCGTATAAATGAAGCATAATGCATGGCATAACGCTGTCTCAAATGTTGGAGGCTTTGTCATAGCTATTTTGGTTTAAATTTTGTCACAATATAAAATATTGAGCTACCTTAACTTGAACGTTGGATTCATGTCATTCTGAACTCTAAATCAAAAGTCACGGACAATTTAGTGCGGACATGTCAAGTTGATCGGCAAGTTAAATTGATCGTTCTAAACTGATCTTTCTAAGCTGATCATTAGAGCTCATTGAGTAAAGGTATGTCACAATATAGGAAATTGAGCTATCTTTATGTGGGCGTTGGATTCATGTCATTCGAAACCTTAAATCAAAAGTTACCAGTTGATTTAGTGCATACATGTCAAGTTGATCGACTAATTAAAGTGGTCTTTCTAAGATCATCATGGGTGCTCATTGAGCAAAGGTTTACAAATGAAGCATTATGCATGGCATAACACAGTTTGATATAGATTCGATTACTTGGAGGCTTTGTCGTATCTATTTTGGTCCTAAATTTTGTGACAATATAGAAAATTGAGCTAGCTTAACATGGGCGTTTTTTCCGTGTCATTCTGAACTCTAAATCAAAAGTTACACATGATTTAGTGCGGACATGTCAATTTGTTCGGCCAGTTAAAATGATCATTCTAAATTGATCACTAGTGCTCCTTGAGTAACTTATAACTGAAACGTAATGCATGGCATAACGCAGTTTTGGATACACTTGAAAATATTGTCGTACCTCTTTCAGTCTCAAATGTTGTGATAATATAGAGAATTGAGCTAGCTTACATGGGCATTGGACTCTTGTCATTCTGGTCTCTAAATCAAAAGTCACGGACGATTTAGTGCGCACATGTCAAGTTGATCAGCCAGTTAAAATGATCATTCTATACTGATCATTGGTGCTGCTTGAGTAAAGACTTATAAATGAAGCGTAATGCATGGTATCATGCAGTTTTGGATACACTATATTACTTGGAAACTTTGTCATAGCTCTTTCACTCTCAAATGTTGTCACAATATGGAACATTGAGCTAGGTTAACGTGGGCGTTCGGTTTATATCAATCTAAACTCTAAATCAAATGATACATACGATTTAGTGCAGAAATGTCTAATTAATCGGCCAGTTAAAATGATCATTCTAAACTTATAATGAAGCATAATGCATGGCATCATGCAGTTTGTGATAAATTGGATTACTTGGAGGCTTTGTGATAGCTCTTTGATGGGGACATCAGGTCGTATGGCCGGCCAGGAGGCCAGACTGGCCGACCAGGGAGCTTTCCCGAGACAGCCGGGCCATTTGGCACGTCTGCCGGCCCAAGCGGTACCGTCGGATCTTCGACCAACCAGGCCGGACCGATCAACATTGCCAGTGGAGAGGCCCAAACCTCCGGCCCAACTGGTGGCGACGTGGATGACACCGCCGGTCCAATTGGTGACACCGGCGACTCAGGAATCAACTTGGCCAGCTCAGAAGACATTCCGGCTAGTGGCATACTTCAGTGAGAAGCTAGGTGGTGCCTCACTGAACTACCCCACTTATGACAAGGAGCTTTATGCCCTAGCCCGAGCATTGGAGACTTGGCAGCATTACTTGCTGTCGAAGGAGTTTGTGATCCACACTGATCACGAGACTCTCAAACACCTCAGAGGGCAAACCAATCTCAAGAAGAGGCATGCCAGATGGATGGAGTTCATAGAGACCTTCTCGTACGTCATCAAGTACAAGAAGGGCAAAGACAATGTGGTAGCCGATGCACTATCAAGAAGGTTTGCCTTGATATCCACCATGGAGGCAAAGGTCTTAGGGTTCGAGCACATCAAGGACCTATATAAGGATGATCCTGACCTTGCTGAGAGCTACAAGGAGTGTGCCATAGGAAGCCATGGCAAGTTCTACCTCCATGAGGGGTTCTTGTTCCGAGCGAAAAGGCTGTGCATACCCCAAGGGTCGTTACAAGAGCTTATCATCCGAGAAGCTCATTGATACAAGCCTTGATTCAAGGATGTATGCGCGTGGGCTGTTTGTAGAAGATTAGGTGAGAAACTCAACCTTAGGCTTCTGGATAGGGGTTTTCTGGTTGGTAAACGATGGAAGGGTGAAGTGAACCACACGAGGGGTGATGAACCTCGTGATAAATCACAAACTTAGAGCTAGGAGGGCTGGTCTCAACTAGGTTCTAAGCGCACAAGATTCTTAGAGAGAAAACTTGTAGGGAAAAGTTCTACTTTATTAATAATCAAAAGGTTGTCGAACTACAATGCTGGAAGGAGCCTTATTAATATGCTCGACAGCTTGACCTTCTAGGGTCGACACAAATAAATAAAAAGGAAAGTTTACAAAAGTGCACAAAAGGAAAAGATACAAAAGTGCATAACCGAAAAAGGACCTATTCCTAAAATGTTCTTGACTCAAAATGTAAAGCAACTAGATCCTACCCTGCAAAACAGAAAGAGGCATATATTCGAATGTGAACTTACCTTAACTCACCTCACGGCCAAGAAATGGAAGGTGGCCGTCCTTGTGGCATGCACGCGCCTTGCTCCTAGTCTTCGACTTGGAGTAGGGTTACAAATCTTTGGGCCTTGACCTCTTTTGCCACTAAAGCCCAAGTCTCTGATGTCCCTTGTGTTGTTGAGAAGCTATTGGACTCTTTGTTGTAATTTTGGCCCATTGTCCTTAGTCGATCTTCTTCTAGAAGCTTGTTGACCCATAGGCTGAATTTGTGGAAGAGCGCCCTTGATCTGTTTCTTGTCATTGCTCCTTGAGGTACTACTGGTGTTGAGACTTCCTCTAAGTGCATGTCCTGGAGCTGGTAGCTCATTTGGTCCGAGTCCTCTTGTGTAGAAGTGGAAGTGTGCGTGTACTCGGCTGGATGGCCTGTACCGCCAGGATTGTGCGCGGTACTGGCCGGAATGACTTCAGGACCGGCCAAGTTGATCCAGGAGTCGGCGGTGTCATCAGGAGGACCGGCGGTGTCATTCACGTCCCCACCAAGTGTGCCGGAAGCTTGGGCCTCTCCGCCGGCGATGTTGACCGGTCTGGTCCTATAGGTCGAGGGTCCGGCGGTACTGTCTGGTCCGGCAGGCGCGCCAGATGGTCCTGCTGTCTCGGGCAAGCTTCCTGGTCGGCCAGTCTGGTCTCCTGGCTGGATGTACGACCTGATGTCCTCATCATTCCCTCCCTCTTCAGTAGGTTTTGTCCTCAAAACTGGTTCATCTGCATGGAAAGGGGCCAAGTCAGTAACATTAAACGTATTGGACACATTAAACTCACCTGGTAGCTCGATCCGGTAGGCGTTGTTGTTGATCCTCTCAGCACTCTGAATGGTCCATCTCCTCTTGGTGCTAGCTTGGAACTCCTTAGGTTTGGGAACCTCTCCAGCCGTAGGTGTAGCCACACCCAGTCGCCTGGTTGAAAGATCACCTCCTTTCTCCCTTTGTTGGCATGAGTCACGTACTGTCCAGTCCTCTTCTCCAAGTTCTCTGCTACCTTCTGGTGTAACCTCCTTATGAACTCTGCTTTGGATGCTCCGTTGAGGTTGGTCATCTCAGCTGGTGGCAGTGGTGTTTGCTCCAATGGGGTGAGAGGGTTGAAACCGTATACCACTTCAAATGGGGTCTTCTTGGTTGCTGAGTGCACGGCTCGGTTGTAGGCGAACTCAATGAATGGCAGGCACTCCACCCAAGTCTTTAGGTTCTTCCTAGTGTTGTTCTGAGAAGAGTTGATAGGTCCTGTTGACAACTTCAGTTTGGCCATCGGTTTGAGGATGGCAAGTGGTTGAGAAGAGTAGCTTCGTGCCTAGCTTTCTCCAAAGGGTCCTCCAGAAATGGCTGAGGAACTTGGTGTCTCTGTCTACGATGGTCCTTGGCACTCCATGAAGCCGTACTATCTCCCTGAAGAACAGCTCAGCTGTTTGTGTGGCATCATTGACATTGGCACATGGGATGAAGTGTGCCATCTTGGAGAATCTGTTCACCACTACAAAGATTGCATCTTTGTGGTTGATCTTGGGCAGACCTAGAACAAAATCCATCGAGATGTCCACCCATGGATGTGTTGGTATGGGCAGTGGGAGATACAACCCGTGAGGTTGCACTCGGACTTTGCCTTCTTGCAAGTAATGCATCTTGCACAATGTGCTTCTACTGTCCTCTTGATGTGTGGCCAGTAGAAGTGCTCCTTGACCACTGCTAGAGTCTTGTCGACACCAAAGTGGCCCATGAGTCCTCCATGAGCTTCTCGGATGATAAGCTCCCTTAGTGATCCCTGTGGTATGCACAGCCTTCTTTCTCGGAACAAAAATCTCTCATGGATGTAGAATTTGCCATGACTCCCTGTGCTACACTCCTTGTAGCTCTCAGCAAGGTCAGGATCATCCTTGTATAGATCCTTGATGTGCTCGAATCCTAGGACTTTGCCTCCATGGTTGATATCAAGGCAAACCTCCTTGATAGTGCATCGGCTACCACATTGTCTTTGCCCTTCTTGTACTTGATCACGTACGGGAAGGTCTCTATGAACTCCATCCACCTGGCATGTCTCCTCTTGAGATTGGTTTGCCTCTGAGGTGTTTGAGAGTCTCGTGATCAGTGTGGATCACAAACTCCTTGGACAGCAAGTAATGCTGCCAAGTTTTCAGTGCTCGGACAAGGGCATAGAGCTCCTTGTCATAAGTGGGGTAGTTCAGTGAGGCACCACCTAGCTTCTCACTGAAGTATGCCACTGGTCTCCCTCCTTGGGTTAGCACTGCTCCTATGCCTATTCCAGAGGCATCACACTCCACTTCAAACGTCTTGTTGAAGTTGGGAAGGACCAGCACTGGTGCGTGTGTCAGGCTGTCCTTCAAGGCCTGGAATGCCTTCTCCTGAGCTTTTCCCCAGCTGAATCCCACGTTCTTCTTTACTACTGCCGTCAGTGGTGAGGCAATACTGCTGAAGTTGGGCACGAATCTCCTATAGAAGCTGGCCAGTCCGTGGAAGCTCCTTACTTGGCTGATATTTCCTGGTGTTGGCCATTCTTGTATGGCTCGAATCTTCTCCTCATCAACCTGTAGGCCCTGTGAACTCACAACAAAACCTAAAAAGACAAGCTTATCAGTATAAAAGGTGCACTTCTTGAGATTGGCATAAAGCTCTTCTTGTCGAAGGGTTTTAAGTACCATCTCAAGATGTGTGAGGTGTTCCCGTAGGCACTTACTATAAACCAAAATGTCATCAAAGTAAACTACTATGAACTTACTGATGTACGCCCTAAGAACTTGGTTCATAAGGCGCATGAAGGTGCTTGCGGCATTAGTCAAGCCAAATGGCATGACTGTCCACTCGTAGAGTCCTTGCTTTGTCTTGAAGGCGGTTTTCCACTCATCGCCTTCCTTCATTCTTACCTGGTGGTATCCACTTTTGAGGTCTATCTTGGAGAAGACCGTGGCTCCACTCAGCTCATCTAGCATGTCATCCAGTCGTGGTATTGGATGCCTATACTTGACTGTGATGTTGTTGATGGCTCGGCAGTCCACACATATGCGCCAAGTTCCATCCTTCTTGGGCACTAGTAGCACTGGTACAGCACATGGACTGAGGCTCTCTCGAACATATCCCTTCTCCAAGAGCTCCTTGACTTGCTTCTCAAGCTCTTTGGACTCCTCTGGACTCATCCGGTAGGCTGGTCGGTTGGGCAGGGCTGCTCCGGGCACTAGATCAATCTGGTGTTCTATGCCACGTAAAGGAGGCAAGCCTGCTGGTATCTCCTCTGGAAATACATCCTAGAATTTTTTGAGGAGAGTTGCTACTTCATGAGGTACCTCTACCTGTCCCTGTTCTATACTCAACACTTCCTTGAAAACCATTAGTAACATTAAGTCCTTCGAGGCCAAAGCTCTCCGGACATGACTAGGTTGAATAAGAAAGTTAGACTTGAGAAGTTTCTTTTCCTTACTCATTTGGAGTTGTAGCTCATGTACTTGGGCAGGTGTAAGAGGAGCTAGGCTGACCTTTCTCTTGTCATGCACGAAGGTGTATAGATTGGTTCGGCCATCATGCCTGGTCTCTTTGTCAAATTGCCATGGTCTTCCTAGTAGAAGATGGCCAGCTTGCATGGGCACCACGTCGCACACGACCTGGTCTTGGTACTTGCCCACACTGAATGGCACAGTGACTTGCTCATGAATCTTGAGCTGCACTTTGTCATCAAGCCATCTCAGTCTATATGGTCGAGGATGCTGTGTCCTCTCTAGACCTAGCTTATCAACCATATACGCACTAGCAACGTTAGTGCAAGAACCACCATCTATGATGAGGTTACATACCTTTCCTTTGATGGTGCAACAGCTGTGGAAGATGTTCTCCCTTTGGATGGTCTCTGAAGGATCCACCATTGCACTGAGGATACGTCTAGTGACCAGCACTTCCCCCACATCAGGGTACTCAATCTCACCGTACTCTCCTTCTGGTTCATTGTCCTCTTCATCTTGGGACTCATATTCTCCTGCCTCCGTAATCAGCATGACTCGGTTGTTTGGGCACTCCCTTGAGATCTGTCCACGTCCCCTACACTTGAAACAAGTTATGTCACGTGATCTTTGAGGGTTAGAAGACTTACCAGGCTCTCTCTAGTCACGGGTGGGCTCAGGAGGCTTGCTCTTGAACCTTGACTCGATCTCTACGCTTTTGCCTTTGTCTACGGTCTTAGGCATGTTGCTTGGTGCCCAAGGTGTCTTAGGCTTGCTGCGGATGTCTTGGCTCCTACGTTTGATGTGCTGCTCAGCTTGCACAGATAGGTGGAACAAGTCCTTGAAGTCGTTGTAGATTTGCCTTTCCACCTTGTAGCTGATCCTTTCTTGGAGTCCATCCAAGAATTGTGCCATCAATGCTTCTTCATCATCATTGAGCTCCAATCTGTTCCTTAACCTCTCGAACTCTTCATAGTACTCCTCTACTGATCTAATACCCTGCTTAAGAGTACGAAAACGTCGTTGCAAATCCCTATGAAAGTAAGGTGGAACATACCTTTGTCGCATGAGGTTTTTCATGTCGACCCATGAGTCTACGGGTCTCATTCTCTTCCTCCTTCTGTCAGATACCTCACAATCCCACCAGATGAGGGCATTGTCCGTGAGTTGTGCTACTTCCATTTAGAATCTCCTAGGTCTTGGTTGGTTGTAGTGATCAAAGATATGATCCATTCGCTTCTCCCAATCTAGGTAAGCCTCGGGGTCTACTTTTCCTGCAAAAGTTGGAGGAGTTAGTTTAACATCAGGATGAATTACCCGGTTATAGGTGTGTTCATCTCCATCCTCATGACGTCTAGGAGGCATTCTTGGTCTCTGGTGAAGACCATATGGCTCAAAGCCATCATCTTCTGCCTCTCGTTGCCGTGGAGGTCCTCTCGGCTTATGGTGATAGTTATGAGGTTGTGTGTCCTCATCTCCATCTGGCTGGGGCTCCTCCTGTTCGTGCCGTGTCCTAAGGTGCTCAGGACCCTCAGGACGGTCTTGCTCAGCTCTCACGTGCCTTATGGCTTGGAATCTTACTGGTCTCTCCACGCGCTCCAACCTCTCGCCTATGGATGCGAGTTGTGTTTGGAGTGTGGTGAATATGGCCATCATGGCTTCAGCTGCGTCTCTATTCTCTTCTCCCATGTGTGCTACAAAGAAAGAAGACAATTAGGGTGCTCCTAAATTATTAGGAGAGTTTTCTTTTTATATGTGGTTTGAAAAAATGCAAAAAGGAAAAATTCTAAAGAAAGGAAATTCGAAAAAAAGGAAACTTCCTTGACAACTTGTGGTAGCTGTCCAATTCGAATTCTTTTAGTATCTTTTCTATTTTCCTTTTCTTTTCTTTTTAATTAAACTTAAAAATAAAGGAAATATGACTTAAACAAAAAGGAAAACGTGAATGATAATGCAAAGTGAACCTAAACCCTAGTGATACACGTAGGAGGCTAGATGCATTCGGTTTGGAGTTTGATGTTGTTTTTTGATTTTTCTTGAATGCGACTTAAACTAATGCAAGAACTAGAAATAAGACAAGCAAAAGGGTAGAAACAACCTGGTTTAGGAGCTTTAAGCTCTGATACCAAAATGATACAAGCCTTGATTCAAGGATGTATGCGCGTGGGCTGTTTGTAGAAGATTAGGTGAGAAACTCAACCTTAGGCTTCTGGATAGGGGGTTTCTGGTTGGTAAACGATGGAAGGGTGAAGTGAACCACACGAGGGGTGATGAACCTCGTGATAAATCACAAACTTAGAGCTAGGAGGGCTGGTCTCAACTAGGGTTCTAAGCGCACAAGATTCTTAGAGAGAAAACTTGTAGGGAAAAAGTTCTACTTTATTAATAATCAAAAAGGTTGTCGAACTACAATGCTGGAAGGAGCCTTATTAATATGCTCGACAGCTTGACCTTCTAGGGTCGACACAAATAAAGAAAAAGGAAAGTTTACAAAAGTGCACAAAAGGAAAAGATACAAAAGTGCATAACCGAAAAAGGACCTATTCCTAAAATGTTCTTGACTCAAAAATGTAAAGCAACTAGATCCTACCCTGCAAAACAGAAAGAGGCATATATTCGAATGTAAACTTACCTTAACTCACCTCACGGCCAAGAAATGGAAGGTGGCCGTCCTTGTGGCATGCACGCGCCTTACTCCTAGTCTTCGACTTGGAGTAGGGTTAAATATCTTTGGGCCCTGACCTCTCTTGCCACTAAAGCCCAAGTCTCTGATGTTCCTTGTGTTGAGAAGCCTTTGGACTCTAATTTGCTCTTCTGGCCCATTGTCCTTAGCTGCTCTTCCTCTAGAAGCTTCTCGACCCATAAGCTGAATTTGTGGAAGAGTGCTCTTGATCTGCTTCTTGTCATTGCTCCTGGAGGTACCACTGGTGTAGATACTTCCTCTAAGTGCATGTCCTGGAGCTGGTAGCTCATTGGTCCGAGTCCTCTTGTGTAGAAGTGGAAGTGTGCGTGTACTCGGCTGGATGGCCTGTACCGGCTGGATTGTGCGCGGTACTGGCCGGAATGACTTCAGGACCGGCCAAGTTGATCCCGGAGTCGGCAGTGTCATCAGGGGGACCGGCGGTGTCATTCACGTCCCCACCAAGTGTGCCGGAAGCTTGGGCCTCTCCGCCGGCGATGTTGACCGTCTGGTCCTATAGGTCGAGGGTCCGCGGTACTGCTCTGTCCGCAGGCGGCTAGCAGATGGTCCTGCTGTCTCGGCAAGCTTCCTGGTCGGCCAGTCTGGTCTCTTGGCTGGATGTACGACCTGATGTCCTCATCACGTGGTAAGGTGAGTAATCCACTTCCCTTTATGCTTGGATTCCTCTTCCCTGGTGGTTCGGCGAGTAAGGGAATCCAAGGCGGGATTGGTGGGTAAACTTGGCTGAGTGATCGGGATTGGGTGAAACCTTTCCGGACATATAATCGGCTTGGACTGCCCATAGACCGGATCAAGTCTTTCAGGGCAAGTATCGACTGGCCAAAGGGTTTGGGTGTTGCCTACCATGGCCGGTTGGTCGATCAGATCTGCCCAAGTACGAACCGAGTCTATCTTGGTCGAATTCTAAGTTAAACTTAGAGAATTAACTGGTTTTGCATGACTTGCATTCATTCATGCATGTTTCTTAAGCCCTTTCGAGTAATTTTGGGTAAGTCCAGGATAATTAAGCGGCTTTGGCCTTTTTCAGGAAAAGATGGTGATCGTGGTAAGGATTTGGCTTGAGCGCAAGACTGGTGGTCCGAATATATGGGTGGTGTATTGATCCGGGTAGTTAGGATTGTTGAATATGTAAGCCTTCGGGCAAACTATCATGTTGTAACGAATCCTACTCATATACTTCAATAAAATTCCGGATCTTTTATATTATGACTCTATATATGACTCTAAAAACTCATGAATCTCAGAATAACTCGAAAATAGACTTAAACTAGATAAAAGACCCTAAAATATGGACCTTAGACTCAGAATTCCTTGGTGAATCCGAAAGGGAACAACCTCTTCGAACTGATAATCCGGGAAGGGTGTTTCTAGTTGGTATCAGAGCATGCTTGGTCCTAGGACGGGTTAGATTTGGGTTAAGTAGACACCACTCATCAGGCACCAGGTCTTGCGCATATTAAACGTTGAGACTAACTTAACAGTTTTGCAGATGGGCAAGAGTGGCAAGACTGGGAAAAGCAAGAAGGATAAGGCAATAGGTGGTGAACCAAGCCAAAACATTGGAGCCTTGCCGAATCCGAATGTATTTGAGCCTTCTACGGCGCATGTTGTGGCAACTGAGCAGGTCCATCCGGAGGGTGAGGATGAGAAGTCTACTGCTCATCGCACACATGCGGGTGAAGAAGGACAACGCGACCAGGAAGCCGTGGATGTAAATCCTGATGAGGTTCCGAGCCCACAAGAAATATGGAACACAATGAGAACCGTGATAAGTCAGTTGGCTATACTGACTGAGGCGGTTAAGCCCACGGCACCGGTTCCTGAGGTGCCACACATGGGCGAAGAACTGGGTTCTATGGAAACCCAGGATGTGGTCATCTAGATGACGCACCTAAGTCCGCTAGAAAGAAGGTGGGTATTTGAGCATCCTAGAACACATGGTACACTTGAAAACAGGTAGTTTCGCTGGGGGCTCTGACCCAATTAAGGCTGACGAGTGGAAGAATCGATTGGTGAGGAACTTTCAGTCAACAAGGTGTCCCGGTGACTACCACAAAGATCTCGCAGTCCACTTCTTGGAAGGGGATGCGCATAACTGGTGGGTTGCCGTGGATAAACGGTTGGGTGAAAGGATTCGAACTTTCGAGGAGTTTGAAGGAGAATTCAATAAGAAATTCTTTCCACCAGAGGCATGGGACCGATTGGAGTGCTCATACCTGGAATTGGTTCAAGGGAACCGAACTGTCCGGGAATATGAAGAAGAATTTAACCGCTTAAGGCGTTATGCGGGAAGAGATCTTGAAGATGAACTCGGGCAAGTGCGTCGGTTCATGCGTGGACTAAGGGTCGAAATCCATAACCATTGCTTGGCACAGAAGTTTGGATCAGTCACTTAATTGGTGGAAAGGGCTGCCTTGATCGAGGAAGGGATCGAGGAGGAGAACCGGTTGAAAGAAATCAAATTCCCGAATCGGTACGGCCAGTCAAGTGGTGGTGATCGGAAAAGAAAGTGGGATAAGGTTGATGACTCCAGCAAACCCCTAGGAAAAGCTAGGGAATGCAAGACGTGTGGTAGGAGGCACGGTGGGGAATGCTGGAAGGTGATGGGAGCATGTGCAAGTTGCGGTAACAAGGAACATGCTACCCGCAACTGCCCAAACATGGATTATGGACAGCAAGGACTGCCGAGTGATGACTCGAGGACTTGCTTCAACTATGGTAAGTCAGGCCACATCAGGAAGGATTGCCCCAAAGGGACAGCCGAAAGGCAACTCGAACAAAAAGACTACCGTGGGGTAATCGAGCCAGCGGCTAAGAGGCAGGCCGTAACACCGCGGGTTTATGAGCTATCGCGGGACATGGGCGATACGGGCAAGTACAGCTTGATCACTGGGACCTTGGTTGTGGGCGGTGTTGAAACACACGTCCTGTTTGATTCCGGGGCTTCATATTGCTTTGTAAGCCCGGAATGGTTTAAAAAGAGTGGGATTCAAGGAGAACCCATCTCTGGAATGAGTAAAGTACAAGCGGCTGGAGGGCAAATAATGAATTCCCTGGGAATTCTGTGGAAAATCCTGGTTATGATTGGGAATGTCAGTTTGCCGGCCGACTTGGTAGTCGTCCAACTCAAGGATTACGAGGTAATCTTGGGTATGGACTGGTTGGGAATGAACAAGGCGACCCTAGAGTGTCATAGGGGCCGAGTTCGGTTTGAGAAAGAGGGAGGGAGATTGGAGTTCCAAGGGATCCAACCCACCTCGGGAAGTTTGGTAATCTCAGCAATCCAGGCAGAATGGATGCTAGAGAAGGGGTGTGAGGCCTATGTAGCCACGATAAGCACCGAGGGAAATAAGAAGAGTTGGGAGTTAAAGGATATCCCAGTGGTCAATGAATTCGCGAATGTGTTCCAGACTTTGTCCGGGTTACCGCCTGATAGGTCGGATCCATTCACGATTGAATTGGAACCAGGGATTGCCCCAATCTCGAAAGCGCCATATCGTATGGCTCCAGCCGAGATGTCTGAGTTAAAGAAACAGTTGGAAGAACTGTTGGAAAAGGATTCATCAGGCCGAGTGAATCACATTGGGGTGCACCGGTGCTGTTTGTGAAAAATAAGGATGGAAGCTTTAGGCTTTGCATCGATTATCGGGGATTGAATGGCGTTATGGTAAAGAACAAGTACCCATTAACCCGACTTGATGAGTTGTTGGATCAAATCAGAGGCGCGACCTGGTTCTCAAAGATCAATTTGGCCCAGGGATATCACCAAATTCTGATTGAGTCATCGGATATTCAGAAGACAGCTTTCCGGACAAGATGTGGACACTACGAGTTTGTAGTGATGCCATTCGGTTTAACCAATGCACCGGTAGCCTTTATGAAGATGATGAATAGGGTATTTTGGGATTGTTTAGATGAGTTTGTTATCATTTTCATTGATGACATCCTCGTCTATTCAAGAGGCCATGAAATGCACCAAAATCATCTAAGGGTGGTGATGGAACGGTTAAGAGAGCATAAGCTTTACGCCAAGCTAAGCAAGTGTAGCTTTTGGCAGAGAAGTATTGGGTTCTTGGGACACATTGTGTCAGACCAAGGGGTGTCAGTAGACCCGGAGAAAGTTAAGGCTATATATCAAGGATTGGCCGAGGCCTCGGAATGCAACTGAGATTAGGAGCTTCCTGGGTTTGGCTGGATACTATAAATGGTTTGTCAATGGGTTTGCGAAAATGGATTACCCCATGACTTGTCTAACCGGGAAAGATGTTAAGTACGAGTGGACAGACGAGTGCGAGGAATGTTTCCAACGGTTGAAGAAGATGCTAACGAATGCACCAGTCTTGGCACTACCTGAACCGGATGAGCCTTATGCGGTATACACAGACGCATCCAGAACTGGGTTGGGTGCTGTTCTGATGCAAAAGGGTAGGGTGATTGCCTATGCATCAAGCCAATTGCGGAAACATGAAGGAAACTATCCCACTCATGACTTAGAAATGGCGGCAATAATCTTTGCATTAAAGATTTGGCGGTCATACTTGTATGGAGCCAAAGTGCAAGTTTTTACCGACCATAAGAGTCTGAAGTACATTTCCACTCAACCCGAATTGAACCTTAGGCAAAGAAGGTGGATGGAATTTGTGGCTGATTATGACCTAGATATTGCCTACCACCCGGGAAAGGCAAATCTTGTGGCGGATGCCTTGAGTAGGAGGCGTTCGGATGTTCATGTGGGAAAGGATGTGGAAACCCTTGTCGGACTGGTTAAAATGATGCATTTGAATGCAATATCAAGTGAACCAGAACCGTTGGGTATAGACGCAGCAAATCGGGCAGATCTATTGAGTAAGATCCAAATAGCCCAAGAAAAAGATGAACTGCTGAACCAAGCAGTCCAGAACAATCTGTCCGAGTATGGGAAATCGAACAACGGGACAATTGTGATAAGAGGACAAGTGTGCGTCCCTAATGTACCGGAATTAAGAGAAGAAATCCTAAGGGAAGCACATCAGTCCAGATTCGCAATTCACCCGGGTGCGAGTAAGATGTACCGAGATTTGAAGCGGTACAACCATTGGGCAGGACTGAAGAGAAATGTGGCTGAATGGGTGGCAAAGTGTCCGACTTGCCAACTAGTCAAAGCAAAACACCAAGTCCCGAGTGGAGTGTTGCAAAACTTACCCATTCCGGAATGGAAGTGGGACCATATCACAATGGATTTTGTGAGTGGGTTACCAAGGACCAAGGCACGGCATGATGCTAACTTGGTGGTCGTGGATAGGCTGACCAAGTCGGCACACTTCCTGGCTATTCAGAAAACGGATGGGGCTGAAAGAATTGCAGCACGTTATGTGGAAGAGATAGTCCGATTGCATGGAGTTCCGGTAAGCATTGTCTCAGATCGGGATCCACGATTCACGGCCCATTTTTGGAAGGCTTTCCAAAAGGCCTTAGGAACGAGGGTGAACATGAGAACGGCTTACCACCCCCAAATAGATGGGCAATCCGAACGAACCATCCAGACACTCGAGGACATGTTGCGTGCATGTGTTTTGGATTGGGGCGGATCATGGGAAAAATATTTGCCCTTGGCCGAGTTTTCATACAATAATAGCTTCCAGACGAGCATCGGAATGTCTCCTTACGAAGCATTGTATGGGCGGCCTTGTCGGACCCCATTGTGTTGGGCCGAAGTAGGGGAGCATAGGACCCTTGGACCAGATATTGTGGATGAAACCACCGAAAAGATCAAATTCTTAAGGATCAAAATGAAGGAAGCAGAAGACAGACAGAAAAGTTATGCGGACAAACGAAGAAGGAATTTGGAGTTCGAGGTGGGTGATTGGGTATATTTGAAAACAATCACATTTAAAGGAAGGAATCGAACTTCGAAGAGTGGGAAGTTGAATCCAAGGTACTTAGGCCCGTTTAAAATCACAGAAAGGGTTGGATTAGTGGCATACAAACTGGACTTACCACCCGAGATGGACATGTTCCATAATGTCTTCCATGTGTCGCAACTAAGGAAGTGCCTATCGGACCAAGACATAGTCATTTCTGCACCACCTACTGAATTAAGGGAAAATCTAACCTTAGAAGAACCGACCACGGTAAAGATTGGTCGGGTGAGCTGGCCGACAGTTGGGCGAGCTGGCCGGCAGTTGGGCGAGCTGTACGGCAGCTGGGCGAGCTGGCCGGTAGCTGGGCGAGCTGGCCGGCAGCTAGGAGAGCTGACCGGCAGTTGGGTGAGCTAGCCGGTAGTTGGACGAGCTGGTTGGTAGTTGGGGTCAACTGGCCAGCTAGCATTGGCTCGGGCAGTTGGTGCCGAACCAGTGCCACGACCAGGCACAATGGTTCGACTAGAAACGTTGATTGGTCGAGCAAAAGCCATGACCGTTCGTGAAAAACCGACCACGGGCCCTATAAATAGAAGGCTTGGGGTCGATACAAGGGGACACGCTGGGAGAAGAGAAATCCTAGAATTTTTCTAAGGCAATATTCGATAAGGGTTAGATGGAGTGAGGTAGAGATCGTGAACCTTGGATCGGGAAACCAACACTGACGGTACGAGATTAAGGGCTCGGCGTGGTAAGGTGAGTAATCCACTTCCCTTTATGCTTGGATTCCTCTTCCCCGGTGGTTCGGCGAGTAAGGGAATCCAAGGCGGGATTGGTGGATAAACTTGGCTGAGTGATCGAGATTGGGTGAAACCTTTCCGGACAGATAATCGGCTTGGACTGCCCATAGACCGGATCGAGTCTTTCAGGGAAAGTATCGACTGGCCAAAGGGTTTGGGTGATGCCTACCATGGCCGGTTGGTCGATCAGATCTACCAAGCCTGTCTTGGTTGAATTCTAAGTAAAACTTAGAGAATTAACGGGTTTTGCATGAGTTGCATTCATTCATGCATGTTTCTTAAGCCCTTTCGAGTAATATTGGCTAAGTCCAGGATAATTAAGCGCCTTTGGCCTTTTTCAAGAACAGATGGTGATCGTGGTAAGGATTTGGCTTGAGCGCAAGGCTGGTGGTCCGAGTATATGGGTGGTGTATTGATCCCGGTAGTTAGGATTGTTGAATATGTAAGCCTTCGGGCCAACTATCATGTTGTAACAAATCCTACTCATATACTTCAATAAAATTCCGGATCTTTTATATTATGACTCTATATATGACTCTAAAAACTCATGAATCTCAGAATAACTCGAAAATGGACTTAAACTAGATAAAATACCCTAAAATATGGACCTTAGACTCGGAATTCCTTGGTGAATCCGAAAGAGAACAACCTCTTCGGACTGATAATCCGGGAAGGGTGTTTCAGGACGAATCTTAACCAACGACATAATTTTGATGTGATGCATATAGAAAAGAATGTATTCGATAACATCATTAATACTGTTATGAATGTTAAGGATAAATCAAAAGATACAATTAAATCAAGGTTGGATATTGCGAAGTTTTGCTCTCGAAAAGAGTTGCACGTTTATGGTCGGGGTAATGCTCCATTTCCTCTATTTATATTGACACAAAAAGATAAAGAACCCTTATTGGAATGTATCAAAAATGATGTCAAATTTCTGGACGGATATGAGGCAGATTTAGTAAATTATGTGGATATGGATATACTAAAGTTCTCGGGCATGAAAAGCCATGACTGCCATGTTTTTATGCAGAGGCTTCTCCCTTTTATATTTGCATGACTTTTACCACAAAACGTACATCTACCATTACCAAGTATATAATATCAAATATATTTTATATTTTAGGTACGTAAAATAATAATAATTGCATGTGGTAATTACTATATTGTAATGTAGGGATTGGAGGATTTTTCTGAGATCTATGCTTCAGATCATTGCAACAAATCCGTGTCCGAATTCTGAAGGAAAGCATAGTCATAATTTTGTGCAACTTGAAGAAAATCTTTCCACCTGCATTTTTCGACGTCATGGAGCACCTACCTATAAATCTCCCATACGAAGTTGAATTGGGTGTACCTATACAATATAGGGGGATGTATCCATTTAAAAAGTTTTTAAAAAAACTTAAAATCAAGGCGAAAAACAAATGATATGCTACAGGATCGATTGTTGAATCATATGTCAACGATGAGACTAATTTGCGACTTATTTACGACCAAGTATTTAATTTTCCATTTTGCCACTGACTTGCGACCACATGTGTGGTCGCAAATATTTTCTATAAATACGTGAATCGTTTCCCTCATTTTCACACTTCACACAATCTTTCTACGTTTTAAAATCTCTCAAGCACATCAACCTAAAACTTTCCAAAAAAACCCAACACCCAACACTACAAGAAAACATCAAATTTCCGATGGACAATTTCGTCGGCAATCCGTCGGGAATAGCTATTCCCATCTACTTTCCGACAACAAATGTCCGTCTTAACTGGAAATCAATTTCTGTTAGGAACGGATCGGGAATTATCGATGGTTTGGCAATAAAGGTTACCGTCGGAAACTTTTGATGGATAGATGATGGGTTCATGCCGTCGGAAAATACCGACGAATATTCGATGTATTTGTTCCGTCGGAAATTCCCAACGTATTTGCGATGGATTTAGTCAGTCGGGTCATCAACGTTTTCCGATGACCATTACCTTCGAGAATGTGAACCGATGGTGTATCCCGACGATTTGCACCCGTCAGTAGTTAACCAACATATATCCGACGGAACCGTCCATCGGTAATTTTTCGACGACTGCATCCATCGGAAATAACCAAATAATTGAAAAAATTAGAATATTTATTTTTTTAATTATTTATTAAATATTTTTAAAATAAATTTATTAAAAATATTAAAACAATTAATATTTATATAAAATTAAATTAATATTTTTAAATATTTAAAAAAATATTAATACAATTAGTAAAAATAATATTTCTAATTATAAATATAATAATTGTTTAATTGTTTTAAATCTATAAATTAGATCGAAGGAGCAGGAGGAGGAGCAGAAGAAAAAAAGTCATCGGGAAACTTGGTTCTCATCATTTATACAATATTTTTAAGATTTTTTTATCTCTATCGCCATACCCGTCATTTGTTCTTTTAGCTGTTCATTCTCCTCGTTTGTAGCCGTAGATGTTGCACCACCGGTATCTATATTCTCCCGAGTCCTGGATGACGATCCTTTGAAAATGGTATTTCCTATAAAAACAAAAAAATTATTAAAAAGTATTATAATATGAAATATAAAAATAAATAAAAAGAAAAATCAAACTTACATCAAGAACGAGACGGTTAATCTCAGAATGAGGTAATTTTGTGAGCAAATATGAAAAACGAACTTGTGACTGCTGAGTTAAAATATCACTTTCTTTATTTTTCACTTTTTCGATGATCTCACTAACGAGACCATTTTGGATGCGAGTAGTATTTTTGTTCGTGTGGACGGCCTCGAGAAGTTGCAAGTGATCTGGAGGCGCTCCAAATTCTTGTGCATAAAAATAAAAAATTCTAAATTAATAATTACAAATTTTTCAAATAATAATAAATAAAATTAATATAATAATTAATTTACTAATTGATCAGCTCGTCTCAGAAAACTAGTCGATCCGACATTGTGAATGTAAATGACTTTGCCTCTTCGGTCGCTCTTCCGGTTTCCCGAATTACTCCTTGAGATGACCTCAACGTTGGAAGATTCCCAATAACGAATAAAGTCATTCCAAACCGACTCATTCAATATTCTTGGTTTAATTTTTTCCTTTTTCCATTTTTGTTTTCACTCGTTCATGTGGCGGGAAAATTATACTGCAGCCTCTTTTTGAAAAGCTTTTCCACCAATTTTGTGTGTTATGAGATCCCATGTAAATTTTTGCTGCAAAATTTAATTATATATTACTAAAAAAAATATTATTAAAACTATTTAAAATAATTATATATTTAAAAATAAATTAACGTACCGCAAACGTCCTGAATCAAATCTGACGTTTTTCGTACGGAATATCTCTAAATTTGGTATATGGTTTGTTCAAAAGAGAATGAAGCATCTTTAATATAGATTTGCTTATTTTGTTGTTTGAAATACCAAAACTACGAATTTTTATTAGAATAGCGTTAAAATAATTATTTTAAATATAATTATAGAAAATTTAATTTCCCATGTCGAATTTCGTTGACGTATCCGATCGAGAAAAGTAAAAAGTTCACGACCAGGCTGTTGAAGCAATTCTTCAATTATCATTGGTCGAAAACAATCATTTGCAGATTCTGAAACTTGAATTGGTATACAACTCGGAGTATACGACTCACCAAATATTTGATACTATTGATACGATCTTAAAGCATTATGATTGTGAAATTTTATCAATCTATTTACATTTATTATTTGCCATTTTATTTTTGAAATATTAAATTATTTAAAATAATAATCAATTATTTTTATTTTAATGAAAATTGATTACAATCATTAAATCCAGTAAAAAATAGCCGTGATTATAAAATCATGAAAATTTAAAAAACTAAAAAAAAATTGATATATCAACACATCGCAAATTTATAAAAGTTTAAAAAAAATATGATTTTGAATAACAAAATAAAATGATGTTTTCATTTTAAAATTTGATAATTTAATAATTACTTCTCAAGTATTTAAATACATATACAAATATACACATATATGTATTATAAAAATTATTTATAAATTTAAACAATATGTTAACTGTGTGATAATAAGGCTGTTTCTAGAAAATCATGGTTTGCCAGGTCAATATTCTCGGACCTTAGTTTGATATTTTCTAGTGAATACTCCGCGTTGGCAATTACGTTTCCCACGTAAAATTTTAGACCGTCGGAAATCCGTCGGTTTTCCAACGGACCGCTTAAAATCATGCATGTTCGATAAATAGTCTGTCCACGTTGCAATTAATGGTTTTCTGACGGTTTTCCGATGGTTTTCCGATGGCTTTCCGACGGAGTTACCAAAGCTCTCAGAAATTCGTCGGTTACGTAAATCAATATTTCAAAAAAATATTTATATATTATTAAAGTATAAAAATATTTATATGTATACTAGTTGTTTCTTAAATGTTGCGTTAAAACGATGATTTATTTTGAATTCAATGTAATTCGGATCTATACATATGTAGGAAATAGTATGAAAAAAAATAAAACATTATTATCACAAATTTAATCTGAATCTGATGAACATTCCAAATTAGCTGAATTTTGGTCGTCAAACTCGCCAATCTCTTCTTTTGAATCTTGAAACACGTTGTAATCTCCGTTCGTGGTGTCATCAACAACAACAACGTTAACTTCAAGAGAAGTGTCTATGAAACCTAAGTTAGCAATTGTGCTTTGTTGCATAGGGTCTTGTTCGGTAATACCACATACCATTCCTCTAGGATGTATTGAGATCATTGTAATCCAATGATCTTGCTTGTTCTTCACACGAGGATATCGAATGTAACAAACTTGGTCCGCTTGTGATGCAAGTATAAAAGGATCATATTTTCGATGTTGCTTACGAGAGTAGACAGATGTAACACCGAATTCTTCTTCACGTTGACCCATGACAGGGTCATACCAGTCACAATAGAACATAATACACCTCAAATCAATTATTTCTGGATAGTGAACTTCTAATATTTCACGAAGAACACCGTTGTATACAATTTCTCCCGATTGAGATGATACACCATAATTACAAGTTATTTGTGAGTTTCCTTCGCGATGAATCTTAAAAGCATATCCACGAGTGCAGTACATTGGATAAGATTTTGCAGTAAATTTAGGATCACTCACCAACTCAACTAACCACGTGGAAAACGTTATCCCTCTAAAAGGACATGTAGTAGCCTACAAAATAATTGAATGTAGTCAATTATAAATATATATATAAATAGGAAACTATTATTGAAAATTACATAATTGTGGTAACACTAACATAAAAATGCAACCATATTGCAATTCGTTTTTTTAAGTTCGACCAACTCATTCTCTGTGTAATCTGAATAATGAACACGTATTTGTTCCATGTATATCGTGTTAATTATTAACAAAATAATTAACAATAAATTATAATAACAATTAAAAATAGAATTTAATTGAATGTACGTTTCATATTCCAAAACGTCATCGTAATTTGTCAAAATATACAAATGCAAGTGATTGTGTTCCTCCTCTAATAGGATACGCGTCTTCCCTTTTCCAATTAAACGTCCAATTTGTGCAAATATTTCTGGCACATACACTAGATAGCTTAGTTTTCTCCTCCATCATCATGTCGTGCATGTCGTCTATTTTTTGTTTGGACTTGCGATGGAAAATAGTAGCTGGCAAAGTTAGATATTTATTCATTAATACTTTGTCCGACGATTGAACCTTCAACCCTAGCAAGATTTTTAACATTTTCTTTAGGTGCAATATTATTTTCAGGTAATATATCTAACAAATCAGCTATCGCATTCACACAATCTTCAGCCAAGTTGAACTCCGTTTTTATCGTCATCAACCTGCTTGCAGCAAATAAAGGCGATAATCTATCTTTACATCCTTTATACAAAGGCTACTTGGATGCATTTAACATATCAAAAATTTCTGGATTTCCAAATTAGGTTCCTCTATTCTACTACTATCTTCAATTTACGATGCTCTTTGTTCATGAAATGCATCATTCACCATCTAAAAAGTACTTCTGTTTATATCAACTTGTGATGCCGGTTCCTCTACCCTAACATTAGTACTATCTAACTTTTTGAAGTACTAGCATAATTTTACATCGTTGCATCAGTTTCTCCATGTGAATACCAAATTTTGTGACCCGGCATAAATCCAATCCTATAAAAATGATTACATACTTCTCTAATAGAGATTAATCTATGATTTCGACATATAATACATGGACAATATATTTTACCGTATTCTGATGTCATGCTATTGTTTGATGCAAAAGTCATGAACTCTTCAACACCTTGTGCAAATTCATCAGTCAATTCCCTCGTTGTTGAATCATACCGAGATTTATCCATCCATGATCAAAAATAATCATAAGAACCCAAAGAAGACATTTTCTTAAGATTTTTTATTCTGCTGAAATTGTGAAGGAGCATATCGTATATACATTGAAAATTAGAAGATTATCACGAATTCTTAATAGATTATTACGAATGTTTAACAGATAATCACAAATTTTTATTGGATTATTCTTAAAAATATTCCCTTTTCCAACGGATTTCCGACGGTTTCCGACCACTGTTGGATAATTACAAATTTTTAATAGATTATTTTTAAGAATATTCCCGTTTTTGATGGATTTCCAATGGTTTCCGACCACGGTCGGATATTTCCGACGACCAACCGACGATACTCGACGTCACCCCATCGATATGTTCTCGATGGATAGTGAAAAAAACATTTCATCAAGAAATCATCAGGAAAAACCCGACGGTTTGTATTTCATCGGTAATTTGCGATGGTTTTAAAAGGATATCCCGACGCCAACGCTTCCGTCGGAAAACAGACGGAAAGCCATCAGGTTTTACCATTAATGTCCCATGGTAGTGCAAGCGTCGGGAATTACCAATGGAAGACCGATAAAGTAAGGTCCCTCGGTAGTCCATCGAAAAATCTTTGCATAGGCGTTAGAAAATTCCGACGGTTTTATTTCCATCAGAAATATTAATGTTTTCTTGTATTGCAATGGCAAGTAGCGGTAGGTCGTTGAGAGGTCGTGGAAGATGACAAATCACATCTTCTTTGGGCCGTGGTAACTCCTCGGCCTCTTAGAACCCCTCACCCGCGGCTTATAAAGTAGCATCCCGCCTACCGCCCCAATATACCTTCACTCCTCACACGATTCCTGAAACCAAACCTTCTAATCGATTTCAGGAATCGAAGGAGCATGAAAAGGAAAAGGTTCCACCTTCCGAAACGGAAACGGGGGAACAAACTATCACCTTACATAGTTTGTTATAAACCTCGGAGCGGGACCAATATCTGATAGTGCTGTCTCTAGTGTCGGCACCAAACACGACTTGGTAAGAATTACAAAATTATCTATTTTAATTTATTTAATTAAATTTAATTATTTATAATTTATTAAATTTTATTTGAATTTTAAAAACTTTAATATATTAAAAATATTAGGTTTGACCGGGACAAAAGGGTTATAACCCATCAAATTTCAAAACGTTTGACGGCCCTACTACAGCTGGACGGTCGGATGAGCTGAACGACTAGAGAAGTACTTCATCGAATTTACGGTAAGTATATTTTTTAAATTTTTTTATTTAATAAAATTTCATAATTAATAAAGTTAATAAATTTTAAATTTGCAAGTAATCGTACATCTGGGATCCTGTGATCACCTCGATAGTATGGAAAGAGTTTGAATTCGTCTGTGTAATACAGATGAAAGGGATGGTGAACATGTTTCATACAACCGGAAAACGTCCAAGGTGGATTTTCTCTAGTCTGTACAAAACAATGACACACTACTGGGACATAGAAACGTGTAATGAGAGGAGTAGCAAATCGTCCAATAACCACAACTTCTCTCAGGATGTTCTTGGTGTGCAGAAGCATTTGTCGGGTCAAAAATCTTACATCCATATCCAACAAGAAATGGTAAGTACTCTAAAATATTTAAATTTAAATTTAAATTTATTTGTTATTTATTAATAATTTATTTCAAAATTTAGGAAAGATTTTTGAGACGGCCGGTTTCAATTGGTGAGGTCTTTATAAATACTCACACTCGGCAAGATGGTTGATATGTCGATTTTAAAGGTAAACAAATCGGTGAAGCATACGAACAAAACATCCAAGAAAAAATGGTGATCGTGGAGGTCGATTCAACTGAAACGTCCGACGATACTTCCCGTCGAATTGAGCTGACCCAAGACGAGAATAATGAGATCTTCATTCAGGTATAAAAAATTTCTAAAAATAAATTTTTACACTAAATTTAATAAATTTGTTCTGATTTTTTAATTATTATTTTGTAGTTTTTTTGCGAATTACCGAGGCCGTCTTTACCAACATTTTTGCCATCCGATTTCCAATTTGTACCTCCGGATAATTAGATTTTTTTAATTTTTTTGTAATTTGAATTTTTTATATAAAATTTATTATTTTTCTTTTATAATTTCTTTATATTTTACAAAATAATTAATTAATAGAATTATTTATTATTTTAGTATAATAATATTTATAATTAAAAAATAATTAATTAAAATATTTTAATTAATTATTTTTTAAACTAATTCAGGTGTAATCACAAATTAGTCGCAAATAAGTTCCAAACATTTGTGACCAATTTGCGACTACAACTATTTTTTTCTAAAAATATATATGTGGTCGCAAATTGTTCGCAAAAATTTGTGAGCATTTTGCGACCACGTTTTCATTTGTGGTGGCAAATTAGTCATAAATTTTTGTGACTGATTTGCGACCATGGTTTTTGCAACCACGGATGTAGTGACAAAATGGTCGCAAAAGTTGTTACTACAAAGCAGTCACAAAGTACTCGCAAGTATAAGAACCAATATTTGGTCGCTATTTAGTCGCAAAATGTACCACTATTACAGTGGTCTCAAATTAGTCACAAATTTACGACTAATTTGCGACCACATAAATTTACGACGAAGATTTTGCGACTACATGTGTGGTCGCAAAACCCGTGTTTTCTTGTAGTGTTTGACGGTCCGAGAGGAGAATAAACCCACTGCCATCTTGTAACCCAAAATCAGCCTTTAACATCTTGATAAACCATACCCAATTATCGATTGTCTCCGACTGAACCAAAAGATATATTTGGTTATTGGAGTCTCCGCCAATTGCAGTGAGCAAAATACCTTTTTGCCGTGTTCCTAAAACATAGCCATCTACGCCTATGATTCCGTGACAAGTCCTCAACCACGTTGTGAACAAAATATCGAAACACACATAAAACCGCTCAAAGACATCATCACCATCTTCATTAACTACCGTGCCTATTTCACACGTAGAACCTAGATTTGTCTGCCGTATCTCCTCGTAGTAGCCTCGTAGATATGCAAATTGTTCTTCATACTCGGTTTAAATCTATTTCAAAGCAAGAAGTCTTCTTTTCTAGCATTGGTTGACTGAAGCAGACAATTTCCATTGTTCTTTAATAGCTTCTTGAATCTACAGAGGCATAAGATTTCCATTTCTCCTTATCTTATCCAAAAATAGTCTTGCAATGGCTGGACTCTTCAATATCTTGCATTTTGAATTCGGAATGCACCCATGAGAGCCATGTAATGACTTCACCAGCCATTTTTTTGTTAGTTCATCATACGAACAATATACTTTCCATCGGCAAGAACCTCTCATACCACACTTAAAACCAAGCCAAGTCTTCCCCCATCTCTCTTGTTCAATGTTTGATCTCGTATTCAACCCATATTCGAAAACAGGTTGTTTGAACTCATTTCCATTAAAAACGATTGCCCAAGAGACAACCTACCTCCACCTCCTCCTATCCTTGTCGTACCTCTTTCAGGCTCCCTATCGTTGCTCTCATCATCAGAAGAATCTGATATTTCATTGTGATTTACCAGAGGTTCATCTACAAACTCACCTTTGCCATCGTCGTCGATGTCTCTCTCTTCCTCCCTATCTCTCTCTTCCTCCCGGTCTCTCTCTTCCTCCCTGTCTCTCTCTTCCTCCCTGTCTCTCCCTTCCTCCCTGACTCTCTCTTCATCCCTATCTCTCTTCCTCTCTGTCTCTCCCTTCTCTCCCGGTCTCTCTCTTCCTCACATCTTCTCTCTTTGTCGCCGACTCTCTCTTCGTCGCCTCCTCCCTCTTCTTCGCCTCCTCCCTCTTCTTCACCTCCTCTCGCTTCCTCCTCTTCCTCCTCTTCGAGTTCTCTCTTTTCCTCTTCCACTTCTCTCCTTTCCTCCACGAATACTGCTCTTCGTTGCGTGGGTTGTGACGTATTTCTGTCAAGAGAATACGGCAACCACGCTGCCTCCGCCTTCGTTCGAGCCATCACCACCGCCGATTTGCTTTTGCTGTCCTAGGTGCGATTTTACCCCAATTTGATTTTGACCTAAAATCGATTTCAAGTTGCAACTTATTGGTGAAAACGGTTCTATTAATCGATTCAATCAATTGGTTCAATTAATCATTTCTTGGTTCAATTAATCGGTTCTTGGTTCAATTAATCTGTTTTTGGTTCAATTAATCAGTTCTATTTTACTAATCGGTTTTGTTGGTTCACTTAATCGGTTCACTATCGATTTAAACGGAATCGATTCACATTTAACAACGATTTTGAAATTGAAAGTTTCATCATTATTTGTTTACTAAAAGATATTACACACCAACAATCAGTTTAACAAGAGAATCACTCTCAATCTCAAGAAAAGAAGTTGTTTTTATTTGAAAAATTGAATGATCAAGTTTACAAAAGAAAGCATCTATTTATAGTGTTAGGAGGCGTATTATGAGGAGCATACAACATTAAAATGGTTAAAATTACAAGGTAAGACTTCACCAGAGACCTACATACTACTCCCCCCCCCTTCCCCTCTTTGATGACACCAATTTGGATCAGTTTGAAGTGAACTCATTTTGATTTTAAACAATAAATTGGAATGGTTGTAATGTGATTTATTTGTCTCATTAAAAATCTTATAAAAAAAACTCAATGGGAAAAAACATAGATAAGGGAAAAAGAGTACAAGTGGATCACATATATATTTGTATGTTGTTTTGAGATTATAATAAATTCAGAAGGCTTTTAGGTACTTTTCCATTTAAATTCAAGTGAATTATTTATGCATTGTCATTGTTGAGTAGGTTGTTGATTACCTATTATAAAATTTTTTTCATATTCTACTAATTTATTTCTAGCTATGAGTTTCTTTTTTTTTGTCTGTGTTTCCATACTCGTATCAGTTTGTGTTTACACTTAGGTTATTTGAGTAATGTATGCACTCTTCTTATCTATATCGGTTGAATGAAAATTGTCAAGAATTTTTCTCTATGTTACTACGATATTGTAGCCAATTTATTTTCCTATTGTACTAGTACTTTTTATTGTGTGTTTTAAATAGATGTATATTTTCTGTCTTTTTATTTAGGGTTTACTTCCGTCAACTACACGAATTTATACGAATAAACCTATTTTCGTTAATGTTTACACGTTAAATTATTATTAAACCTTATTTTACTTCGAAAATCTGGTTTTAATTTCAAAATAAACTCAAGTTAAAATCAGATTTTCGAATTAGAACCAGATTTAATAGCTATTTAACGCATAAACATTAATATAATTTCTGCAATTAGAAGAATTTATGAAGTTTATGTAATTTATGGAAAAAAATAGTTTATGTAGTTAAAGGAATACCCAAAAAATACGGGTGGAAATAGGTTTAGTCGAATAAATTTGTATAGTTGACGGAAGTAAACCAACTTCTCATTTATTATTAAAATCGGAATTTACATAGTAGTAGGAGAGTTACTACATTAATCTAAACATTTTGACACATATTACATGATAACAATGAAAAAATATTTAAATGCTAACGGCTATTAAATAAATGGAATTCGCTTTTTCTATTTTATTCTTACGTTAAAACATATCTTAATATTCACTTAAATACCATCAAAATATATTTGTTAATTTTGAAATTTTTGCGAATAAATATGCCACTATTAAATGTGCCGAAGTATAATAAATATAGGGGACTTATATAAAAAGTATATTAGGAAAATTATATAGATAAATAACTTATACTAAAAAGGCATGCATTGTACAACAATATTACATAAGATGTGTGCATTATTCTGTAAAATTATAAAGATGCAAAGATTTAAACATCAATATTTTGTTGTTGAAAATGAGTGTAATTAGAATGTACACGAGATGGAATACGAGTAGGTCGGTATTTGTTGTCAAGCCATACAGGTGCTCCTTTTGCCTCTAAAATAAGCTGATTTGTTATATAACAAAAAACAAAAATTAGATTATAAATTAAAACCAACACAAAGATTTGATAAGAGTAAGAAAAAATCTACCTTTTGATTTGGAAGTTTAAAGATAAATTGTTCAAAATAAATGCGTGTACCAGATATTTTTGATATCTTGGTTTTAACCACAAATTTGGATCCACTCTGTTCAAAAAAATCAAATGAATTTGCACAAACAGTGAAAAAAATATACACAAACTTACACGTAAAGGTGCAATAAATTTTATTGTCAACTCAGAGATGGCTAAAGCTTCACCAGAACGGGATATTTCTTCACAGTTGATACCGATGCAGTCCATGAGTTCATGTCGACCTTATTATGAAAATATATTGACCAAAAATAGTTAGTAAGAATTGAGATATAACTTAATCGAATTAATTAGTAACACATGTGTTAACTCTAAAAAATAGTTTATAATAAACTAACCGTGTTGACAATAGTTTGCGTAAACAGCATTATTCACAACACCAAACTGATCCAATTCATAATCACGAACTTTAAATTCAATCTCATGGAATCTAGTAATTCTGGAAATTTCAATAAAATTAAAAACCATAAATATATACTGATCACTTTCTCTTGACCACCATAAAGTCTTAACTAACGTAAATAATTTTGGTTTTTATAAGTATTAAGAATTAGTGTAGATTTCAGCATATATTTATCATAGTTACTGAAAAACACTATATGCAATATATAACATTATAAGAAAAAAAAAGTTAGAGATATTTATGTGTACCTTTTGCTTCTTTTCAAATCAAAGTTTGCAAATGGTTTAACGGTTTTTACGAACTGGAAAGGCAGGAGAACCGGTCGCCTCAATGAACACGGAAACGCTATAGGCATAGCCGGAGTGGCAATTCTTGTAGATTGAAACATTGCACTATTTCAAATGACAAAACCCAAATGAGATGAGTAGTTGCCAACTTGTCAAAATTGGTTTCAATCACCACATATATATAGACATATAATTTATATATATATACAAAAAAGTAATATTCTCCCATGCTGTAATTCAAGAAAGACAGATATAAATGGATTAAATTTGATATGATAGTAACACATCCCAACTACTCAAATAAATTACGTTAAGAAAGAAAATTATACGTGGACAAAATTTGACCAAATAGAATATAATACATATATCGAATGTATAGAATTGTATCTATATTATTAAATACATCATTTCATAAAATAATTATTACCTGTTATCTTATTGAAAATATCATTCGGAATGAATATAAAAATTTAAATCATTATTAAGGGTAAAACATCAGACCTACTAATAATTAATTAATTAATTAAAATCAACTGAATGTCTTTTATCAAATATTATAATTAAATATAATTTATATGGATAACGTTTTCTCTATCAATTTAAATATTTAGATTATTTGTAATTTATTCTTACAAATAAATAAACAAACTTTAACCACTAAAATAGTTTAATTATTATATAAAAATTTTTGTACAAAAATTAATTTATATTATATTTAATGAATCAATTTTATCAAAACATAATTATAACTGTATTAATAACTTAGATTCAAAATAAATATTAAATTGAAGTTTCTATTAAAATTAGAATAATTGTCACATGGAACGTATATATAAGGGTTGTTCATTTCGTAGCCTCATGAACATGCGGCTGCGTCATACGGCCAAACGTTATTCGTTTGACCGCCACAGGTTCCTGCGATCAAACGCTGCGGTCGACCGCACAAAACTGCGACAAAATTTTTTAATTGCTGCGAAATTATAGCGTTTGTGATCAAACAATTGCGATACAACTTGCGGCGACAACCTGCAGCGATCAAACGAAAAACAATTTTACAGCGTCTAACCGCATCGTCTGACCACAGGTCGCTGCCGTATACGATACGGGATACAAACGAACAGCGGTATAATACTACCATTAGAATTTCGAGACTATGTAATAACTCAAAATTTTAACTATCCTTCAATAGTTATAAAATAAAAATTATTTAAAATAATATCAAATTAATACCATCAATAAAATAACAAGAAAACTTAAAGAGAATTCGTAAGAATATGAAGTTTGATTGATAATTTAATATTATTCGCTCCTATCGAGGACATATAGGGCTAAAGTAATTAAGATTGTGGCTCTTTGCAAGTTGATCCATCAAAACATGTAAATTATTTTAACTTATACAAGTCAGATTAAATGAATGGGGTAGTGTTACTTATAAATATATAATTGTTTTTATTTAAATTTAGAAAATCACTTAAGAATTACCTTTTCACTAATACTTAAATCAAACTATTAGTGTTTGGTCTAAAAATTTTTTGTTCAATTCAAATTTCATAAATATATATTTCAATTTTTTTTGTTCAAACCATTAGTGTGTGGTCTAAAATCAAAGGGAAATCATCCTTCCTCATTGTCTTGTACAAAGAAACTCTCTCTTATCTCTTTATAGTGAATTGCTGGATACTCTAATCCATGAGATGTATGTATTTTCCAAACTTAGGATAAACAGTTTCTTGTGTTATCGAATTCGTAAACAAACGAGAGTCATGAGAGATGTGAGGTGAATAAATGCGATTGGTCAAAAAAATTTCATGTATAATAGAGATATAGATTTCTCTACTAGCGGTATCAAAGCTCAGACTTATAGATTCGTAGGATCTGCGATGTCATGGAAGAAGGAATAAGAAAATCTCGGAATAAGATCTAATTGGATTGGTGGATATTTGTGTTAGCACCAAAGTGTTGAGGTGAAACATGTACAAGGTGTGTAACACATGATGGAGTTTGTGTGCCGTGATCTAGCGTGTTACGAATAGATAAATGTGTAAGAATATTGAGGAAGAAAAGAATACCCTCAATAAGAGAGCTAATGTTTGATAAATATTGAGGGTTCATCAAATTAGGAAATTGGAAGCAGGTAGGAATTCATATATATAGGAGTATTATAAAAAACCTAGAGTCACATTTTCTGTGCAAGAAAGCACCTAAAGTTTTGCAAAACGGTAAGTGAGCGTGTATGACTATCGTTTCACAAGTGAGAATGGATAGATTATGAATTGGCTAGTGGCGAGTCGTGTGTGACATCATGTAATACTGATTAAACAAGTTATAAGAATCTTGTTTAACCGATTTGTACTAAAGTGTATTTGTGTTTGCACAAGTTTTTCTATGTTCAATTGATTCTCTATATTCTAATTCTTTTAATTAGGATTAAAGCGGGTCACCACTGATCGATCTAAAGTCTATTAACAGGTTGAAATCATGTGGAAGAACGTGGAGACACCTAAGAAACTTATTGTTGTTCAAAAACGATTTTTTCTTGATAAGAAACTTAGTGTGTATGAGACAATGCATCCGGAGAATCAATGAATGATCCTGGACAGTCATGGATATGGGTTGTGAAGAACCAACCATCCTCAATCAAGAAGGAGAAAAGTGCCTAAATGAAAAGAAAGATGGACCAAAACAGACAAAGAATGCATCCAAAAGTCAATTCAAAGGCACTCGCTAAAATTTTCTGTACAATAGACCTTGAAAAATTCAAATTGGTTCAATATGTCCAGCGTCTAAGGATGCGTGGGACATTCTCTTGAATAACTATGAATGTCCTCCACTATGAAAAATTATTGAGGTGTTTAATCTAAAAATTTGGATCTCATAAGATTATACTCAAGATGGCCATGAACATCGATGATATAAAATTCTCTTAATCGTTGGGCATGCTAAAGTCGGAAGAGATGAAAATTGTAACATACCAACCTAAAGTGGGAAAAGGGATTGCCTTTACTACCGATTAAGAAGAGGATCCGATAAAGAAGTTTGAAAAGAACATGAACCAATGGATTGAGAGTATGAGCTTGATGGCTATGAGTTTCAAGAAATTTTTGAAAAAGATTTAAAGCGGACAAACCAAGCCATTCGCATGTGGGTAGAGATATGAAACTGATTGAAACACAAATAGGTCGGGAAAAATCAAAAATGTTAAATATGGTCGAAAACATGATTTATATTGTCATGAATGCGAGGGATATGATCACTTCAAATCCAAGTGCCCATTCACAAAAAAGAGGAACTCAAGTGGTATGAGTGTAAAAGAATTTGACATACAAAAGCTGAATGTCATAATCTTCAGAAATAGAGTGAAAAAGCCGTTCTCACTTTTAGTGATACAAAATCTGATAATAGCGATAACAAAAATAATTTGATGATTTTTTTTTTGCTGTTACAAAAGAGGTTATTGATCAAGTTTTGGAAAAAGATTCAAAATGATGATTCTCGATGCAAAGGAGAATATCTAGTGTTATATGGTAATTGGAAATTATAAATAACACAAATATGTAATTTTTTAAAGATAAAGCAATGTTTGAAGCAAATGTTAACATACTGAAACTAGAAAACAACAACAAAGGGACGGTCATGAGGCATAAGCTGTTCAAATAGTAAAAGTTGTGAAAGAAGATCTATCTAATCTACAAAGAATTCAATGTCTATAGATCAAATTAAATAAGATAAATGAATTATTGGATTTTTAAACTATTCGACCATTCTATTATTCAACTATTTATTCAAACTTGAATATTTTTACTACGTTTTTAGTGAGTTTATATTTTTTCCAGTCGTGACATATTTTGTACTCTCTATAGATTATTTGTTTTAATAATATATTTGAATAAAAAAATAAAAAATAAAAATATATACTAAAAAATAAAAATAAAATAAAAATGAAAAGAAAAATGATTCTAGTAAAAGATGATTAGCTGAAAAATATGTAAAAACGTTATTTGTACAATGCGAGCAAACTAAATAATTGTGAACAAGTTAAATAAAAATAGAATATCAATATAAGAATTTGAAAAAGAATGGCTTTGGACAGCCGAGACAATTTTTCTTTAATTCGTCAATGCCTCGTAATGTGGTGGTTGCATAGAATTTCGAATTCTAAAATACAATTTCATATTTTTAATGATTCATATCATCCAAAATCATAAGTTCTCGAACCTATTTATATGTTTTACTCTAAAAAACATAAAAATAAAAAAGAGAAACATTAAAAGGTAGAATAAAAATATGAAAGTGTGATCAAAACATTATTAGAATGTATGAGAAATTTTCAATATGTATTGAAAAATGAGATATGATTTAAATATTTTTAGTCTCCATATTTCAACATTTAATAGCCATTTAACTACTCATATTATCTGAAACAATAACAGAAATAATTTATAAAATTGACTAAATTAATTCTCAAATAATAAGAAAATATTTATTAATTTTTTTTATCAATTTTAATATTCATGTAGTGATCAATAATTTGACACAACAATTGGTTATTGTAGTAAAAGTCCATCTATCCGAATCCATATCTAAATCCGAACCAAGCACGAACTCCTCCCGGCTCGTCTTGGTGTCCACATATGGTTTAGCATGGATTCATTCTTTTCAACTTTATATTATTTATTAAATCTTGTTAAATTTCTCCATTATATATATAATAGTGTTTCGTCTCTAACTTCAAGTGTAGAATAATTTACATTTGTTCATTTGAATATTTATCAATCAAATCACTTTCAACATCCATTTCCCATTCAGACAAACTTTGTTTTGCACATATGAATACACTATATTTTAGTGTTCACAACAATGAATACAACGATTAGAAGATCCGGTGATTTTTGATAATTGAGTTATTCGAAAATTCCACTGAAATATTGGGCAAAGCCATTTGTTCAAAAACAAGTTTCAACAATCCCGATGAATAGAATGACTCTAAACACATGACGACTCGACAAGATTCGAAAATATTGGACATAAGGAATTTTGAGAATAAAAGCAAAAACATCCATTGTATATGAGTTGGTGGTCTTAAAACAATCATTGTTAATAACTACCTTATTTAATCGACTAAGAAGTGAATGATGTCTTGAACCCCCCCCCCCCCCCCCCCCCCCCATCATTTGATGTAAAACAAGACAACATTTAACATTTATAACACAATTTCATTTTCTCACAGAACTAGGTTATGTATTATATTCATTTTCGGCCATAAACATGCGTAGTTAATCGTAAGTGAACTTGGAGAATATAATATTTTTTCATTCTCCTAGAAACGACCGCATTTGACTCACAAAATGATTTGCCATTAGATTTGTTATAAGTAGTATTTTGTAATACTACAATTATATCTCACAGTTGTGGTCTCCTATCATTAAAAAAGCAAATTTTCTCTTCTACACATTCATGAAGCAGTGTACATCATCCTATGAACTGGGTAATTACTAAAGTCTTACAGTGCTTTTAATATATTTAGTTTCACTTAGTTTTCCCTTTAAATATACATATTGGGATCTCTAGTCATGTAGGTGGAGTTCTCATCAAACTTTATCTTATTAGTATAAGCTTTAAACTCATTCATTTTGATGATTTTACACTTTGATCTCATGACACTTTTAATAAATGGATCCTAATTTTTCTTTCAATTGTATATAATCTATTAAGATTATACAATTTGAGATCAATTGTCTAATAATTTTATATTGTCTTCTTAAAAACATAACTAAGAGGTGGTATTGTTTGTCATTCAATTGTATACAACCCACTATTTTTTTTGTTCGATTGTGATGATTTAAGGGGTGGTACTATTAGTTTTGCATATATTCCCACACTTTTTGATGTATTTGTACGAATGCACTTTACATTTTCAAAGGTTATATGACATATTGCTAATGGTTTTATGTGATAAGAAATATTTATCATATTTTAAAGATAATTCGGAATCATATAACTTTGCATTCATCATCTATTTAAGAGTTTAGAGTATATTTTTATCCCAAAACTCCATTTGATTCAAATGATTAAAAAGCAAAGTTTTTTAGAACACGCATTGATGTTCATCATAATTTCCTCATTTATCACATATTAACTACTTCATAATTTTTTCAAGTTGGCTTTTATTTTCCAACTTATTTAATTTAATTTTTTAAAGTCATATTCTTGCCTTTTAACAAGTATACACATCTACTAAAATATATTTTAATAGTGGTAACATACCGCCATAATTGTAACCATGTTGACTTTTTAAAACTACACTAATCATATATTTTTGACTCATATAGGTCTCAGCTTACTCAATATGAATCAATTTTGTTAAACATGCATTAGCTTTTGGACATATCACATTTATAATATTTTACATTGAATGCTTTTTAAATATATTTTTTTGAATCAAGTGGTATATTTGAATATAGCATTGATGTTTATCATAATTTTCTCATTTATCACATATAACTATTTTCATAATTTTCTCAAAAAAAATTTCCAACTTATTTAATTTAAAATTTTCAAAACCATATTCTTACGTTTTAATAAATAAACACATGTACTAAAATATATTTCGATGGTGGTAAAACTGACTTTTACTATATTGACGTTTAAACCTTTACTACACATCTACTGGATTGACTTTTACACATCTACACATCTACACATATACACATCTACACATCTACTACACATCTACTACACATCTACCATATTGACTTTTACCAGATTGACTTTTAACCCTCTACTACATATCTATGAGATCGACTTTTACATATATATCTACACATCTACTACATATCTACCAGATTGACTTTAAACTACATCAATCGTGTATTTTTTACTCATATAGGTATGATATTACTCAATATGAGTCATTTTGCTAAATATGCATCAGCCGTATATTTTCCATTAAATATTTTTAAAATATTTTATTTTTTAATCAAGTAATTTATTTTAAAGTATCTTTAAACATTATCGGCATAGTCACGTTATTATTAACATTTACATTATACTTATCAAATTATAAAATCAAAGTTATTTAAAACATTATCAAATTAATACCATCAAAAAATGGTAAAAAAAATAAAGAGAATTCGTAAACATATGAAGTTTGATTGATAATTTAATATAATTTTATATTAGTGGCTCATATGGTGAACATGTTAGGATTAAAGTAATTAAGATTATGGCTTTTTGCAGGTTGATCCATCAAAGCATGTAAATTATTTTAACCGATGTTAGTCAGATTAAATGAATGGGTTAGTGGTACTCATTAATATATAATTGTTTTTATTTAAATTTAGAAAATCACTTAAGAATTACCGTTTACACTAATAGTTAAATCAAACCATTTTCATGAGTGTTTGGCCTTATTGTTTTTATTCAATTCAAATTTTATAAATATATAATTTATTTCTACTATGCCAAAATCTATTGTATTCTGAGAATATATTAGTTTCAATATAATATACCAAAAACAAGTAATCCTCTCCTATGCTGCCACTTCAATAACAATAAACAAGTTGAAAAAAATTGCACTAGAACATATAGAAAAAAATATTATTGAACGAAACTATGATATGATAGAATGAAACTATGATATGATAGAACGAAACTCCAAGCTTATCAAAGACTTACATGATATATTATATGATATGATAGTAACTTATTTCTACTCTTCTCCAAAAATTTCTTTAAGACGAAAGCTATAAGTGGACATATTTTGACAAAGTTAAAAGAATATATAGAATTGTATTGTTGCTTAAGTGATAAAAATATTGGTCAAATACTTCACGTAAATTGATAGCTACATTCCAACCACACATTAGTATTCTATTGTAAAACTATAAATCAATTGGTCGAAAATGATTTGAATTTGAAATATATTGTTACTTAAACATAAACTAAATCCATAAAAGTGTGTATACAAGTTTATGTATGTAGCAGTACGAAATATATTGATTTTAAGTTATAATATGATATTATAGTTTTGGTATCTAATACAAAATCAAATCGAAATGATCTATTGAAAGAAGTTCGATTGCTTTGATCTGAAATATTAAATTAGTTCAACCAATTTAAACTAAAATGAACCAGACAATGAAATATTGTCCAAATCAATGTCTAGATGAACTTTTATTTTGAGAGAGCACATGAAGAATATCTAACATCGAAAAATTAGATGAAATTTGATTAATATATTAAAAATATGTGTAATATTTTTAATATTAATATATAAAAATATGCATAGTAAAAACTATGTGTTAATCCATTCATTACCAATGATTTCAAATCAAAAACTAATAATCCAAAACATTACTAACAATCCAATTTTTTTTATAAAAGATCAAGTAGATTGAAATTGATTATCATATTTGCGTTGTTCGTTTCTCTGCCGCAGCGTTTACAGCAGCGACTTACGGTAAGATACTATTGTTAGACGCTGTACTATTGTTATTCGTTTGATCACCGTAAATTGTCACCGCAGGTTGTATCGCAATTTTTTGATCGCAAACGTTAAAATTTCGCGGCGTTTAAAATTTTTTACCCTAGATTTTTGCTGTCGAATGCAACATTTGAGCGCACGAAACTTCGGCAGTCAAACAAACAATGTTTTGCCGCATGACGCAGCCGCAGTTTCCTTTGGCTACGAAACGAACAACCCTATTGTTATGAAAAATGCAATTTATTTAATAAAGAAATGAATAATAATTTCCAAAAAAAAAAGATAATGTGAAATCATGTTGGTGTTTGGCTTAAAAGAGAATTGAATAATAATTGCAAAAAAAAGACATATGATGAAACCACACTCCACGTTTATATTCATAATTCCATCGTCTCTATAAAAGAAGCTATGAACTCAAAAGGTAATCAATCATTCTTATAGCAATTCCTTTGAGAAACAAAACACAGGAGAAAAAATGGCAGAAGAGGAAGTTGAGGTAGAAGTGGAGATCAAATCTCTAGCTAATACTTTCCACATGTTTGCCGGAAGATCACAAGATTTGCCCAAAGCCACACAATACATTCAAAGTTGTGATTTACTCGAAGGGGAGCAAGGTAAAGTTGGAAGCATAGTCTTGTGGAACCTTTTGGTAATGGATCACAACTATTTCAATCCAAAGATCTTGAATAATTAGTTTTGTTCGTTCGCTGTTAGCGGTTGCATTGGGAACTGCTGTTAACATTACGGCTGCGACTACCGCATATATTATTAATTTTTGTGTTGTCGGTGGTTGTAGTTGTAATTGGTCGTAAATTTTTAGTCGCATCGAATTTTATAATCAACGATCAAAAAATTACAATGTCTAACATAGAATCTGACCGTTGCGATTGACCGCGAGTGATAGCGGCAAGTAAACGAACAACAATCTACCGTAATCGTAGCTACAGCGGCGACAAACGAAGATGACTATTGTTTTAGATATTTCTTTATTTTTTTTTATTATAGTAGTGAAAATTAATAAGAGGATTTGGAATGTAAAAATTTTAAAAACATTATAAACGTGTAATACTGCAGATGGAGAAACAAGAATCTCTAAGGATAGGATCGAGACGATGAATTGCGAGAAGAATGTGATACAGTGGAGAGTTTTAGATGGACCTCTAAAGAAAGAGTACAAGAGCATCTTGAAAACAATGAAGGTGAGCCCTAAGCAAAGTGGGCATGGAAATGTGGTGAAGTGGAACTTGAAGTACGAGAGGTTTCATGAAAAGTTGCTCACCCTGAGAAGATACTTCAGTTTTTGGTTGAAGTAACTAAAGATATAGACCTATACCTAATGATTAAGGAGTAGAGGGTTCTTTGTGTTTTGTGTGTCCCTCTCAAACTGTTTCAGAAACTCCATAAGAGAAAATAAAGAAATTATAACTAATTTCGTAGTGATTTCACTGAAGACACCGAAACACAAACAACATATTCAGTGAAGAGAAAGGTTTACTCTTTTAGAGAGAGGGAGAAAAAAAGGGAGATGTTTATTTATTTCTAATGTATTTTCTTGTTTTTATGTGTTTGATATAAAACAAGGTTGATAATTATAAAACATTTTATTAGCTGGAAGTCCATCTAATATGGTATCGAACTTTAAATACAAATCGAATCGAAATCGATTTATACTAAAAATTTGAAATTAGGTTGACCGATATAAATATACTATAAGAAATAGGTTAAATTGGGTGCTGCACGATGGAACCAAACTAGAGAATTGAACGTATTGGCAAAAAAATCAAGAGGCAACATATTTTGTACTATCTTTAGTTGAAATAGCTAACACGAAATTAATTGATGAGCTGTAAAATAATTAGTTTGTATTTTTATTTTTATTTGTAAGATATTTAATTTTGTATTTAAAACAAAAATATCAAGAATTTCTGGTACACGCATTTATTTCGAACAATTTTTCTTTAAATTGTATCAAAGATAATTTTGTATCCATCCTATCATACAACTATTTATGTAGTTTAAAAAAGAAAGTATATGTATGAGACATCTCTTTTTTCGTATTCAAAAAAAAAGGAATGATTCTCGTACTTTACTATATTCAAAGAGGCTATTCCAACAGTTTCTGCTCGATACGTATACAATGATTAAATCAAACATACTTCGTTATTTAAAGTGAAATCAATCAAATTTACGATCAGATAATTATAATTCAATTAAAGAATTTGAAGATTGTGGGATTAGTACTATGTATGAACAAGGCCAATAGTTTACTTTACCAGCTACATTTACAAGGGGACCTAAGTGTATGAAGAATAATTATCTGGATACAATGACAATATGTAAACATTGGTTTTCCAGATCTTTTCATAACATTCACATGCAATCCAAAGTGGCTTGAAATCACAAGGTATTTCAAAAAAATGAACTTGACGTGTGAAGATCGACAAGATATAATTTGTAGGATGTTTAAGATGAAACTAGATTTTTTCATGAATGATTTAACAAAGAAGAAACTTTTGGACATTACAAAGACGTGTAAGTGATCCAGCTTTTGAATATGCCTCTTATTATATTATTTATCTAGAGTTCTAATGAATTTAATATTATAATAACTATTTTATTTTTAAAATTGCAGCTATGTATACTATAGAGTTTCAAAAGAAAGGACTTTCACATTCTTACATATTGCTATTCATGGATCCTAAATCAAAGTTTCCTACAACTGAGGACATAGATCAAATCATTTCTGCTGAAATTCAAGATAAAAATGAAGAAAGTGAACTTTACGATGTTGTTAAGAAAATGATGATTCATGGACCTTGTGGTTATGCTAACTAGAACTCACCAAGTATGGAGAATGGGAAATGTTCAAAGCCATATCCAAAATCTTTTGCAGAGAAAAAATCTATATCTAAGGAAGGATTTCCTATCTATAGGAGACGTAAACAATCAGACAGATATGTTGAAAAGAACGGTTTCAAGTGCGACAATAGATACGTCATTCCATATAATAAGACTTTATCTATTCATTATAGAGCACATATTAATGTTGAGTGGTGCAACCAAACTGGCTCCATTAAATAATTATTCAAGTATATAACAAAAGGTTATGACCGTGTGACTGTTGCTGTTGAACCAGTTCAGAAAGATGTAGAAAATGAGGTTTTAAATAATCAAGGAAATGTTCAGTCTTCTAAAACCAAGATCAAAGATTTCTTTGATTGTAGATTTTTAGATATATTAAACAATGTTTTAAATTTTAATTTTAAATTTATAAAGTTATATTCTAACATGAATATTGAATTGATGCAGGTATATTTCTGCATGTGAATCGGCATGGCATATTTTTAAGTTTCCTATACATTTTCGATCTACTTCTTTTGATAAGCTGTCTTTCCATTTGCCCGGCAAATAAATTATAATTTTTAAAGGTGATGATATGGTGGAAACAGTCATCAACAGAAAACTAATTGAGAAATACCATGTTTCTAGTTTGGTTTGAGCTGAATAAGGTTAACGAAGCTGCTAGGGATCTCACGTATGAGCAAATACCCAATAAGTTTACATGGGACAGGAAACCTAAAATTTTCAAAGAAAGGAAAAAAAGATTTAGTGTTGGAATGATCAACTATGCTCTTAGGAAGATGGAGGAATCATATTTTTTTAGAATATTGCTAAACTATGGTAAAGGTCTACGATCTTTTGATGAAATCAAAACATACAATAATATTGTTTATAATACATACAAAGAGACATGTTATTCTCGTGGATTGTTGGAAGATGATCAAGAGTATATTGATGATATAATTAGAAAAAATGTTGCAAGCTCGGCAACCTTTCTTAGAAAGCTTTTTGTTATTATGCTCACTTCCAATTCTTTGTCTAAGCCTGAAGTTGTTTGTAACCATACATAGGAGTTTCTTTCTGATGACATTCAATATAACAAGAGAACGTTATAATTTTTTTATTTTTTTTCAGATTTGATTATAAATGATGAAGACACAAAAAAATATGCCCTTGAAGAGATAGAAAAGGTCATGAGAAGCAATGAGATTTTATTGTCAAATTATGAATCTATGCACCAGCCATGTATTGATGGGAATCACCAATCGAATGTTTTGATAATTGATGAAAGAAGCTATGATCGTTCAGAACTGAAAACAATTCATGATAGAGACTTTGAATTGATGAACCATGATCAGAAAAAAAATTACAATGAGATAATGAGAGCTGTTTTGGAGAAAAAAGATGGTGTTTTTTTGTTTATAGATATGGTGGAACTGGGAAAACATTGTTATAGAGAATACTTTCTGCTGCAGTTAGATGTAGAGGGGACATTGTTCTAAATGTTGCATCTAGCGGTATTGCTTCACTTTTATTACAAGGTAGTAGGACAGCTCATTCAAGGTTTGGTATCCTATAAGTCCAGATGAGTTTTCAACGTGTTCAATAAAGCATGGTACAAATATTGTAGATTTAATTAAACAAGTTGATCTCATTATATGGGACGAAACACCTATGATGAGCAGACATTGTTTTGAATCTTTAAACAGGAGTTTGAATGATATCATTGGGAATACAATGAATAAACCATTTGGTGAAAAAATTGTGGTTTTCGGAGGTGATTTTAGACAAGTTCTTTCTGTTATAAATGAAGGTTCAAGGGCTGAGATTGTTCTTTCTGTACTTAATTTTTCATATATTTGGGATCATTGCAAAGTGTTAAAACTCAATAAAAACATGAGACTATTTATAGGAAATTTGTTTACAGTTGAGGCTAAAGAACTGAAAGAGTTTTGTAATTGGATATTAAAGGTTGGTGATGGAAAAGTTGTTGACCCTATTGATGGTGAAGTTTTAATTGATATTACAGAAGAGTTTCTCATTACTAATGTAAATGATTCTATTGAAGCAATCATCAAACAAGTGTATGGAGATACAATTTCATTGTAAGATAATAATGAGCCTAAGTTTCAACACGATCAATGATAATATGCTGAATAAACTTGATGGTAAGCTTTATTGATTAATTAAATATTAAGTGTTAATTACATGAGTTTATTTTTTACTTATATTAATAATAATACATTCTTTACACGTGAAGAAATGATTTATCTTAGTTCTGATTCTATTGATCATTCATATGTTAGTGCAATAAACAATGAAGCTCTAACTCCTGATTTTTTAAACACTATCAAGTTATCAGGATTAACCAATCATAGGATACGATTGAAAATTTGTTGTCCAGTCATGTTGCTAAGAAACATCGATCTTAAAGGAGGATTAATGAATGGCACTAGAATACAAATAACTCAAATGACTGATTTTTTGGTAGAGCCTATTGTAATTACGGGTGAAAAGATTGGTGTAAAAGTTCTTATTCTAAAACTATTTATCACTCCATCGGATACAAAACTACCTTTTAAAATGCGAAGAAGACAATTGTCACTTTCTGTTGCTTTTGCAATCACAATAAATAAGAGTCAAGTACAATCATTATCTAAGGTTGGTATTTTTTTTACCAAGACCAGTGTTTTCACATGGACATATAAGAAGGGTTTGAAAATTTTAATAGTTGACAAATAAGGAAAGCGTTTAAAGAAAACTATGAATGTTGTATTTAAAGAGGTTTTTAAGATATTTGAAATAGTTTCATTTTTTAAAATATTTCAAAGTTTTAATCAACTTAATTATTTTCTTCTCAATTTTCTATATATGTTGCTTTAGTTTCAAAATACGTAATACAAGTACATAATATTATTTTTACGTTTATATAAAAATTATCATTACAAAACATTAGAAAGTTTAAAAGTATTGTAATAAAATTAATATATATAGGGTTTACTTCCGTCAACTACACGAATTTATACGAATAAACCTATTTCATGCTCCCTATCGTTGCTCTCATCATCAGAAGAATCCGATATTTCATTGTGATTTACCGGAGGTTCATCTACAAACTCACCTTTGCCATCGTCGTCGATGTCTCCCTCTTCCTCCATGTCTCTCTCTTCCTCCATGTCTCTCTCTTCCTCCCGGTCTCTCTCTTCCTCCCTGTCTCTCCCTTCCTCCCTATCTCTCTCTTCATCCCTATCTCTCTCCTCCCTGTCTCTCTCTCTTCCTCCTGGTCTCTCTCTTCATCACATCTTCTCTCTTTGTCGCCGACTCTCTCTTCGTCGCCTCCTCCCTCTTCTTTGCCTCCTCCCTCTTCTTCGCCTCCTCCCGCTTCCTCCTCTTCCTCCTCTTCGAGTTCTCTCTTTTCCTCTTTGACTTCTCTCCTTTCCTCCACGCACACTGCTCTTCGTTGTGTGGGTTGCGACGTATTTATGTCAAGAGAATACGGCAACCACGCTGCCTCCGCCTTCGTTCGAGCCATCACCACTGCCGATTTGCTTTTTTTGCTACCCTAGGTGCGATTTTACCCCAATTTGATTTTGACCTAAAATCGATTTCAAGTTGCAACTTATTGGGTGAAATCGGTTCTATTAATCGATTCAATCAATTGGTTCAATTAATCATTTCTTGGTTCAATTAGTCGGTTCTTGGTTCAATTAATCGGTTCTATTTTATGAATCGGTTTTGTTGGTTCACTTAATTGGTTCATTGTCGATTTAAACGGAATCGATTAACATTTAACAGCGATTTTTAAATTGAAAGTTTCATCATTGTTTAGGTTCTTTACAGCAGAAAAATATGGTTTTTGTATCCTACGAAAGACCCGAAAAGTTTATGTTGAACTAGGTTTACTTGCACTAGTTTGTCTAGCTACAGGAAGTAAACCCTATATAAATAAAAAAAAAGTTGATGAAAGATGAAGAGTGTGTTATTTTCTAATGTGAAAAAGCAATGGATTGGGAATTATTTTGATGTGATAAACTGATGCAATATTGGATAGAAAAAACAATGCAATGAATATGTTTTTTCGATTAATCAACTGATGCAAATCGATATACATAAGTTGATGCAATCTAAGCAAATGGAAATAGAGAGATAGAGAGATGAGGGATAAGGATAACGGATCAGAAGTGTGATTTGATACGAAATGATGTATAACTCCCAAAGAATGCAGTTCTGTATGCGGTTGTGATAGGCTTTGCAACAAAATGAATTGAAATTCAATCTATTCAAAGAGTATGGATTGAAGGATCACACAATAGCTACAGAAAGACTACTGATTTACCTAAGATAGTAGCTTAAATATTACACATTAAGGCTACTAAATGTTGACTAAAATATAATACACACCAACAATCAGTTTAACAAGAGAATCACTATCAATCTTAAGAAAAAAAAGTTGTTTTTATTTGAAAAATGGGTTTACTTCCCTCAACTACATGAATTTATGCGAATAAACCTATTTACACTCATACTTTTTGGGTTTTTCATAAGTTACATAAATTATGTTTTTCTTCCGTAAACTACATAAACTTCATAAATTATTCTAATTACAGAAATTTCGTTAATTTTTACACGTTAAATTATTATTAAATCTTGTTTTACTTCGAAAATCTGGTTTTAATTTCAAAATAAACCCAAGTTAAAACCAGATTTTCGAATTAGAACCAGATTTAATAGCTATTTAACGTGTAAACATTAATAGAATTTCTGAAATTAGAATAATTTATGAAGTTTGTGTAGTTTATGAAAGAAAAATACAGTTGATGTAGTTAAAAGAAGACCCAAAAAGTACGGGTGAAAATAGGTTTAGTCGCATAAGTTTGTGTAGTCGACGGAAGTAAACTCTTGAAAAATTGAATAATCAAGTTTACAAGAGAAATCCTCTATTTATAGTGTTAGGAGCCGTATTATGAGGAGCCTACAATATTAAAATGGTTAAAATTATAAGAGAAGACTTGACCAGATACCTAGATACTTTCTCTCCCCCCCCCTTTCTTTGATGACACCAATTTGGATCAGTTTGAAGTGAACTCCTTTTGATTTTAAGCAATAAATTGGAATGGTTGTAATATGATTTATTGGCTTGTTAAAATCTTATCAAGAAAACTCAATGAGAAAAAACTTAGATAAGAGAAAAAGACTACAAATGGATCATATATCTATTTGTATGTTGTACTGAGGTTATACTAAATTCAAAGGACTTTTAGGTACTGTTACATTCAAATTCAAGTAAATTATTTGTGTATTCTCCTTTTAAAATAAGTTTTTGATTACCTATTTGAATTGGTATTATAAAATTTTTTTCATATTCTACTAATTTATTTCTAGCTATGAGTTTCTTTTTTTTCCTGTGTTTCCATACTCGTATCAATTTCTGTTTACACTTAGGTTATTTGAGTAATATATGCATTCTTTTTATCTATTTCGGTTGAATGAAAATTGTCAAGAAGTTTTCTCTATGTTACTACGATATTGTAGCCAATTTATTTTCCTATTGTACTAGTACTTTTTATTGTGTGTTTTAAATAGATGTATATTTCTGTCTTTTTATTTAACTTCTCATTTATTATTAAAATCTGAATTTACATAGTAGTAGGAGAGATACTAAATTAATCTAAACATTTTGAAACATATTACATGATAAATATGAAAAATATTTAAATGCTAACGGCTATTAAATAAATGGAATTCACTTTTTCTATTTCATTCTTACGTTAAAACAAATCTTAATATTCACTTAAATACCATCAAAATATATTCATTAATTTTTAAAAAAAAAATCGAATAAATATGCCACTATTAAATGTACCAAAGTATAATAAATATAGGGGACTTATATAAAAAGTATATTAGGGAGATTATATAGATAAATAGCTTATACTAAAAAGCCATGCATTGTACCACATTATTACAGAAGATGTGTGCATTATTCTGTATTACATAAATTATAAAGATGCAAAGATTTAAACATCAATATTTTGTTGTTGAAAATGAGTGTAATTAGATTGTACACGAGATGGAATACGAGTAGGTCGATATTTGTTGTCAAGCCACACTGCTGGTCCTTTTGCCTCCAAAATAAGCTGATTTGTTATATAACAAAAAATAAGAATTAGATTATAAATTAAAACCAATACAAAGGTTTGATAAGAGTAAGAAAAAATCTATCTCTTGATTTGGAAGTTTAAAGATAAATTGTTCAAAGTAAATGCGTGCACCAGATATTTTTGATATCTTGGTTTTAACAACAAACTTGGATCCACTCTGCTCAAAGAAATCAAATGAATATACACAAACAATGATATTATAATAATAAAAAATAAGATTAAGAGTGTGAAAATTACACGTAAAGGTGCAATAAATTTTATTGTCAACTCTGAGATTGCTAAAGCTCCACCATCAATATGGTTTGATTCAGGATTGATGTTTCGGTACCATCAATAATGTACACATTATCCCATTAATATTTCACATTAAAAATTTATTATAACATAAGAGATATAGATTAACTAATCTATTTTATTGTCAATTAATTTTAAGTTACAAACACATATAATATGATATGATCTATTGAAAGAAGTTCGATTGCTTTGATCCAAAAGATTAAATTAATTCAACTGATCAAAATCAAAATGAATCACATAACGAGATATTGTTGATTTTAATGTCTAGGATGAATTTTTATCTCAAGAGAAAATGAAGAATATTTCACATCAAAAGTTTAGATGAAACTTGTTGGATGCTAGATTCTGGGATCGGAATACAGAAGATCAACTTCGATATTTGTCGAGATTGATTAAAAGATTAGGCAAAGAATTTAAGAGAACGAAAGATTATGATTATTAATTTTATTGAGATCGGTTATAAACAGTTACTGTTCGTTATCAGTCCGAACTATTAAAATCTATGTCATTAATTATGGCGCGAGCCTCATCTTTTATACTCGTATCTCATTTAATATTCAATACCATAATTATTACTAGTTATAAATGCTCATATATGCCATTTAATGTTGACATTGGGAGGCTCGCCGCCGTCCTCGGTAGTCGATGAGATCGTACGGATATCTGACTTGTCTACCGTCTCTTTGATAAAAGCGCACCTATTCTTCTAGAGAATGGGTTTTCGTCGCACTGGGTCAGACCCGCATTGGGCCGAGCTCGGATTCGCTCAGGAGGGCGTAGCCCACCTACAACAAAACTTGACCAATATATAAGAAATATACGTTAATCCAATCATTACCAATTGATTTTAAATGAGAAATTGATAATCCAAAACATTACTAACGAGTTTAATGCTCTTATTAATAAGATAGGTAATATTAACATTTACATTATAGTTAAAAGGATAATATTATATTCTATGGTTTAGTCATTAGTTTTGCAAATATTGAATTTCACAAATTACTTAGTTTGTAGTTTACAAATTTTTAGTAAATGTTTAATCACTATCAGATTAACAGAAATCTGAAATTTAAATATTAGAGTTCATAATACTAATATCTATTTTAATTTTTCTATATATTTGATATTTATTTTTTAAATTAATTATTTACAATAGCATTTGAAATAATATTTTACAAATTAAGTGTTATATTTTGAAATGTATTTGCCAAATAATAATGTAAAGATAATTGCAAAAAAAAAAGACAATGTGAAACCACGTTGGTGTTTGGTTAAAACGAAATGAATAATAATTTCCAAAAGAAAAAAGATAATGTGAAACCATGTTGGTGTTTGGTTTAAAAATAATTGAATAATAATTGCAAAAAAAAGACATATGATGAAACCACACTCCACGTTTATATTCATAATTCCATCGTCTCTATAAAAGAAGCTATTAACTCAAAAGGTAATCAATCATTCTCATAGCAATTCCTTTATAGAGAAACAAAACACAGGAGAAAAAATGGCAGAAGAGGAAGTTGAGGTAGAAGTGGAGATCAAATCTCTAGCTATTACTTTCCACATGTTTGCCGGAAGATCACAAGATTTGCCCAAAGCCACTCAATACATTCAAAGTTGTGATTTACTCGAAGGGAAGCAAGGCAAAGTTGGAAGCATATTCTTGTTGAAGCTAGTTTTTGGTAATGATCATAACTATTTCAATCCAAAGATCTTGAATAATTAGTATTGTTCATTTGCTCGTTGTTGGTGGTTACATCTGCGACGCGGTTAATACTGTAGTAGCAGTTGTTATATATGTTGTTTGTGTGTATGTAACCGACGGTTGCAATTGTTGATCATTGCAAATTTTAGTCATATATTTGTTTTAATCAGCGGGTAAAAAATTACAATTCAAAATCTGATCA
>CM032160.1:28105032-28132322 GCA_018901935.1 Pugionium cornutum
GGACTCATATTCTCCTGCCTCCGTAATCAGCATGACTCGGTTGTTTGGGCACTCCCTTGAGATGTGCCCACGTCCCCTGCTCTTGAAACAAGTTATGTCACGTGATCTTTGGGGGTTAGAAGACTTACCAGGCTCTCTCTGGTCACGGGTGGGTTCAGGAGGCTTGCTCTTGAACCTTGACTCGATCTCTACGCTTTTGCCTTTGTCCACTGTCTTGGGCATGTTGCTTGGTGCCCAAGGTGTCTTAGGCTTGCTGCGGATGTCTTGGCTCTTACGTTTGATGTGCTGTTCAGCTTGCACAGATAGGTGGAACAAGTCTTTGAAGTCGTTGTAGATTTGCATTTCCACCTTGCAGCTGATCCTTTCTTTGAGTCCATCCAAGAATTGTGCCATCAATGCTTCTTCATCATCATTGAGCTCCAATCTGTTCCTTAACCTCTCGAACTCTTCATAGTACTCCTCTACTGATCTGGTACCCTGTTTAAGAGTACGAAAACGTCGTTGCAAATCCCTATGAAAGTAAGGTGGAACATACCTTTGTGCATGAGGTCTTTCATGTCGACCCATGAGTCTACGGGTCTCATTCTCTTCCTCCTTCTGTCAGATACCTCACGATCCCACCAGATGAGGGCATTGTCCGTGAGTTGTGCTACTGCCATTGAGACTCTCCTAGGCCCTGGTTGGTTGTAATGATCAAAGATATGATCCATTCTTTTTTCCCAATCTAGGTAAGCCTGGGGGTCTACTTTTCTTGCAAAACTAGGAGGAGTTAGCTTAACATCAGGATGAGTTACCCGGTTGTAGGCGTGTTCATCTCCATCCTCATGATGTCTAGGAGGCATCCTTAGTCTCTGGTGAAGACCATATGGCTCGGAGCCATCATCTTCTGCCTCTGGTTGCCGTGGAGGTCCTCTCGGCCTATGGTGATAGTTATGAGGTTGCGTGTCCTCATCTCCATCTGGCTGGGGTTCCTCCTGTTCGTGGTGTGTCCTAAGGTACTCAGGACCCTCAGGACGATCTGGCTCAGCTCTCACGTGCCTATGGCCTGGAATCTTACTGGTCTCTCCACGCGCTCCAACCTCGCCTATGGATGCGAGTTGTGTTTGGAGTGTGGTGAACATGGCCATCATGGCTTCAGCTGCGTCTCTATTCTCTTCTCCCATGTGTGCTACAAAGAAAGAAGACAATTAGGGTGCTCCTAAATTATTAGGAGAGTTTTCTTTTATATGTGGTTTGAAAAAATGCAAAAAGGAAAAATTCTAAAGAAAGGAAATTCGAAAAAAAGGAAACTTCCTAGACAACTTGTGCTAGCTGTCCAATTCGAATTCTTTTAGTATCTTTTCTATTTTCTTTTCTTTTCCTTTTAATAAACTTAAAAATAAAGGAAATATGAATTAAACAAAAGGAAAACGTGAATGATAATGCAAAAGTGAACCTAAACCCTAGTGATACCGTAGGAGGCTAGATGCACTCGGTTTGGAGTTTGATGTTGTTTTTTGATTTTTCTTGAATACGACTTAAACTAATGCAAGAACTAGAAATAAGACAAGCAAAAGGATAGAAACAACCTGGTTTAGGAGCTTTAAGCTCTGATACCAAAATGATACAAGCCTTGATTCAAGGATGTATGGCGTGGGCTGTTTGTAGAAGATTAGGTGAGAAACTCAACCTTAGGCTTCTGGATGGGGTTTTCTGGTTGGTAAAGATGGAAGGGTGAAGTGAACCACACGAGGGGTGATGAACCTCGTGATAAATCACAAACTTAGAGCTAGGAGGGCTGGTCTCAACTAGGTTCTAAGCGCACAAGCTTCTTTGAGAGAATAACTTGTAAAGAAAATTCGATCTTTATTAATTAGCAAAAAGGTTGTCGAACTACAATGCTGGAAGGAGCCTTATTAATATGCTCGACAGCTTGACCTTCTAGGGTCGACTAAAACAAATAAAAGGAAAGTTTACAAAAGTGCACAAAAGGAAAAGATACAAAAGTGTATAACCGAAAAAGGACCTATTCCTAAAATGTTCTTGACTCAAAAATGTAAAGCATCTAGATCCTACCCTGCAAAACAGAAAGAGGCATATATTCAAATTCAAACTTACCTTAACTTACCTCACGGCCAAGAAATGGAAGGTGGCCTTCCTTGTGGCATGCACGCGCCTTGCTCCTAGTCTTCCACTTGGAGTAGGGTTAAAAATCTTTGGGCCTTGACCTCTCTTGCCACTAAAGCCCAAGTCTCTGATGTCCCTTGTGTTGTTGAGAAGCCTTTGGACTCTAATTTGCTCTTCTGGCCCATTGTCCTTAGCTGCTCTTCCTCTAGAAGCTTCGACCCATAAGCTGAATTTGTGGAAGAGTGCTCTTGATCTGCTTCTTGTCATTGCTCCTGGAGGTACCACTGGTGTAGATACTTCCTCTAAGTGCATGTCCTGGAGCTGGTAGCTCATTTGGTCCAAGTCCTCTTGTGTAGAAGTGGAAGTGTGTGTACTCGGCTGGATGGCTGTACCGGCTGGATTGTCTGGCGGTACTGGCGGAATGACTTCAGGACCAAGTTGATCCAGTCGGCGGTGTCATCAGGGGACCGGCGGTGTCATTCACGTCCCCACCAAGTGTGCGGAAGCTTGGGCCTCTCCGCCGGCAATGCTGGTTGCTCTGGTCCTATTGCTCGAGGGTCCGGCGGTACTGCTTGGACCGGCAGGCGTGCCAGATGGCCCGGCTGTCTTGGGCAAGCTTCCTGGTCGGCCAGTCTGGTCTCCTGGCTGGATGTACGACCTGATGTCCTCATCATTCCCTCCCTCTTCAGTAGGTTTTGTCCTCAAAACTGGATCATATGCATGGAAAGGGGCCAAGTCAGTGACATTGAACGTATTGGACACATTAAACTCACCTGGAAGCTCGATCCGGTAGGCGTTGTTGTTGATCCTCTCGAGCACTCTGAAGGGTCCATCTCCTCTTGGTGCTAGCTTGGAACTCCTTAGGTTTGGGAACCTCTCCTGCCGGAGGTGTAGCCACACCCAATCGCCTGGTTGAAAGATCACCTCCTTTCTCCTTTGTTGGCATGAGTCGTACTGTCCGGTCCTCTTCCAAGTTCTCTGCTACCTTCTGGTGTAACCTCCTTATGAACTCTGCTTTGGATGCTCCGTTGAGGTTGGTCATCTCAGCTGGTGGCAGTGGTGTTTGCTCAATGGGGTGAGAGGTTGAAGTATACCACTTCAAATGGGTCTTCTTGGTTGCTGAGTGCACGGCTGTTGTGGCGAACTCAATGAATGGCAGGCACTCCACCCAAGTCTTTAGGTTCTTCCCTAGTGTTGTTCTGAGAAGAGTTGATAGGGTCCTGTTGACAACTTCAGTTTGGCCATCGGTTTGAGGATGGCAAGTGGTTGAGAAGAGTAGCTTCGTGCCTAGCTTTCTCCAAAGGGTCCTCCAGAAATGGCTGAGGAACTTGGTGTCCCTATCTGATACGATGGTCCTTGGCACTCCATGAAGCCGTACTACCTCTCTGAAGAACAGCTCAGCTGTTTGTGTGGCGTCATTGACATTGGCACATGGGATGAAATGTGCCATCTTGGAGAATCTGTCCACCACTACAAAAATTGCATCTTTGTGGTTGATCTTGGGCTGACCTAGAACAAAATCCATCGAGATGTCCACCCATGGATGTGTTGGTATGGGCAGTGGGAGATACAACCCGTGAGGTTGCACTCGGGACTTTGCCTTCTTGCAAGTAATGCACCTTGCACAATGTGCTTCTACTGTCCTCTTGATGTGTGGCCCGCAGAAGTGCTCCTTGACCACTGCTAGAGTCTTGTCGACACCAAAGCGGCCCATGAGTCCTCCTCCATGAGCTTCTCGGATGATAAGCTCCCTTAGTGATCCCTGTGGTATGCACAGCCTTCTTTCTCGGAACAAAAATCCCTCATGGATGTAGAATTTGCCATGACTCCCTGTGCTACACTCCTTGTAGCTCTCAGCAAGGTCACGGTCATCCTTGTATAGATCCTTGATGTGCTCGAATCCTAGGACCTTTGCCTCCATTGTTGATATCAAGGCAAACCTCCTTGATAGTGCATCGGCTACCACATTATCTTTGCCCTTCTTGTACTTGATGATGTATGGGAAGGTTTCTATGAACTCCAACCACCTGGCATGTCTCCTCTTGAGATTGGTTTGCGCTCTGAGGTGTTTGAGAGTCTCGTGATCAGTGTGGATCACAAACTCCTTGGACAGCAAGTAATGCTGCCAAGTCTCCAATGCTCGGACAAGGGCATAGAGCTCCTTGTCATAAGTGGGGTAGTTCAGTGAGGCACCACCTAGCTTCTCACTGAAGTATGCCACTGGTCTCCCTCCTTGAGTTAGCACTGCTCCTATGCCTATTCCAGAGGCATCACACTCCACTTCAAACGTCTTGTTAAAGTCGGGAAGGACTAACACTGGTGTGTGTGTAAGGCTGTCCTTCAAGGCCTTGAATGCCTTCTCCTGAGCTTCTCCCCAGCTGAATCCCACGTTCTTCTTCACTACTGCTGTCAGTGGTGAGGCAATACTGCTGAAGTTGGGCACGAATCTCCTATAGAAGCTGGCCAGTCCGTGGAAGCTCCTTACTTGGCTGATGTTTCCTGGTGTTGGCCATTCTTGTATGGCTCGAATCTTCTCTTCATAAACCTGTAGGCCCTGTGAACTTACAACAAAACCTAAAAACACAAGCTTATCAGTACAAAAGGTGCACTTCTTGAGATTGGCATAAAGCTCTTCTTGTTGAAGGGTTTTAAGTACCATCTCAAGATGTGTGAGTTGTTCCCGTAGGCACTTACTATAAACCAAGATGTCATCAAAGTAAACTACTACAAACTTACTGATGTACGCCCTAAGAACTTGGTTCATATGGCGCATGAAGGTGCTTGGGGCATTAGTCAAGCCAAATGGCATGACTGTCCACTCGTAGAGTCCTTGCTTTGTCTTGAAAGCGGTTTTCCACTCATCACCTTCCTTCATTCTTACCTGGTGGTATCCACTTTTGAGGTCTATCTTGGAGAAGACCGTGGCTCCACTCAGCTCATCTAGCATGTCATCCAGTCGTGGTATTGGATGCCTGTACTTGACTGTGATGTTGTTGATTGCTCGGCAGTCCACGCCCATGCGCCAAGTCCCATCCTTCTTGGGCACTAGTAGCACTGGTACAGCACATGGACTGAGGCTCTCTTGAACATATCCTTTCTCCAGGAGCTCCTTGACTTGCTTCTCAAGTTCCTTGGACTCCTCTGGACTCATCCGGTAGGCTGGTCGGTTGGGCAGGGCTGCTCCGGGCACTAGATCAATCTGATGTTCTATGCCACGTAAAGGAGGCAAGCCTGCTGGTATCTCCTCTGGAAATACATCCTGGAATTTGTTGAGGAGTGTTGCTACTTCATGAGGTAGCTCTACCTGTCCTTTTTCTACATTCAACACTTCCTTGAAAACCATTAGTAACATTAAATCCTTCGAGGCTAAAGCTCTCCGGCCATGGCTTGGTTGAATAAGAAAATTAGACTTGATAACTTTCTTTTCCTTACTCATTTGGAGTTATAGCTCATGTACCTGGGCAGGTGTAAGAGGAGCCAAGCTGACCTTTCTTTTGTCATGCACAAAAGTGTAGAGATTGGTTCGGCCATCATGCTTGGTCTCTTTGTCAAACTGCCATGGCCTTCCTAGCAGAAGATGGCCAGCTTGCATGGGCACCACGTCGCACATGACTTGGTCTTGGTACTTGCCCACACTAAATGGCACAGTGACTTGCTCATGGATCTTGAGCTCCACTTTTTCATCCAACCATCTCAGTCTATATGGTCGAGGATGCCTTGTCTTCTCTAGACCAGGCTCTCTCTGGTCACGGGTGGGTTCAGGAGGCTTGCTCTTGAACCTTGACTCGATCTCTATGCTCTTGCCTTTGTCTACGGGCTTGGGCATGTTGCTTGGTGCCCAAGGTGTCTTAGGCTTGCTGCGGATGTCTTGGCTCTTACGTTTGATGTGCTGCTCAGCCTGGACAGATAGGTGGAACAAGTCTTTGAAGTCATTGTAGATTTGCCTTTCCACCTTGCGGCTGATTCTTTCTTGGAGTTCATCCAAGAACTGTGCCAACAATGCTTCTTTATCATCATTGAGCTCCAATCTGTTCCTTAGCTTCTCAAACTCTTCATAGTACTCCTCTACTGATCTATTACCCTGCTTAAGAGTACGAAAACAACGTTGCAAGTCTCTATGAAAGTAAGGTGGAACAAACCTTTGTCGCATGAGGTCTTTCATGTCGACCCATGAGTTTATGGGCCTCATTCTCTTCCTCCTTCTGTCAGATACCTCACGATCCCACCATATGAGGGCATTGTCCGTGAGTTGTGCTACTGCCATTGAGACTCTCCTAGGTCCTGGTTGGTTGTAATGGTCAAAGATATGATCCATTCTTCTTTCCCAATCTAGGTAAGCCTCGGGGTCTACTTTTCCTGCAAAACTTGGAGGAGTTAGCTTAACATCATGATGAGTTACCCGGTTATAGGCGTGTTCATCTCCATCCTCATGATGTCTAGGAGGCATTCTTGGTCTCTGGTGAAGACCATATGGCTCAAAGCCATCATCTTCTGCCTCTGGTTGCCGTGGAGGTCCTCTCGGCCTATGGTGATAGTTATGAGGTGGTGTGTCCTCATCTCCATCTGGTTGGGGTTCCTCCTGTTCGTGCCGTGTCCTAAGGTGCTCAGGACCCTCAGGACGGTCTTGCTCAGCTCTCACGTGCCTTATGGCCTGTAATCTCACCGGTCTTTCCACGCGCTCTAACCTCTCGCCTATGGATGAGAGTTGTGTTTGGAGTGTGGTGAACATGGCCATCATGGCTTCGGTTGCTTCTCTATTTTCTTCTCCCATTCTGTGCTACAAAGAAAGAAGACAAGTTAGGATGCTCCTAAATTATTAGGAGGGTTTTCTTTTTATAAGGATTCGAAAATTTTGCAAAAAGGAAAAAATCTGAGAATTGGAAATTCAAAGATATGAAGATTTGAAAAAAAGGAAACTTCCTTGACAACTTGTGCTAGCTGTCCAATTCGAATTCTTTTAGTATTTTTTCTATTTTCTTTTTCTTTTCTTTTTAATTAAACTTAAAAATAAAGGAAATATGACTTAAACAAAAAGGAAAACGTGAATGGTAATGCAAAAGTGAATCTAAACCCTAGTGATACACGTAGAAGGCTAGATGCACTCGGTTTGGAGTTTGATGTTATTTTTTTTATTTTTCTTGAATGCGACTTAAACTAATGCAAGAACTAAAAACAAGACAAGCTAAAGGATAGAAAAAACCTGGTTTAGGAGCTTTAAGCTCTGATACCAAAATGATACAAGCCTTGATTCAAGGATGTATGCGCGTGGGCTGTTTGGAGAAATGTAAGTGAGAAACTCGACCTTAGACTTCTTGGATAGGGGGTTTTGGGTTGGTATTCGATGGAAAGGTGAAGTGAACCACACGAGGGGTGATGAACCTCGTGATAAATCACAAACTTAGAGCTAGGAGGGCTGGTCTCAACTAGGTTCTAAGGGCACAAGTCTCTTGAGAGAATAACTTGTTGGGGAAAAATTTCTATCTTTATTAATATCAAAAAGGTTGTCGAACTACAATGCTGGAAGGAGCCTTATTAATATGCTCGACAGCTTGACCTTCTAGGGTCGACCCAAATAAGAAAAGGAAAACTTACAAAAGTGCACAAAAGGAAAAGATACAAAAGTGTATAATGGAAAAAGGACCTATTCCTAAAATGTCTTTGACTCAATAAAAGTAAATATTCTAGATCCTACCTTGCGAAACAGAAAGAGGCATATATTTGAATTGAAACTTACCTTAACTTACCTCATGGCCAAGAAATGGAAGGTGGCCGTCCTTGTGGCATGCACGCGCCTTGCTCCTAGTCTTTGACTTGGAGTAGGGTTAGGAATCTTTGGGCCCTGACCTCTCTTGCCACTAAAGCCCAAGTCTCTGATGTCCCTTGTGTTGTTGAGAAGCCTTTGGACTCTTCTTTGTACTTCTGGCCCATTGTCCTTAGTCGATCTTCCTCTAGGAGCTTGTCCACCCATAAGCTGAATTTGTGGAAGAGTGCCCTTGATCTGCTTCTTGTCATTGCCCCTGGTGGCACTACTGGTGTGGATACTTCCTCTAGATGCATGTCCCGAAGCTGGTAGCTTATCTGGTCCAAGTTTCCTTGTGTGGAAGTTGAATTGCTCGTGCACTCGGCTGGATCGGCTGTACCGGCTGGACTGTGCGAGGTACTGGCCGGAATGCCTTCAGGACCGGCCAAGTTGATCCCGGAAATGGTGGCATCACCAAGGGGACCGGCGGTGTCATCCACGTCCCCACTAAGTGTGCCGGAAGCTTGGGCCTCTCCGCCGGCCATGCTAGTTGCTCTGGTCCTATTGGTCGAGGGTCCGGCGGTACTGCTTTGACTGGCAGGCGTGCCAGATGGCCCGGCTGTCTCGGGCAAGCTTCCTGGTCAGCCAGTCTGGTCTCCTGGCTGGATGTACGACATGATGTCCTCACCAATCTCCATCTGGCTGGGATTCCTCCTGTTCGTGCCGTGTCCTAAGGTGCTCAGGACCCTCAGGACGGTCTTGCTCAGCTCTCACGTGCCTTATGGCCTGGAATCTCACCGGTCTCTCCACGCGCTCCAACCTCTCACCTATGGATGCGAGTTGTGTTTGGAGTGTGGTGAACATGGCCAGCATGGCTTCGGTGGCTTCTCTATTTTCTTCTGCCATTGTGCTACAAAAAAAGAAGACAAGTTAGGATACTCCTAAATTATTAGGAGGGTTTTCTTTTTATAAGGATTCGAAATTTTGCAAAAAGGAAGAAAATCTGAGAATTGGAAATTCAAAAATGTGAAGATTTGAAAAAAAAGGAAACTTTCTTGACAACTTGTGCTAGCTGTCCAATTCGAAATCTTTTAGTATCTTTTCTATTTTCTTTTCTTTTCTTTTAATTAAACTTAAAAATAAAGGAAATATGATTTAAACAAAAGGAAAACGTGAATGGCAATGCAAAAGTTAACCTAAACCCTAGTGATACACATAGGAGGCTAGATGCACTCGGTTTGGAGTATGATGTTATTTTTTTGATTTTTCTTGAATGCGACTTAAACTAATGCAAGAACACAAAACAAAACAAGCAAAAGGATAGAAACAACCTGGTTTAGGAGCTTTAAGCTCTGATACCAAAATGATACAAGCCTCGATTCAAGGATGTATGCGCGTGGGCTGTTTGTAGAAGATTAGGTGAGAAACTCAACCTTGGGCTTCTGGATAGGGGTTTTCTGGTTGGTAAACGATGGAAGGGTGAAGTGAACCACACGAGGGGTGATGAAACTCGTGATAAATCACAAACTTAGAGCTAGGAGGGCTGGTCTCAACTAGGTTCTAAGCGCCTGATTCTTGAGAAAACTTGTTGAAGCTACTATGGCCGTGATGAACAATAATCTCATCAAAATTGGTAGACATGTTATGACATCAGATGTCTGGCGGCCAGGAGACCAGAATGGCCAGAATGCTTGCCAAGACAGCCAGGCCATTTGGGCTCTCATGCATCCGCCTGATCAGCAGATCAACATTTCGGCGGAGAGGCCCAAACTTGCCCAACTGATGGATGACACATGATACAAGCCTCGATTCAAGGCTTGGATGCGCGTGGGCTGTTGTAGAAGATTAGGTGAGAAACTCGACCTTAGGCTTCTGGATAGAGGTTTTCTGGTTGGTAAACGATGGAAGGATGAAGTGAACCACACGAGGGGTGATGAACCTCGTGATAAATCACAAACTTAGAGCTAGGAGGGCTGGTCTCAACTAGGTTCTAAGCGCACAAGCTTCTTGAGAGAAAAACTTGTAGAGAGAAAATTCGCACTTTATTAATATCAAAAAGGGTTGTTGAACTACAATGCTGGAAGGAGCATTATTAATATGCTCGATAGCTTGACCTTCTAGGGTCGACTCAAATAAAGAAAAGGAAAGTTTACAAAAGTGCACAAATGGAAAAGATACAAAAGTGCATAACCGAAAAAGGACCTATTCCTAAAATGTCTTTGACTCAATAAAGTAAATATTCTAGATCTTACCCTGCAAAACAGAAAGAGGCATATATTCAAATTGAAACTTACCTTAACTTACCTCATGGCCAAGAAATGGAAGGTGGCCGTCCTTGTGGCATGCACGCGCCTTGCTCCTAGTCTTCGACTTGGAGTAGGGTTAAGAATCTTTGGGCCCTGACCTCTCTTGCCACTAAGGCCCAAGTCTCTGATTTCCCTTGTGTTGTTGAGAAGCCATTGGACTCTTCCTTGCATTTTTGGCCCATTGTCCTTAGTCGATCTTCCTCGAGGAGCTTGTCGACCCATAAGCTGAATTTGTGGAAGAGTGCCCTTGATCTGCTTCTTGTCATTGCTCCTTGAGGTACCACTGGTGTAAATACTTCCTCTAGGTGCATGTCCTGGAACTGGTAGCTCATTTGGTCCGAGTCCTCTTGTGTAGAAGTGGAAATGCGTGTGTACTAGGCTGGATCGGCTGTACCGGCTAGATTGTGCGAGGTACTGGCCGGAATACCTTCAGGACCGGCCAAGTTGATCCCAGAGTTGGCGGCATCACCAGAGGAACCAGCGGTGTCATCCACGTCGCCACCAAGTGTGCCGGAAGCTTGAGCCTCTCTGCTGGCAATGCTGGTTGCTCTGGTCCTTGTGGTCGAGGGTCCGGCGGTACTGCTTGGGCCGGCAGGCGTGCCAGATGGTCCGGCTGTCTCGGGCAAGCTTCCTGGTCGGCCAGTCTGGTCTCCTGGCTGGATGTACGACCTGATGTCTTCATACAAGCCATACAAGAATGGCCAACACCAGGCAACATCAGCCAAGTAAGGAGCTTCCACGGAATGGCCAGCTTCTATAGGAGATTCGTGCCCAGCTTCAGCAGTATTGTGATGAGGATATCAGGTCGTACATCCAGCCAGGAGACCAGACTGGCCGACCAGGAAGCTTGCCCGAGACAGCCGGGCCTTCTGGCACGCCTGCCGGTCCAAGCAATACCACCGGACCCTCAACCAATAGGACCAGAGAACCCAGCATTGCCGGCGGAGAGGCCCAAGCTTCCAGCACACTTGGTGGGGACGTGGATGACACCGCCGGTCCCCTTGGTGATGCCACCAACTCCGGGATCAACTTGGCCGGTCCTGAAGGCATTCCGGCCAGTACCTCGCACAGTCCCACCGGTACAGCCAATCCAGCCTAGTGTACGAGCAATTCAACTTCCACACAAGGAAACTCGGACCAGATAAGCTACCAGCTTCAGGAAATGCATCTAGAGGAAGTATCCACACCAGTAGTTCCACCAGGAGCAATGACAAGAAGCAGATCAAGGGCACTCTTCCACAAATTCAGCTTATGGGTGGACAAGCTCCTAGAGGAAGATCAGCTAAGGACAATGGGCCAGAAGAGGAAAGTAGAGTCCAAAGGCTTCTCAACAACACTAGGAACATCAGAGACTTGGGCTTTAGTGGCAATAGACGTCAGGGCCCAAAGATTCTTAACCCTACTCCAAGTCGAAGACTAAAGCAAGGCGCATAAAGGATGGCCACCTTCCATTTCTTGGCCATGAGGTAAGTTAAGGTAAGTTTTAATTCGAATATATGCCTCTTTCTGTTTTGCAGTAGGATCTAGAATATTTACATTTCAAAGCTTTTTAAAATGTCCCTTCCTGTCTTTTGAGCTCCTAAACAGGTTGTTTCTATCCTTTTTGCTTTTGTTTTTTGGTTTAGTTTAAGTGCATTAGAAAATCAAGTTCTAGAAACTCCAAGAGTGCATCTAACTTTGTGTATCTAAGTTTGATTCACTTTTCATCACATTGTTTCCTTTTTGTTTAATCATATTTCTTTATTTTAAGTTAAACTAAAAAGAAAAATGAAAATATAAAATTCATTGGACAGCTAGCACAAGTTGTCAAGAAAGTTTCCTTTTCTCAAATCTTCATATCTTTGAAATTTCCAATTCTCAGATTTTTTTCCTTTTTGCAAAATTTTCGAATCCTTATAAAAAGAAAACCCTCCTAATAATTTAGGAGCATCCTAACTTGTCTTATTTCTTTGTAGCACACAATGGCAGAAGAAAATAGAGAAGCAACCGAAGCCATGATGGCCATGTTCACCACACTCCAAACACAACTCGCATCCATAGGCAAGAGGTTGGAGCGCGTGGAAAGACCGGTGAGATTCCAGGCCATAAGGCACGTAAGAGCTGAGCAAGACCGTCCTGAGGGTCCTAAGCACCTTAGGACACGGCACGAACAGGAGGAACCCCAGCCAGATGGAGATGAGGACACGCAACCTCATAACTATCACCATAGGCCGAGAGGACCTCCACAGCAACCAGAGGCAGAAGATGATGGCTTTGAGCCATATGGTCTTCACCAGAGACCAAGAATGCCTCCTAGACATCATGAGGATGGAGATGAACTAACTCCATCCTGATGTTAAACTAACCGGGTAACCGGGTAATTACCTATAACCGGGTAATTCATCCTGATGTTAAACTAACTCCTCCAACTTTTGCAGGAAAAGTAGACCCCGAGGCTTACCTAGATTGGGAGAAGCGAATGGATCATATCTTTGACCATTACAACCAACCAGGACCTAGGAGGGTCTCAATGGCAGTAGCACAACTCACAGACAATGCCCTCATCTGGTGGGATCGTGAGGTATGTGACAGAAGGAGGAAGAGAATGAGACCCGTAGACTCATGGGTCGACATGAAAGACCTCATGCGACAAAGGTATGTTCCACCTTACTTTCATAGGGATTTTCAACGACGTTTTGGTACTCTTAAGCAGGGTACCAGATCAGTAGAGGAGTACTATGAAGAGTTCGAGAGGTTAAGGAACAGATTAGAGCTCAATGATGATGAAGAAGCATTGATGGCACAATTCTTGGATGGACTCCAAGAAAAGATCAGCTGCAAGGTGGAAAGGCAAATCTACAACGACTTCAAGGACTTGTTCCACCTATCTGTGCAAGCTGAACAGTACATCAAACGTAAAAGCCAAGACATCCGCAGCAAGCCTAGGACACCTTGGGCACCAAGCAACATGCCTAAGACAATAGACAAAGGCAACAGCGTGGAGATCGAGTCAAGGTTCAAGAGCAAGCCTCCTGAACCCACCCGTGACCAGAGAGAGCCTGGTAAGTCTTCTAACCCTCAAAGATCACGTGACATAACTTGTTTCAAGTGCAGGGGACGTGGACACATCTCAAGGGAGTGCCCAAACAACCGAGTCATGCTGATTACGGAGGCAGGAGAATATGAGTCCCAAGATGAAGAGGACTATGAACCAGAAGGAGAATATGGTGACATTGAGTACCCTGATGTGGGGGAAGTGCTGGTCACTAGGCGTATCCTCAGTGCAATGGTGGATCCTTCAGAGACCATCCAAAGGGAGAACATCTTCCACAGCCGTTGCACCATCAAAGGAAAGGTATGTAACCTCATCATAGATGGTGGTTCTTGCACTAACGTTGCTAGTGCGTATATGGTTGATAAGCTAGGTCTAGAGAAGACAAGGCATCCTCGACCATATAGACTGAGATGGTTCGATGAAAAAGTGGAGCTCAAGATCCATGAACAAGTCACTGTGCCATTCAGTGTGGGCAAGTACCAAGACCAGGTCGTGTGCGACGTGGTGCCCATGCAAGCTGGCCATCTTCTACTAGGAAGACCATGGCAGTTTGACAAGGAGACCAGGCATGATGGCCGAACCAATCTATACACTTTCGTGCATGACAAGAGAAAGGTCACCCTAGCTCCTCTTACACCTGCCAGGTTCACGAGCTACAACTCAAAATGAGTAAGGAAAAGAAACTTATCAAGTCTAATTTTCTTATTCATCCAAGCCATGTCCGGAGAGCTTTAGCCTCGAAGGATTTAATGTTACTAATGGTCTTCAAAGAAGTTTTGAGTATAGAACAGGGATAGGTAGAGCTACCTCCTGATGTAGCAACTCTCCTCAACAAGTTCCAAGATGTGTTTCCAGAGGAGATACCAGCAGTTTTGCCTCCTTTACGTGGCATAGAACACCAGATCGACCTAGTGCCCGGAGCATCCCTGCCCAACCGACCAGCCTACCGGATGAGTCCAGAGGAGTCCAAGGAGCTTGAGAAGCAAGTCAAGGAGCACCTGGAGAAAGGATATGTTCGAGAGAGCCTCAGTCCATGTGCCGTACCAGTGCTACTAGTGCCCAAGAAGGATGGGACTTGGCGCATGTGCGTGGACTGCCGAGCAAACTTACTATTCCTACCCTGCAAAACAGAAAAGACAATTATATAATTGAAAACTTACCATTCTTACCTTTCGGCCAAGAAATGGAAGGTGGCTGGCCTTGTGGCATGCACGCGCCTAGCTCCTAGTCTTCGACTTGGAGTAGGGTTATGAATTGTTGGGCCCTGACCTATTTTGCCATGAGAGCCCAAGTCTCTGGTGTCCTTTGTGATGTTGAGAAGCCTTTGGACTCTTCCTTGTACTCTTGGCCCAATGCTCCTTGTCGATGATCTTCTAGGAGCTTGTCTACCCACAAAATGAACTTGTGGAAGAGTGCACTTGTTCTGCTCCTTGTCATGGCTCCTGGTGGCACCACTGGTGTACAAACTTCATCCAGATTCATTCCTTGAAGCTGGTAGCTTAGTTGATCCGAGTCTCCTTGTGTAGATGTGGAAATACTGCTGCAATCGGCTGGATCGGCTGGATCGGCTGAATTCTGCGAGGAGCTGGCCGAGTTGTCATCAGAACCGGCCAGATTGATTCCTGAGCCGGTGGCGTCACCAGTTGGGCTGGCGGTGATGAGGACATCAGGTCGTACATCCAGCCAGGAGACCAGACTGGCCGACCAGGAAGCTTGCCCGAGACAGCAGGACCATCTGGCGTGCCTGCCGGACCAGACAGTACCGCCGGACCCTCGACCTATAGGACCAGACCGGTCAACATCGCCGGCGGAGAGGCCCAAGCTTCCGGCACACTTGGTGGGACGTGAATGACACCGCCGGTCCCCTGATGACACCGCCGACTCTGGGATCAACTTGGCCAGTCCTGAAGTCATTCCGGTCAGTACGCACAATTCAGCGGTACAGGCCATCCAGCCAGTACACGCACTTCCACAAGGACTCGGACCAAATGAGCTACCAGCTCCAGGACATGCACTTAGAGGAAGTATCTACACCAGTGGTACCTCCAGGAGCAATGACAAGAAGCAGATCAAGAGCACTCTTCCACAAATTCAGCTTATGGGTCGACAAGCTCCTAGAGGAAGAGCAGCTAAGGACAATGGGCCAGAAGAGCAAATTAGAGTCAAAGGCTTCTCAACAACGCAAGGAACATCAGAGACTTGGGCTTTAGTGGCAAGAGAGGTCAGGGCCCAAAGATATTTAACCCTACTCCAAGTCGAAGACTAGGGAAAGCCATGCAGTAAGAGTAAAAAGTTTACATTCGAATATATGCCTCTTTCTGTTTTGCAGGGTAGGATTTAGATTATTTATATTTTTGAGTCAAAGACATTTTAGGAATAAGTCCTTTTTGGTTATGCACTTTTGTAAGTTTTCCATTTGTGCACTTTTGTAAGTTTTCCTTTTCTTATTTGAGTCGACCCTAGAAGGTCAAGCTGTCGAGCATATTAATAAGGCTCCTTCCAGCATTGTAGTTCGACAACCTTTTTAATATTAATAAAGATCAAATTTTCTTTCAACAAGTTATTCTCTCAAGAGACTTGTGCGCTTAGAACCTAGTTGAGACCAGCCCTCCTAGCTCTAAGTTTGTGATTTATCACGAGGTTCATCACCCCTCGTGTGGTTCACTTCACCCTTCCATCGTTTACCAACCAGAAAACCCCTATCCAGAAGCCTAAGGTTGAGTTTCTCACCTAATCTTCTACAAACAGCCCACGCGCATACATCCTTGAATCAAGGCTTGTATCATTTTGGTATCAGAGCATAAAGCTCCTAAACCAGGTTGTTTCTATCCTTTTGCTTGTCTTATTTCTAGTTCTTGCATTAGTTTAAGTCGTATTCAAGAAAAAAAAAACAACATCAAACTCCAAACCAAGTGCATCTAGCCTCCTACGTGTATCACTAGGGTTTAGATTCACTTTTGCATTGTCTTTCACGTTTTCCTTTTTGTTTAATTCATATTTCCATTACTTTTAAGTTAAATTAAAAAGAAAAGAAAAAGAAAAGAAAAGAAAATAGGAAAATACACAAAAGAATTCGAATTGGACAGCTAGCACAAGTTGTCTAGGAAGTTTCCTTTTTTTCGAATTTCCTTTCCTTAGAATTTTCCTTTTGCATTTTTTTCAAATCCCATATAAAAAGAAACTCTCCTAATAATTTAGGAGCACCCTAATTATCTTCTTTCTTTGTAGCACACCATGGGAGAAGAGAATAGAGGCGCAGCTGGAGCCATGATGGCCATGTTCACCACTCCAAACCAACCGCATCCATAGGCGAGGTTGGAGGCGTGGAGAGACCAGTAAGATTCAGGCCATAAGGCACGTGAGAGCTGAGCAAGACCGTCCTGAGGGTCCTGAGTACCTTAGGACACGGCACGAACAGGAGGAACCCCAGCCAGATGGAGATGAGGACACACCTCACTATCACCATAGGCAGAGGACCTCCACGGCAACCAGAGGCAGAAGATGATGGCTTTGAGCCATATGGTCTTCGAGACCAAGAATGCCTCCTAGACGTCATGAGGATGGAGATGAACACACCTAGGGTAATTCATCCTGATGTTAAACTAACTCCTCCAACTTTTGCAGGAAAAGTAGACCCGAGGCTTACCTAGATTGGGAGAAGCGAATGGATCATATCTTTGATCACTACAACCAACCAGGACCTAGGAGAGTCTCAATGGCAGTAGCACAACTCACGGACAATGCCCTCATCTGGTGGGATCGTGAGGTATCTGACAGAAGGAGGAAGAGAATGAGATCCGTAGACTCATGGGTCGACATGAAAGACCTCATGCGACAAAGGTTTGTTCCACCTTACTTTCATAGAGATTTGCAATGTCGTTTTCGTACTCTTAAGCAGGGTACCAGATCAGTAGAGGAGTACTATGAAGAGTTTGAGAGGTTAAGGAACAGATTGGAGCTCAATGATGATGAAGAAGCATTGATGGCACAATTCTTGGATGGACTCCAAGAAAGGATCAGCTGCAAGGTGGAAAGGCAAATCTACAACGACTTCAAGGACTTGTTCCACCTATCTGTGCAAGCTGAACAGCACATCAAACGTAAGAGCCAAGACATCCGCAGCAAGCCTAAGACACCTTGGGCACCAAGCAACATGCCTAAGACCATAGACAAAGGCAAAGGCGTAGAGATCGGGTCAAGGTTCAAGAGCAAGCCTCCTGAACCCACCCGTGGCCAGAGAGAGCTTGGTAAGTCTTCTAACCCTCAAAGATCACGTGACATAACTTGTTTCAAGTGCAGGGGACGTGGACACATCTCAAGGGGGTGCCCAAACAACCGAGTCATGCTGATTACGGAGGCAGGAGAATATGAGTCCCAAGATGAAGAGGACTATGAACCAGAAGGAGAATATGGTGACATTGAGTACCCTGATGTGGGGGAAGTGCTGGTCACTAGGTGTATCCTCAGTGCAATGGTGGATCCTTCAGAGACCATCCAAAGGAGAACATCTTCCACAGCCGTTGCACCATCAAGGGAAATGTATGTAACCTCATCATAGATGGTGGTTCTTGCACTAACGTTGCTAGTGCGTATATGGTTGATAAGCTAGGTCTAGAGAGGACACGGCATCCTCGACCATATAGACTGAGATGGCTTGATGACAAAGTGGAGCTCAAGATTCATGAGCAAGTCATTGTGCCATTCAGTGTGGGCAAGTACCAAGACCAGGTTGTGTGCGACGTGGTGCCCATGCAAGCTGGCCATCTTCTACTAGGAAGACCATGGCAGTTTGACAAAGAGACCAGGCATGATGGCCGAACCAATCTATACACCTTCGTGCATGACAAGAGAAAGGTCAGCCTAGCTCCTCTTACACCTGCCAAAGTACATGAGCTACAACTCCAAATGAGTACGGAAAAGAAACTTGTCAAGTCTAACTTTCTTATTCAACCTAGTCATGTCCGGAGAGCTTTGGCCTCGAAGGACTTAATGTTACTAATGGTTTTCAAGGAAGTGTTGAGTATAGAACAGGGACAGGTAGAGCTACCTCATGAAGTAGCAACACTCCTCAACAAATTCCAGGATGTACTTCCAGAGGAGATACCAGCAGGCTTGCCTCCTTTACGTGGCATAGAACACCAGATCTATCTAGTGCCCGGAGCAGCCCTGCCCAACTGGCCAGCCTACCGGATGAGTCCAGAGGAGTCCAAGAGCTTGAGAAGCAAGTCAAGGAGCTCCTGGAGAAAGGATATGTTCGAGAGAGCCTCAGTCCATGTGCCGTACCAGTGCTACTAGTGCCCAAGAAAGATGGGACTTGGCGCATGTGCGTGGACTGCCGAGCAATCAACAACATCACAGTCAAGTATATGCATCCAATACCACGACTGGATGACATGCTAGATGAACTGAGTGGAGCCACGGTCTTCTCCAAGATAGACCTCAAAAGTGGATACCACCAGGTAAGGATGAAGGAAGGTGATGAGTGGAAGACTGCTTTCAAGACAAAGCAAGGGCTCTACGAGTGGACAGTCATGCCATTCGGCTTGACTAATGCCCCAAGCACCTTCATGCCTTATGAACCAAGTTCTTAGGGCGTACATCAGTAAGTTTGTAGTTGTTTACTTTGATGACATACTAGTTTATAGTAAGTGCCTACGGAACACCTCACACATCTTGAGATGGTACTTAAAACCCTTCGACAAGAAGAGCTTTATGCCAATCTCAAGAAGTGCACCTTTATACTGATAAACTTGTCTTTTAGGTTTTGTTGTAAGTTCACAGGGCCTACAGGTTGATGAAGAGAAGATTCGAGCCATACAAGAATGGCCAACACCAGGAAACATCAGCCAAGGAGCTTCACGGACTGGCCAGCTTCTATAGGAGATTCGTGCCCAACTTCAGCAGTATTGCCTCACCACTGACGGCAGTAGTGAAGAAGAACGTGGGATTCAGCTGGGGAGAAGCTCAGGAGAAGGCATTCAGGCCTTGAAGGACACACATGCACCAGTGCTAGTCCTGCCCTTCAACAAGGACGTTTGAAGTGGAGTGTGATGCCTCTGGAATAGGCATAGGAGCAGTGCTAACCCAAGGAGGGAGACCAGTGGCATACTTCAGTGAGAAGCTAGGTGGTGCCTCACTGAACTACCCACTTATGACAAGGAGCTTTATGCCCTTGTCCGAGCATTGGAGACTTGGCAGCAGTACTTGCTGTCCAAGGAGTTTGTGATCCACACTGATCACGAGACTCTCAAACACCTCAGAGGGCAAACCAATCTCAAGAGGAGACATGCCAGGTGGATGGAGTTCATAGAGACCTTCCCGTACATCATCAAGTACAAGAAGGGCAAAGACAATGTGTAGCCGATGCACTATCAAGGAGGTTTGCCTTGATATCAACCATGGAGGCAAAGGTCCTAGGATTCGAGCACATCAAGGACCTATACAAGGATGATCCTGACTTTGCTGAGAGCTACAAGGAGTGTAGCACAGGAGTCATGGCAAATTCTACATCCATGAGGATTCTTGTTCCGAGAAAGAAGGCTGTGCATACCACAAGGATCATTAAGGAGCTTATCATCCAGAAGCTCATGGAGGAGGACTCATGGGCCACTTTGGTGTCGACAAGACTCTAGCAGTGGTCAAGGAGCACTTCTACTGGCCACACATCAAGAGGACAGTAGAAGCACATTGTGCAAGATGCATCACTTACAAGAAGGCAAAGTCCCGAGTGCAACCTCACGGGTTGTATCTCCCACTGCCCATATCTACACACCCATGGGTTGACATCTCAATGGACTTTGTTCTAGGTCTGCCTAAGATCAACCACAAAGATGCAATCTTTGCAGATGTGGACAGATTCTCCAAGATGGCACACTTCATTCCATGTGCCAATGTCAATGATTCCACTTAAACAGCTGAGCTGTTCTTCAGGGAGATAGTACGGCTTCATGGAGTGCCAAGGACCATCGTATCAGACAGGGATACCAAGTTCCTCAGCCACTTCTGGAGGACCCTTTGGAGAAAGCTAGGCACGAAGCTACTCTTCTCTACCACCTGCCATCCTCAAACCGATGGCCAAACTGAAGTTGTCAACAGGACACTATCAACCCTTCTCAGAACTACACTAGGGAAGAACCTAAAGACTTGGGTGGAGTGCCTGCCATTCATTGAGTTCGCCTACAGCCGAGCCGTGCACTCAGCAACCAAGAAGACACCATTTGAAGTGGTATACGGCTTCAACCCTCTCACTCCATTGGAGCAAACACCACTGCCACCAGCTGAGATGACCAACCTCAACGGAGCATCCAAAACAGAATTCATAAGGAGGTTACACCAGAAGGTAGCAGAAAACTTGGAGAAGAGGACCGGACAGTACGTGACTCATGCCAACAAAGGAAGAAAGGAGGTGATCTTTCAACCAGGCGATTGGGTGTGGCTACACCTACAGCAGGAGAGGTTCCCAAACCTAAGGAGTTCCAAGCTAGCACCAAGAGGAGATGGACCCTTCAGAGTGCTCGACAGGATCAACAACAACGCCTACCGGATCGAGCTTCCAGGTGAGTTTAATGTGTCCAATACATTCAATGTTACTGACTTGGCCCCTTTCCATGCAGATGATCCAGTTTTGAGGACAAAACCTACTGAAGAGGGAGGGAATGATGAGGACATCAGGTCGTACATCCAGCCAGGAGACCAGACTGGCCGACCAGGAAGCTTGCCCGAGACAGCAGGACCATCTGGCGCGCCTGCCGGACCAGACAGTACCGCCGGACCTTCGACCTATAGGACCAGACCGGTCAACATCGCCGGCGGAGAGGCCCAAGCTTCCGGCACACTTGGTGGGGACGTGAATGACACCGCCGGTCCCCCTGATGACACCGCCGACTCCGGGATCAACTTGGCCGGTCCTGAAGTCATTCCGGCCAGTACCGCGCACAATTCAGCCGGTACATGCCATCCAGCCGAGTACACGCACACTTCCACTTCTACACAAGAGGACTCGGACCAAATGAGCTACCAGCTCCAGGACATGCACTTAGAGGAAGTATCTACACCAGTGGTACCTCCAGGAGCAATGACAAGAAGCAGATCAAGAGCACTCTTCCACAAATTCAGCTTATGGGTCGACAAGCTTCTAGAGGAAGAGCAGCTAAGGACAATGGGCCAGAAGAGCAAATTAGAGTCCAAAGGCTTCTCAACAACACAAGGGACATCAGAGACTTGGGATTTAGTGGCAAGAGAGGTCAGGGCCCAAAGATATTTAACCCTACTCCAAGTCGAAGACTAGGAGCAAGCGTGCATGCCACAAGGACGGCCACCTTCCATTTCTTGTGAGGTGAGTTAAGGTAAGTTTACATTCGAATATTTGCCTCTTTCTGTTTTGCAGGGTAGGATATAGAATATTTACATTTATTGAGTCAAAGACATTTTAGGAATAGGTCCTTTTACGATTATATACTTTTGTATCTTTTCCTTTTGTGCCCTTTTGTAAATTTTTCTTTTATTATTTGAGTCGACCCTAGAAGGTCAAATTATCAAGCATATTAATAACGCTCCTTCCAGCATTGTAGTTCGACACCCATTTTGATATTAATAAAGTGCGAATTTTCTTTGTACAAGTTATTCTCTCAAGAAGCTTGTGCTCTTAGAACCTAGTTGAGACCAGCCCTCCTAGCTCTAAGTTTGTGATTTACCACGAGGTTCATCACCCCTCGTGTGGTTCACTTCACCCTTCCATCTTTACCAACCAACCCCATCCAGAAGCCTAAGGTTGAGTTTCTCACCTAATCTTCTACAAACAGCCCGCATACATCCTTGAATCAAGGCTCAGCTTGTCATCCACATCCTCCAGTTTTTGAAGGCCTCCATGTTGATCCCGGCCCTGATCATAGGGCGGCTACCTTGCTAGATGTAATGGCCTGGCTGTCTTGGGCAAGCATTCTGGTCGGCCATTCTGGTCTCCTGGCTGGCCAGACGATCTGATGCCCTCATAACATGTCTAGGCCAATTTTGGCGTATGTGAGACGATTGTTCATCACGGCTATAGTAGCTTTCTTCTTCTACAGCTACTGCTCGTCTAGGCAGAATCCTTTCAGATCTGATAGGTCTTTCTTTTGTTAGTTTAAGTTAATGTTCTTGCAAATGGTACAGCCGTTGATGCACTGCTTATATATCATTTTTCAGGCACTACAAGAAAACAAGCAATCTGCGACCATGCACTATGGTCGCAAAACTCTCATCGCTAAATTCTCATCGCAAATTCTCATTGCAAATACTCGTCGTAAATTCTCGTCGCAAATTCTTGTCGCATTTTTCGACTAATTTCCGACCACGGTAACATTTGTACATTTTACAACTATTTTGCGACCACAACGTCGTTCCAAAATTTCCGACCAATGTGCTACTCCCGAAGAGTAACAAATTTTGTGATACTTTTGCCACTACGTGTTGGTCACAAACTCGTGGTCGCAAATTGATCACAAAATATGTGACTAATTTGCGACCACTTGAAAAAAATTATGCAAAATTTTTTAACCCAAAATAAAAAAAGTAAAAGTTTTTTATAATGTGGTCTTAAATTGGTCACAAAAATTGTGACCAATTTGCGACTACGGAAAAAACAAATGTAAACAATGTGATCGTAATTTGGTCACACTTATTGTGACTAATTTGCGATCACACTATTTACGTAAACAATGTAGTCGCAATTTGGTCACACTTTTGTAACCAATTTGTGACTATAGTATTTAGGTAAATAATGTAGTTACAAATCGGTCACAGTTTTAATAATAATTATTATTATCAATTTGTTAATTAATTAATTAATTTTAATATTTATTAATTATTTATTGATTAATAATTAATATTTATTAATAATTTAATTTGTTAGTTAGTTAATTATCTGCAATGTTAATATATTTTTAAATTGAAATATAATTTAAATCATCAAATGAAAATTCCAAAAATATATTTATATTAGCAGTTGTTGATGGGTTAGATAAGACCGAAGAGTTTTGACTAGAAGACGATGGGGTTTGTCGTCTTCCTTGGCTTCTCAAAGATCTACCAGAACTCGTCATGGTATTAAAATATTTGAGAGGTTTGGGAGGTTTTTAGAGGTTTTAGTGTTTAGAAATTTGTTTGAATTGAGGAAAAGAAATCACATATATAGGAAAATTTTGCCACCGCAAGGAGGTCGCAAATTGGTCATCGCCATGGTCCCAAATTTGTGACCAATTTGGAGTGAGTTGAAAATTCTGAAAACTTTCAAATCTGCGACCAATTTGCAACCACGAATTAAATGGGGGGGATTTGAAAATTACGGAAAATTTTAACTCTCCCCAAAATTAATTTTTTTTGCAACCAAATTGCGACTCCAATTAATTTTTTCTGGGGGAGGGAGTTGAAAATTTTCCGAATTTTCAACTCTCCCCGATAACGAGGTGGTCCCAAATTGGTCGCAAATTGGTCACTATTTGTACGATCAATTTGCGACCATGGTTAAATATTTTTAATAAGTTGTTGTACTGGTCAAACACGAGGCTCTAATATCTTAAAATATGCATGTAGCCACTGGGCTACTAATATCATTTGGTATTTGTATATGAAAAAACTAACATATAGCTTAAGTATTATTTGGTAAATGTAGTGGCAATATGGTGGCAAATTAGTCACAAATTTATACTTTAAACTCTAAATTTAATGAATTTTTAGGTATTATAGATTATATGAAATTAATTCTAATATTATAAATTGTATAAACTTAAATTATTAAGTACACAAAAATAATTAATACATTAAGAAAATTTTGTAAATCATTTTACAAAAACACTTTATACATTTTCTTAACGTTACACAACATTTTATAAACCTATGTGTCTTTTAATTTCTGTCTAACATTTGTATGGTTTTTAATTATATATTTGGACTTATAATGATTTGTACATATATAGAATTGAAATTACATTCATATGTCTAAAATTTATTGAAAACATGTAAAATGAAAATTGAGGTCGTAAATTGGTTGCAAAAAAGCGACCAATTTGCAATCACGGGTGAAGTTCATGTTGTGGTCGCACATTGGTCACTCTCTTGTGACCAAAATGTAACAATATCTTATTTTTGTGACCAATTTGCAACCAACTTATATATATAATGACAATATGATCATAAATTAGTCACAAATAATACCATAAACCCTAAGTTTATTGAATTTTTAGATATTTTAAATTATATGATATTAATTCTATTATTATGAATTGTATAAACTTGAATTAGTAAGTACACAACAATAGTTAACACATTTAGCAAACTTTGTAAATTATTTTACAAAATACTTTATACATTTCCTTAACCTTATACTACACTTTATAAACTTTATATGTTCTTAATTTTTGTCTAATATTTTTAATGTTTCTAATTTTATATTTGAACTTATAAATATTTGTACCTATGTAGTTTTGAAATAATAAGTTTGAAATATCTAAAATTTATGAGAAAAAAACACCCATACGCGTTTCCGCGGGTCTTATTGTAACTTGTTTGTCTGGAAATATACGTACCCAAATATTTCCACCACCTCGTACATTTTGTGTCATTGCTCTCCACCCGCTTCTATTTGTCTAGATGTGATCCTAGCGGGTTCAAGTGTTTGAAGAGCTTATCTGCCAAAAAAATATGATTCCGATTGGGTATGGCTTTGACTATTCCTCAAGCGCGCCAATTAGTTAACCATGGACATATTTGTGATAGTGCGAAAGGAAAGCCCGGCTCATGATGTTCATATCTATATTGATCGACTGCCTCCATTATGTTGTTGCTAGCAAATACCACTCTTTTTTGTTTTGGATCTTCCAAATAATTCCCGCAGGAGATCCGGACCCAATTTTGTTGGATCCTTCGATAAAAAGATTTATTTTATTCATAAAAATAGGAGGTAGAACCAATAAAGATTTTTTTTCATCCCTATTGTTAAGAATAATGAATTACTATTCTCATTAATAGCATTTAACCAGCCGGGCAACCATATGCTTCGACCCGCATTAAATGATGGGCCATTTGTCGAAGATAAAAGTAGACCAAATAATATAATGCAAGCAAAAGTTCCTAGATTCATGGAGATATAGAACAGCATATAAGTTATCATGCTCGCATATCCACCATTTGAGTCTGCAACAATTATTCCAATAATTACATATCCGATTTGACCTATGGACGAATATGCAAGCATACGTTTCATGCTTGTTTGAGTAATAGCAATGAGATTCCCCATTATCATACTAGGAATAGCTAAGATTTCCAGAAGAAGATGACAGTACATGCCAAATCATGAATTAGTAACTGCATCCAATCTCCAAAAAAACATTTTTTTATTTTTGGAATGGAATATTAATGGAATCCCCATCAATAGGATAAAACCTTATTCCATGGTATTTACATGAGATTGCTCTTTCTTATTCTTAAGCAAGTCCCCGAGAGGGCTTAGTTGATCCATGATTTATGTTTCGTCTTTTCTTTCCTTTTCGTTTGTTTCGAGAAAGAGATCGATCAATTCCAATTTTTTATTTTTTCTGTTGTTTCTTTTCAGATCGAGATATATGGATCCATGGATCTATGTGTCTATATAGATCCTATTCATGGATGAACGAAAAAGTGCAAACGTTCTATTTGCCTCTGCCATTATATGAGTCTCTTCCTTTTTGTGTATAGCATCGCCACTCCCTTTGGCAGCATCCACTAATTTGGAACTTAATTTGAAAGCCATATTTTGACCCGGACGTTTTTGGGATGCCTGTAATACCAACGAATGGCAAGTGCTTTTCCTTGCGTGGATCCTATTTCAATGGGAACTTGATGAGTTGATCCACCTACACATCTTGCTTTTACTGCTATATCGGGAGTTACTCCACGTATTGCTTGACGTAAAACAGATAGTGGATTTGTTTCTGTCTTTTGTTGAATCTTTTTCAATGCTTGATAGATAATTTGATAAGCCAATGATTTTTTTCCGTGTTTCAGAATACGGTTAACCAACATGTTAACTAATCGATTACAATAAATTGGATCAGATTTTGTAGTTTTTTCTTCTGCAGTACCTCAACGTGACATGAGCGTGAAAGGGGTTCAAGAATCTGTTTCCTTTTTATAAGAACTCAAATCTTTTATTTTGGCTTTTTGACCGCATATTGTAGGGTGGATCTCAAAAATATGAAAGATCTCCCTTCACACCGTACATACGACTTTCATCGAATATGACTTTCCACAGTATTCTATATGTATCAATGAAATCGAGTATGGAATTTTGTTTACTCACTTTTAAATTGAGTATCCGTTTCCCTCCTTTTCCTGCTAGGATTGGAAATTCTGTATTTTACATATCCATACGATTGAGTCCTTGGGTTTCCGAAATAGTGTAAAAATAAGTGCTTCAAATCATTGCTATTTGACCCAGACCTGTTCTAAAAAATTCGAGGCATTTCAAATTTTTTGTTGACACGGAAAAAGTCAGGGGAAACCTCTGAAATTATTTCAATGTTGAACCTTGGACATATAAGAGTTCCGAATCGAATCTCTTTTGAAAGAAGATCTTTTGTCTCGTGGTAGCTTGCTCCAGTCCCCTTACGAAGCTTTCGTTATTGGGTTACTGATGAGGACATCAGGTCGTACATCCAGCCAGGTGACCAGACTGGCCGACCAGGAAGCTTGCCTGAGACAGCAGGACCATCTGGCGCGCCTGCCGGACCAGACAGTACCGCCGGACCTTCGACCTATAGGACCAGACCGGTCAACATCGCCGGCGGAGAGGCCCAAGCTTCCGGCACACTTGGTGGGGGCGTGAATGACACCGCCGGTCCCCCTGATGACACCGCCGACTCCGGGATCAACTTGGCCGGTCCTGAAGTCATTCCGGCCAGTACCGCGCACAATCCAGCCGGTACAGGCCATCCAGCCGAGTACACGCTCACTTCCACTTCTACACAAGAGGACTCGGACCAAATGAGCTACCAGCTCCAGGACATGCACTTAGAGGAAGTATCTACACCAGTGGTACCTCCAGGAGCAATGACAAGAAGCAGATCAAGAGCACTCTTCCACAAATTCAGCT
>CM032160.1:28132822-28142822 GCA_018901935.1 Pugionium cornutum
TTCAAGGATGTATCTTGGCGTGGGCTGTTTGTAGAAGATTAGGTGAGAAACTCAACCTTAGGCTTCGGATGGGGTTTTCTGGTTGGTAAAAGATGGAAGGGTGAAGTGAACCACACGGGTGATGAACCTCGTGATAAATCACAAACTTAGAGCTAGGAGGGCTGGTCTCAACTAGATTCTAAGCGCACAAGATTCTTGAGAGAAAACTTGTTGGGGAAAAAGTTCTATCTTTATTAATATCAAAATGGTTGTCGAACTACAATGCTGGAAGGAGCATTATTAATATGCTCGACAGCTTGACCTTCTAGGGTCGACCCAAATAAGAAAAGGAAAACTTACAAAAGTGCACAAAGGAAAAGATAAAAAAGTGTATAATCGAAAAAAGGACCTATTCCTAAAATGTCTTTGACTCAATAAAGTAAATATTCTAGATCCTACCCTGGAAAACAGAAAGAGGCATATATTCAAATTGAAACTTACCTTAACTTACCTCATGGCCAAGAAATGGAAGGTGGCCGTCCTTGTGGCATGCACGCGCCTTGCTCCTAGTCTTCGACTTGGAGTAGGGTTAAGAATCTTTGGGCCCTGACCTCTCTTGCCACTAAGGCCCAAGTCTCTGATTTCCCTTGTGTTGTTGAGAAGCCATTGGACTCTTCCTTGCATTTTTGGCCCATTGTCCTTAGTCGATCTTCCTCGAGGAGCTTGTCGACCCATAAGCTGAATTTGTGGAAGAGTGCCCTTGATCTGCTTCTTGTCATTGCTCCTTGAGGTACCACTGGTGTAAATACTTCCTCTAGGTGCATGTCCTGGAACTGGTAGCTCATTTGGTCCGAGTCCTCTTGTGTAGAAGTGGAAATGCGTGTGTACTAGGCTGGATCGGCTGTACCGGCTAGATTGTGCGAGGTACTGGCTGGAATACCTTCAGGACCGGCCAAGTTGATCCCAGAGTTGGCGGCATCACCAGAGGAACCAGCGGTGTCATCCACGTCGCCACCAAGTGTGCCGGAAGCTTGAGCCTCTCTGCTGGCAATGCTGGTTGCTCTGGTCCTTGTGGTCGAGGGTCCGGCGGTACTGCTTGGGCCGGCAGGCGTGCCAGATGGTCCGGCTGTCTCGGGCAAGCTTCCTGGTCGGCCAGTCTGGTCTCCTGGCTGGATGTACGACCTGATGTCCTCATACAAGCCATACAAGAATGGCCAACACCAGGCAACATCAGCCAAGTAAGGAGCTTCCACGGAATGGCCAGCTTCTATAGGAGATTCGTGCCCAACTTCAGCAGTATTGTGATGAGGATATCAGGTCGTACATCCAGCCAGGAGACCAGACTGGCCGACCAGGAAGCTTGCCCGAGACAGCCGGGCCTTCTGGCACGCCTGCCGGTCCAAGCAGTACCACCGGACCCTCAACCAATAGGACCAGAGAAACCAGCATTGCCGGCGGAGAGGCCCAAGCTTCCAGCACACTTGGTGGGGACGTGGATGACACCGCCGGTCCCCTTGGTGATGCCACCAACTCCGGGATCAACTTGGCCGGTCCTGAAGGCATTCCGGCCAGTACCTCGCACAGTCCCACCGGTACAGCCAATCCAGCCTAGTGTACGAGCAATTCAACTTCCACACAAGGAAACTCGGACCAGATAAGCTACCAGATTCAGGAAATGCATCTAGAGGAAGTATCCACACCAGTAGTTCCACCAGGAGCAATGACAAGAAGCAGATCAAGGGCACTCTTCCACAAATTCAGCTTATGGGTGGACAAGCTCCTAGAGGAAGATCAGCTAAGGACAATGGGCCAGAAGAGCAAAGTAGAGTCCAATGGCTTCTCAACAACACAAGGGACATCAGAGACTTGGGCTTTAGTGGCAAGAGAGGTCAGGGCCCAAAGATATTTAACCCTACTCCAAGTCGAAGACTAGGAGCAAGGCGCGTGCATGCCACAAGGATGGCCACCTTCCATTTCTTGGCCATGAGGTAAGTTAAGGTAAGTTTCAATTCGAATATATGCCTCTTTCTGTTTTGCAGGGTAGGATCTAGAATATTTACTTTATTGAGTCAAAGACATTTTAGGAATAGGTCCTTTTTCGGTTATGCACTTTTGTATCTTTTCCATTTGTGCACTTTTGTAAACTTTCCTTTTCTTTATTTGAGTCGACCCTAGAAGGTCAAGCTATCGAGCATATTAATAATGCTCCTTCCAGCATTGTAGTTCAACAACCCTTTTTGATATTAATAAAGTGCGAATTTTCTCTCTACAAGTTTTTCTCTCAAGAAGCTTGTGCGCTTAGAACCTAGTTGAGACCAGCCCTCCTAGCTCTAAGTTTGTGATTTATCACGAGGTTCATCACCCCTCGTGTGGTTCACTTCACCTTTCCATCGAATACCAACCCAAAAACCCCTATCCAAGAAGTCTAAGGTCGAGTTTCTCACCTAAACTTCTCCAAGCAGCCCACGCGCATACATCCTTGAATCAAGTCTTGTATCATTTTGGTATCAGAGCTTAAAGCTCCTAAACCAGGTTGCTTCTATCCTTTTGCTTGTTTTGTTTTTAGTTCTTGCATTAGTTTAAGTCGCATTCAAGAAAAATCAAAAAAAAATTACATCAAACTCCAAACCGAGTGCATCTAGCCTTCTACGTGTATCACTAGGGTTTAGATTCACTTTTGCATTGCCATTCACGTTTTCCTTTTTGTTTAAATCATATTTCCTTTATTTTTAAGTTAAATTAAAAAGAAAAGAAAAAGAAAATAGAAAGAATACTAAAGGAATTCGAATTGGACAGCTAGCACAAGTTGTCAAGAAAGTTTCCTTTTTCTCAAATCTTCATATATTTGAAATTTCCAATTCTCAGATTTTTTCCTTTTTGCAAAATTTTCGAATCCTTATAAAAAGAAAACCCTCCTAATAATTTAGGAGCATCCTAACTTGTCTTCTTTCTTTGTAGCACACAATGGCAGAAGAAAATAGAGAAGCAACCGAAGCCATGATGGCCATGTTCACCACACTCCAAACACAACTCGCATCCATAGGCAAGAGGTTGGAGCGCGTGGAAAGACCGGTGAGATTCCAGGCCATAAGGCACGTGAGAGCTGAGCAAGACTGTCCTGAGGGTCCTGAGCACCTTAGGACACGGCACGAACAGGAGGAACCCCAGCCAGATGGAGATGAGGACACACAACCTCATAACTATCACCATAGGCCGAGAGGACCTCCACAGCAACCAGAGGCAGAAGATGATGGCTTTGAGCCATATGGTCTTCACCAGAGACCAAGAATGCCTCCTAGACATCATGAGGATGGAGATGAACTAACTCCATCCTGATGTTAAACTAACCGGGTAACCGGGTAATTACCTATAACCGGGTAATTCATCCTGATGTTAAACTAACTCCTCCAACTTTTGCAGGAAAAGTAGACCCCGAGGCTTACCTAGATTGGGAGAAGCGAATGGATCATATCTTTGACCATTACAACCAACCAGGACCTAGGAGGGTCTCAATGGCAGTAGCACAACTCACAGACAATGCCCTCATCTGGTGGGATCGTGAGGTATGTGACAGAAGGAGGAAGAGAATGAGACCCGTAGACTCATGGGTCGACATGAAAGACCTCATGCGACAAAGGTATGTTCCACCTTACTTTCATAGGGATTTTCAACGACGTTTTGGTACTCTTAAGCAGGGTACCAGATCAGTAGAGGAGTACTATGAAGAGTTCGAGAGGTTAAGGAACAGATTAGAGCTCAATGATGATGAAGAAGCATTGATGGCACAATTCTTGGATGGACTCCAAGAAAAGATCAGCTGCAAGGTGGAAAGGCAAATCTACAACGACTTCAAGGACTTGTTCCACCTTTCTGTGCAAGCTGAACAGTACATCAAACGTAAAAGCCAAGACATCCGCAGCAAGCCTAGGACACCTTGGGCACCAAGCAACATGCCTAAGACAATAGACAAAGGCAACAGCGTGGAGATCGAGTCAAGGTTCAAGAGCAAGCCTCCTGAACCCACCCGTGACCAGAGAGAGCCTGGTAAGTCTTCTAACCCTCAAAGATCACGTGACATAACTTGTTTCAAGTGCAGGGGACGTGGACACATCTCAAGGGAGTGCCCAAACAACCGAGTCATGCTGATTACGGAGGCAGGAGAATATGAGTCCCAAGATGAAGAGGACTATGAACCAGAAGGAGAATATGGTGACATTGAGTACCCTGATGTGGGGGAAGTGCTGGTCACTAGACGTATCCTCAGTGCAATGGTGGATCCTTCAGAGACCATCCAAAGGGAGAACATCTTCCACAGCCGTTGCACCATCAAAGGAAAGGTATGTAACCTCATCATAGATGGTGGTTCTTGCACTAACGTTGCTAGTGCGTATATGGTTGATAAGCTAGGTCTAGAGAAGACAAGGCATCCTCGACCATATAGACTGAGATGGTTCGATGAAAAAGTGGAGCTCAAGATCCATGAACAAGTCACTGTGCCATTCAGTGTGGGCAAGTACCAAGACCAGGTCGTGTGCGACGTGGTGCCCATGCAAGCTGGCCATCTTCTACTAGGAAGACCATGGCAGTTTGACAAAGAGACCAGGCATGATGGCAGAACCAATCTCTACACCTTCGTGCATGACAAGAGAAAGGTCAGCCTAGCTCCTCTTACACCTGCCCAAGTACATGAGCTACAACTCCAAATGAGTAAGGAAAAGAAACTTGTCAAGTCTAACTTTCTTATTCAACCTAGTCATGTCCGGAGAGCTTTAGCCTCGAAGGACTTAATGTTACTAATGGTTTTCAAGGAAGTGTTGAGTATAGAACAGGGACAGGTAGAGCTACCTCATGAAGTAGCAACACTCCTCAACAAATTCCAGGATGTATTTCCAGAGGAGATACCAGCAGGCTTGCCTCCTTTACGTGGCATAGAACATCAGATTGATCTAGTGCCCGGAGCAGCCCTGCCCAACCGGCCAGCCTACCGGATGAGTCCAGAGGAGTCCAAGGAGCTTGAGAAGCAAGTCAAGGAGCTCCTGGAGAAAGGATATGTTCGAGAGAGCCTCAGTCCATGTGCTGTACCAGTGCTACTAGTGCCCAAGAAGGATGGGACTTGGCGCATGTGCGTGGACTGCCGAGCCATCAACAACATCACAGTCAAGTATAGGCATCCAATACCACGACTGGATGACATGCTAGATGAGCTGAGTGGAGCCACGGTCTTCTCCAAGATAGACCTCAAAAGTGGATACCACCAGGTAAGAATGAAGGAAGGTGATGAGTGGAAGACTGCTTTCAAGACAAAGCAAGGGCTCTACGAGTGGACAGTCATGCCATTTGGCTTGACTAATGCCCCAAGCACCTTCATGCGCCTTATGAACCAAGTTCTTAGGGCGTACATCAGTAAGTTTGTAGTAGTTTACTTTGATGACATACTTGTTTATAGTAAGTGCCTACGGAACACCTCACACATCTTGAGATGGTACTTAAAACCCTTCGACAAGAAGAGCTTTATGCCAATCTCAAGAAGTGCACCTTTGTACTGATAAGCTTGTCTTTTTAGGTTTTGTTGTGAGTTCACAGGGCCTACAGGTTGATGAAGAGAAGATTCGAGCCATACAAGAATGGCCAACACCAGGAAACATCAGCCAAGTGAGGAGCTTCCACGGACTGGCCAGCTTCTATAGGAGATTCGTGCCCAACTTCAGCAGTATTGCCTCACCACTGACGGCAGTAGTGAAGAAGAACGTGGGATTCAGCTGGGGAGAAGCTCAGGAGAAGGCATTCAAGGCCTTGAAGGACAGCCTTACACACGCACCAGTGCTAGTCCTTCCCGACTTCAACAAGACGTTTGAAGTGGAGTGTGATGCCTCTGGAATAGGCATAGGAGCAGTGCTAACCCAAGGAGGGAGACCAGTGGCATACTTCAGTGAGAAGCTAGGTGGTGCCTCACTGAACTACCCCACTTATGACAAGGAGCTCTATGCCCTTGTCCGAGCATTGGAGACTTGGCAGCATTACTTGCTGTCCAAGGAGTTTGTGATCCACACTGATCACGAGACTCTCAAACACCTCAGAGGGCAAACCAATCTCAAGAGGAGACATGCCAGGTGGATGGAGTTCATAGAGACCTTCCGTACATCATCAAGTACAAGAAGGGCAAAGATAATGTGGTAGCCGATGCACTATCAAGGAGGTTTGCCTTGATATCAACCATGGAGGCAAAGGTCCTAGGATTCGAGCACATCAAGGATCTATACAAGGATGATCCTGACCTTGCTGAGAGCTACAAGGAGTGTAGCACAGGAGTCATGGCAAATCCTACATCCATGAGGGATTCTTGTTCCGAGAAAGAAGGCTGTGCATACCACAAGGATCACTAAGGGAGCTTATCATCCGAGAAGCTCATGGAGGAGGACTCATGGGCCACTTTGGTGTCGACAAGACTCTAGCAGTGGTCAAGGAGCACTTCTACTGGCCACACATCAAGAGGACAGTAGAAGCACATTGTGCAAGATGCATCACTTGCAAGAAGGCAAAGTCCAGAGTGCAACCTCACGGGTTGTATCTCCCACTGCCCATACCAACACATCCATGGGTGGACATCTCGATGGATTTTGTTCTAGGTCTGCCCAAGATCAACCACAAAGATGCAATCTTTGTAGTGGTGGACAGATTCTCCAAGATGGCACACTTCATCCCATGTGCCAATGTCAATGATGCCACGCAAACAGCTGAGCTGTTCTTCAGGGAGATAGTACGGCTTCATGGAGTGCCAAGGACCATCGTATCAGACAGGGACACCAAGTTCCTCAGCCATTTCTGGAGGACCCTTTGGAGAAAGCTAGGCACGAAGCTACTCTTCTCAACCACTTGCCATCCTCAAACCGATGGCCAAACTGAAGTTGTCAACAGGACACTATCAACTCTTCTCAGAACTACACTAGGGAAGAACCTAAAGACTTGGGTGGAGTGCCTGCCATTCATTGAGTTCGCCTACAGCCGAGCCGTGCACTCAGCAACCAAGAAGACACCATTTGAAGTGGTATACGGCTTCAACCCTCTCACCCCATTGGAGCAAACACCACTGCCACCAGCTGAGATGACCAACCTCAACGGAGCATCCAAAGCAGAGTTCATAAGGAGGTTACACCAGAAGGTAGCAGAAAACTTGGAGAAGAGGACCGGACAGTACGTGACTCATGCCAACAAAGGAAGAAAGGAGGTGATCTTTCAACCAGGCGATTGGGTGTGGCTACACCTACAGCAGGAGAGGTTCCCAAACCTAAGGAGTTCCAAGCTAGCACCAAGAGGAGATGGACCCTTCAGAGTGCTCGACAGGATCAACAACAACGCCTACCGGATCGAGCTTCCAGGTGAGTTTAATGTGTCCAATACGTTCAATGTTACTGACTTGGCCCCTTTCCATGCAGATGATCCAGTTTTGAGGACAAAACCTACTGAAGAGGGAGGGAATGATGAGGACATCAGGTCGTACATCCAGCCAGGAGACCAGACTGGCCGACCAGGAAGCTTGCCCGAGACAGCAGGACCATCTGGCGCGCCTGCCGGACCAGACAGTACCGCCGGACCCTCGACCTATAGGACCAGACCGGTCAACATCGCCGGCGGAGAGGCCCAAGCTTCCGGCACACTTGGTGGGGACGTGAATGACACCGCCGGTCCCCCTGATGACACCGCCGACTCCGGGATCAACTTGGCCGGTCCTGAAGTCATTCCGGCCAGTACCGCGCACAATTCAGCCGGTACATGCCATCCAGCCGAGTACACGCACACTTCCACTTCTACACAAGAGGACTCGGACCAAATGAGCTACCAGCTCCAGGACATGCACTTAGAGGAAGTATCTACACCAGTGGTACCTCCAGGAGCAATGACAAGAAGCAGATCAAGAGCACTCTTCCACAAATTCAGCTTATGGGTCGACAAGCTTCTAGAGGAAGAGCAGCTAAGGACAATGGGCCAGAAGAGCAAATTAGAGTCCAAAGGCTTCTCAACAACACAAGGAACATCAGAGACTTGGGCTTTAGTGGCAAGAGAGGTCAGGGCCCAAAGATATTTAACCCTACTCCAAGTCGAAGACTAGGAGCAAGGCGCGTGCATGCCACAAGGACGGCCACCTTCCATTTCTTGGCCGTGAGGTGAGTTAAGGTAAGTTTACATTCAATATATGCCTCTTTCTGTTTTGCAGGGTAGGATCTAGTTGCTTTACATTTTTGAGTCAAGAACATTTTAGGAATAGGTCCTTTTTCGGTTATGCACTTTTGTATCTTTTCCTTTTGTGCACTTTTGTAAACTTTCCTTTTCTTTATTTGTGTCGACCCTAGAAGGTCAAGCTGTCGAGCATATTAATAAGGCTCCTTCCAGCATTGTAGTTCGACAACCTTTTGCTAATTAATAAAGATCGAATTTTCTTTACAAGTTATTCTCTCAAAGAAGCTTGTGCGCTTAGAACCTAGTTGAGACCAGCCCTCCTAGCTCTAAGTTTGTGATTTATCACGAGGTTCATCACCCCTCGTGTGGTTCACTTCACCCTTCCATCTTTTACCAACCAGAAAACCCCCATCCAGAAGCCTAAGGTTGAGTTTCTCACCTAATCTTCTACAAACAGCCCACGCGCATACATCCTTGAATCAAGGCTTGTATCAGGCGGTGTCATCCACATCCCTGCCAGTTGGGCCGGAAGTTTGGGCCTCTCCGCCGGAAATGTTGATCGGCCCGGCCCGGCTGATCATAGGGCCGGCGGTACCGCTTGGGCCGGTAGATGCGCCAAATGGCCTGGCTGTCTTGGGCAAGCATTCTGGTCGGCCATTCTGGTCTCCTGGCGGCCAGACGATCTGATGCCCTCATAACATGTCTAGGCCAATTTTGGCGTATGTGAGACGATTGTTCATCACGGCTATAGTAGCTTTCTTCTTCTACAGCTACTGCTCGTCTAGGCAGAATCCTTTCAGATCTGATAGGTCTTTCTTTTGTTAGTTTAAGTTAATGTTCTTGCAAATGGTACAGCCGTTGATGCACTGCTTATATATCATTTTTCAGGCACTACAAGAAAACAAGCAATCTGCGACCATGCACTATGGTCGCAAAACTCTCATCGCTAAATTCTCATCGCAAATTCTCATTGCAAATACTCGTCGTAAATTCTCGTCGCAAATTCTTGTCGCATTTTTCGACTAATTTCCGACCACGGTAACATTTGTACATTTTACAACTATTTTGCGACCACAACGTCGTTCCAAAATTTCCGACCAATGTGCTACTCCCGAAGAGTAACAAATTTTGTGATACTTTTGCCACTACGTGTTGGTCACAAACTCGTGGTCGCAAATTGATCACAAAATATGTGACTAATTTGCGACCACTTGAAAAAAATTATGCAAAATTTTTTAACCCAAAATAAAAAAAGTAAAAGTTTTTTATAATGTGGTCTTAAATTGGTCACAAAAATTGTGACCAATTTGCGACTACGGAAAAAACAAATGTAAACAATGTGATCGTAATTTGGTCACACTTATTGTGACTAATTTGCGATCACACTATTTACGTAAACAATGTAGTCGCAATTTGGTCACACTTTTGTAACCAATTTGTGACTATAGTATTTAGGTAAATAATGTAGTTACAAATCGGTCACAGTTTTAATAATAATTATTATTATCAATTTGTTAATTAATTAATTAATTTTAATATTTATTAATTATTTATTGATTAATAATTAATATTTATTAATAATTTAATTTGTTAGTTAGTTAATTATCTGCAATGTTAATATATTTTTAAATTGAAATATAATTTAAATCATCAAATGAAAATTCCAAAAATATATTTATATTAGCAGTTGTTGATGGGTTAGATAAGACCGAAGAGTTTTGACTAGAAGACGATGGGGTTTGTCGTCTTCCTTGGCTTCTCAAAGATCTACCAGAACTCGTCATGGTATTAAAATATTTGAGAGGTTTGGGAGGTTTTTAGAGGTTTTAGTGTTTAGAAATTTGTT
>CM032160.1:28147822-28172388 GCA_018901935.1 Pugionium cornutum
TTTTCTAGGAAGTTTCCTTTTTTTCGAATTTCCTTTCTTTAGAATTTTTCCTTTTTGCATTTTTTTCAAACCACATATAAAAAGAAAACTCTCCTAATAATTTAGGAGCACCCTAATTGTCTTCTTTCTTTGTAGCACACATGGGAGAAGAGAATAGAGACGCAGCTGAAGCCATGATGGCCATGTTCACCACACTCCAAACACAACTCGCATCCATAGGCGAGAGGTTGGAGCGCGTGGAGAGACCAGTAAGATTCCAGGCCATAAGGCACGTGAGAGCTGAGCAAGACCGTCCTGAGGGTCCTGAGTACCTTAGGACACGGCACGAACAGGAGGAACCCCAGCCAGATGGAGATGAGGACACGCAACCTCATAACTATCACCATAGGCCGAGAGGACCTCCACGGCAACCAGAGGCAGAAGATGATGGCTTTGAGCCATATGGTCTTCACCAGAGACCAAGAATGCCTCCTAGACGTCATGAGGATGGAGATGAACACACCTATAACTGGGTAATTCATCCTGATGTTAAACTAACTCCTCCAACTTTTGCAGGAAAAGTAGACCCCGAGGCTTACCTAGATTGGGAGAAGCGAATGGATCATATCTTTGATCACTACAACCAACCAGGACCTAGGAGAGTCTCAATGGCAGTAGCACAACTCACGGACAATGCCCTCATCTGGTGGGATCGTGAGGTATCTGACAGAAGGAGGAAGAGAATGATGCCCGTAGACTCATGGGTCGACATGAAAGACCTCATGCGACAAAGGTATGTTCCACCTTACTTCCATAGGGATTTGCAACGACGTTTTCGTACTCTTAAGCAGGGTACTAGATCAGTAGAGGAGTACTATGAAGAGTTCGAGAAGCTAAGGAACAGGCTGAACTCAATGATGATGAAGAAGCATTGATGGCACAATTCTTGGATGGACTCCAAGAAAGAATCAGCCGCAAGGTGGAGAGGCAAATCTACAATGACTTCAAAGACTTGTTCCACCTATCTGTCCAGGCTGAGCAGCACATCAAACGTAAGAGCCAAGACCCTAAGACACCTTGGGCACCAAGCAACATGCCTAAGACAGTGGACAAAGGCAAAAGCGTAGAGATCGAGTCAAGGTTCAAGAGCAAGCCTCCTGAACCCACCCGTGACCAGAGAGAGCCTGGTAAGTCTTCTAACCCTCAAAGATCACGTGACATAACTTGTTCCAAGTGCAGGGGACGTGGGCACATCTCAAGGGAGTGCCCAAACAACCGAGTCATGCTGATTACGGAGGCAGGAGAATATGAGTCCCAAGATGAAGAGGAATATGAACCAGAAGGAGAATATGGTGACATTGAGTACCCTGATGTGGGGGAAGTGCTGGTCACTAGACGTATCCTCAGTGCAATGGTGGATCCTTCAGAGACCATCCAAAGGGAGAACATCTTCCACAGCCGTTGCACCATCAAGGAAAGGTATGTAACCTCATCATAGATGGTGGTTCTTGCACTAACGTTGCTAGTGCGTATATGGTTGATAAGCTAGGTCTAGAAAGGACACGGCATCCTCGACCATATAGACTGAGATGGCTTGATGACAAAGTGGAGCTCAAGATTCATGAGCAAGTCACTGTGCCATTCAGTGTGGGCAAGTACCAAGACCAGGTCGTGTGCGACGTGGTGCCCATGCAAGCTGGCCATCTTCTGCTAGGAAGACCATGGCAGTTTGACAAAGAGACCAGGCATGATGGCAGAACCAATCTCTACACCTTCGTGCATGACAAGAGAAAGGTCAGCCTAGCTCCTCTTACACCTGCCCAAGTACATGAGCTACAACTCCAAATGAGTAAGGAAAAGAAACTTGTCAAGTCTAACTTTCTTATTCAACCTAGTCATGTCCGGAGAGCTTTAGCCTCAAGGACTTAATGTTACTAATGGTTTTCAAGGAAGTGTTGAGTATAGAACAGGGACAGGTAGAGCTACCTCATGAAGTAGCAACACTCCTCAACAAATTCCAGGATGTATTTCCAGAGGAGATACCAGCAGGCTTGCCTCCTTTACGTGGCATAGAACACCAGATTGATCTAGTGCCCGGAGCAGCCCTGCCCAACCGGCCAGCCTACCGGATGAGTCCAGAGGAGTCCAAGGAGCTTGAGAAGCAAGTCAAGGAGCTCCTGGAGAAAGGATATGTTCGAGAGAGCCTCAGTCCATGTGCCGTACCAGTGCTACTAGTGCCCAAGAAGGATGGGACTTGGCGAATGTGCGTGGACTGCCGAGCAATCAACAACATCACAGTCAAGTACCGGCATCCAATACCACGACTGGATGACATGCTAGATGAGCTGAGTGGGGCCACGGTCTTCTCCAAGATAGACCTCAAAAGTGGATACCACCAGGTAAGAATGAAGGAAGGTGATGAGTGGAAGACTGCTTTCAAGACAAAGCAAGGACTCTACAAGTGGACAGTCATGCCATTTGGCTTGACTAATGCCCCAAGCACCTTCATGCTCCTTATAAACCAAGTTCTTAGGGCGTACATCAGTAATTTTGTGGTAGTTTATTTTGATGACATACTTGTTTATAGTAAGTGCCTACGGGAACACCTCACACATCTTGAGATGGTCCTTAAAACCCTTCGACAAGAAGAGCTTTATGCCAATCTCAAGAAGTGCACCTTTTGTACTGATAAGCTTGTCTTTTTAGGTTTTGTTGTGAGTTCACAGGGCCTACAGGTTGATGAGGAGAAGATTCGAGCCATACAAGAATGGCCAACACCAGGAAACATCAGCCAAGTAAGGAGCTTCCACGGACTGGCCAGCTTCTATAGGAGATTCGTGCCCAACTTCAGCAGTATTGCCTCACCACTGACGGCAGTAGTGAAGAAGAACGTGGGATTCAGCTGGGGAGAAGCTCAGGAGAAGGCATTCCAGGCCTTGAAGGACAGCCTTACACACGCACCAGTGCTAGTCCTTCCCGACTTCAACAAGACGTTTGAAGTGGAGTGTGATGCCTCTGGAATAGGCATAGGAGCAGTGCTAACCCAAGGAGGGAGACCAGTGGCATACTTCAGTGAGAAGCTAGGTGGTGCCTCACTGAACTACCCCACTTATGACAAGGAGCTCTATGCCCTTGTCCGAGCATTGGAGACTTGGCAGCATTACTTGCTGTCCAAGGAGTTTGTGATCCACACTGATCACGAGACTCTCAAACACCTCAGAGGGCAAACCAATCTCAAGAGGAGACATGCCAGGTGGATGGAGTTCATAGAGACCTTCCCACATCATCAAGTACAAGAAGGGCAAAGACAATGTGGTAGCCGATGCACTATCAAGGAGGTTTGCCTTGATATCAACCATGGAGGCAAAGGTCCTAGGATTCGAGCACATCAAGGATCTATACAAGGATGATCCTGACCTTGCTGAGAGCTACAAGGAGTGTAGCACAGGGAGTCATGGCAAATTCTACATCCATGAGGGATTCTTGTTCCGAGAAAGAAGGCTGTGCATACCACAAGGATCACTAAGGGAGCTTATCATCCGAGAAGCTCATGGAGGAGGACTCATGGGCCACTTTGGTGTCGACAAGACTCTAGCAGTGGTCAAGGAGCACTTCTACTGGCCACACATCAAGAGGACAGTAGAAGCACATTGTGCAAGATGCATTACTTGCAAGAAGGCAAAGTCCCGAGTGCAACCTCACGGGTTGTATCTCCCACTGCCCATACCAACACATCCATGGGTGGACATCTCGATGGATTTTGTTCTAGGTCTGCCCAAGATCAACCACAAAGATGCAATCTTTGTAGTGGTGGACAGATTCTCCAAGATGGCACACTTCATCCCATGTGCCAATGTCAATGATGCCACACAAACAGCTGAGCTGTTCTTCAGGGAGATAGTACGGCTTCATGGAGTGCCAAGGACCATCGTATCAGATAGGGACACCAAGTTCCTCAGCCATTTCTGGAGGACCCTTTGGAGAAAACTAGGCACGAAGCTACTCTTCTCAACCACTTGCCATCCTCAAACCGATGGCCAAACTGAAGTTGTCAACAGGACCCTATCAACTCTTCTCAGAACAACACTAGGGAAGAACCTAAAGACTTGGGTGGAGTGCCTGCCATTCATTGAGTTCGCCTACAACCGAGCCGTGCACTCAGCAACCAAGAAGACCCCATTTGAAGTGGTATACGGTTTCAACCCTCTCACCCCATTGGAGCAAACACCACTGCCACCAGCTGAGATGACCAACCTCAACGGAGCATCCAAAGCAGAGTTCATAAGGAGGTTACACCAGAAGGTAGCAGAGAACTTGGAGAAGAGGACCGGACAGTACGTGACTCATGCCAACAAAGGAAGAAAGGAGGTGATCTTTCAACCAGGCGATTGGGTGTGGCTACACCTACGGCAGGAGAGGTTCCCAAACCTAAGGAGTTCCAAGCTAGCACCAAGAGGAGATGGACCATTCAGAGTGCTCGAGAGGATCAACAACAACGCCTACCGGATCGAGCTCCAGGTGAGTTTAATGTGTCCAATACGTTCAATGTTACTGACTTGGCCCCTTTCCATGCAGATGATCCAGTTTTGAGGACAAAACCTACTGAAGAGGGAGGGAATGATGAGGACATCAGGTCGTACATCCAGCCAGGAGACCAGACTGGCCGACCAGGAAGCTTGCCCGAGACAGCAGGACCATCTGGCGCGCCTGCCGGACCAGACAGTACCGCCGGACCCTCGACCTATAGGACCAGACCGGTCAACATCGCCGGCGGAGAGGCCCAAGCTTCCGGCACACTTGGTGGGGACGTGAATGACACCGCCGGTCCCCCTGATGACACCGCCGACTCCGGGATCAACTTGGCCGGTCCTGAAGTCATTCCGGCCAGTACCGCGCACAATCCAGCCGGTACAGGCCATCCAGCCGAGTACACGCACACTTCCACTTCTACACAAGAGGACTCGGACCAAATGAGCTACCAGCTCCAGGACATGCACTTAGAGGAAGTATCTACACCAGTGGTACCTCCAGGAGCAATGACAAGAAGCAGATCAAGAGCACTCTTCCACAAATTCAGCTTATGGGTCGACAAGCTTCTAGAGGAAGAGCAGCTAAGGACAATGGGCCAGAAGAGCAAATTAGAGTCCAAAGGCTTCTCAACAACACAAGGAACATCAGAGACTTGGGCTTTAGTGGCAAGAGAGGTCAGGGCCCAAAGATATTTAACCCTACTCCAAGTCGAAGACTAGGAGCAAGCGCGTGCATGCCACAAGGACGGCCACCTTCCATTTCTTGGCCGTGAGGTGAGTTAAGGTAAGTTTACATTCGAATATATGCCTCTTTCTGTTTTGCAGGGTAGGATCTAGTTGCTTTACATTTTTGAGTCAAGAACATTTTAGGAATAGGTCCTTTTTCGGTTATACACTTTTGTATTTTTTCCTTTTGTGCACTTTTGTAAACTTTCCTTTTTCTTATTTGAGTCGACCCTAGTAGGTCAAGCTGTCGAGCATATTAATAAGGCTCCTTCCAGCATTGTAGTTCGACAACCTTTTTGATTATTAATAAAGTAGAACTTTTTCCCTACAAGTTTTCTCTCTAAGAATCTTGTGCGTTTAGAACCTAGTTGAGACCAGCCCTCCTAGCTCTAAGTTTGTGATTTATCACGAGGTTCATCACCCCTCGTGTGGTTCAATTCACCCTTCCATCTTTTACCAACCAGAAAACCCCCATCCAGAAGCCTAAGGTTGAGTTTCTCACCTAATCTTCTACAAACAGCCCACGCGCATACAACCTTGAATCAAGGCTTGTATCAGTTACTTATACACTGCACATGTTTCTAGCGATTCACATGACATCATAAAATGATACAAGTCTTGGATAAGAATCTACAACGCACTAGAACGCTCTTGTTGACGATCCTTTACTCCGACAGCATCTAGGGTTCCTCAAACAATGTGATATCTCACAAAGGGTAAATCCTTAACCCTTCCCCCTCTGAATAAGACTACAAAATGTTCTGGTAAATTATGGCCAATACCAGGTATATAAGCAGCCCATTCACCATAGGTCTTTACATCAGATGGACGTTCAAAAATTTGATGTCATTATGTTCATATCAATCTATTATGCGCCTCTGCATTTAGCATTGGATAGACCTCATACAATAACTGTCCTAGCTCTACCGTATCTTTTGTTTCATTTAGAAATCAACAAACCCAAAAGAAAAAGTAAGTGGACCTAACCCCTCGAATCATCATTATATCCACTATTCTGATATTCAAATTCAATAGAGATAAAATTGAATCAGTAGATTTTTTTATTTCATATTTTTTATTAGGAAATCCGTCAATATCTCTTATTAAAAAGGGTAGCAACAAGCCCCTTATTTTGTTTATGATTTCTTTTCTTTCTATCAAAGAATCATACAAACGCTTGATTCACGCATGATAGACTTTTGATTCAAAGAATTTTCCAATTTTAAGAAATTTCTTTTTCCATTGTAAAATTGCTTGAAAGGACTTTTTTCGATATGAAGAAAGGGAGGATCTAGACAAAATCGATGAAATGGAAGAAATCCGAGTGAATGGAAAAGACAAAATTAATAAGGATGATGAATTCAATGTTCGAACATACTATAACTATAAAACAGTTTCTGAAAATTGAGATGAAAATAAAGAAAATTCTAAATAAAATAAAAAAGAAAGAAAAAGGATCATTAAAAAATCAATACATAGGACAAATACAAGAACAGATAAGAAGATATGCGACTTCCACTCTAAAAATCATATTTTTTGAATATGAAGAAATAAAGAAGCCATTGCAAGTGCCGGAAAGACTAGGCCTTCTAAAGGCACAAAAATAGAAGGTAAGTTATTGAAAGTGAGAGAGATCAAGAATTCTCACTATTTCTTAGATTCATGGACCCAATTCAAAAAGAACCTTTAACTTCATGTCCGAATAGAATAAAAGTGGTAAAAATAAGTTGGAAATAAGTCATCTTGAATCAACGGATTCATAATAAAATTCCTTTATTTATTAAAAAAATTTAGTGGGTAAGAGGATTAAATGGTGTATATAGGTTTCGGTTATTATTTTGAATCGAGGTAATTTTTTAATTCTCTTGCAAGAGATCCTATGCAAAAAAGGATCATACATTTTAGGTAAATATTCTTTTTTAGTTTCGTTATGAAAAAATTGAGTTGGTTTTTCCAGTATATTTTCAACAGACCATTTAAATAATAACCAAAACCTATATGCAGGACAGCTCATTTTGTAATAGTGCAAAATGCGGGACAGCTCATGATGTTCATATCGAACTATTATCCACCTCTGCATTTAGCATTGGGTAGACCTCATACAATAACTGTCCTAGCTCTACCGTATCTTTTGTTTCATTTAGAAATCGACTCATCTTCTTTCTTTTTTCATTACTTTCCTCACGTATGAATAAGATCGAATCCTTTCTATTTCTAAAAAGGATTACTAATCCTTAACTTTTCGAGGAATCATTCATCAGTGGTTGTGAATGAATGATTTTTCTCAATCTTTTCGACCTTGGTTCCATAGGAGCACGTCCGAAAGATTGAGAAATAGAACCATCTGATTTGATTCGTTCTTAATAGCCATGAGATGATCATCTTAGGATGATCCTATTGTCGACGGATGCTCCTATTACACTCGTAGTCTCTGAAGGACGAGAACCAACTATGTAGCATCTACATCGAGAATTCAAGTCTTTCTTGTATACATCATTAGTCCGATCCTTTTTAGGAACTACCCGTAACAACAAACTTGCAAAATGGATCCGTTTACCATAAAGAGATTCGTTGTTCTTGACTCTGCTTCACCTTAATTGTTATTTGAACAAGTCAAAGTTTTGTCTTGGTCTGCATGGGGATAGCATTTCTCTTCTGCATGTCCATGGATTTTTGAAAAATCCAAACATCTCAGAGAGAGATAGAGAGGTAAGAATTTCTCAAACGAACCGCACTCCTTTGTATACGTCAGGAGTCCATTAATGAAAAGGGGCTACGGAAAGCTTGAACCCAATTACTACAGTGATGAATATAAGCGCAATTGTAATTCCTGGGGAGTTATACATTTGTGTATTGATAAGACCATTAACTATTTCTTGAAGCTCAATGTCTCCCCTGGATGAACCATATAGCCAAGAGAAACCATAAACCAGAATAGAAGAGCTTGCCCCACCCATGAGTAAATATTTCATAGTAGCCTCATTAGATCATACATCTTCCATTCAACACGTGCAATTTCTTTTCCGTCGATACGTCCTGCAATTTGTACTTGAATTCCTTTTGTATTTGCCTGTTCAGTTAATTCAATAGGTTTTTATTTTTACCCGATCTGGGAAGCTGCATCCGTTGATGAATGGCTATACAACAGTGGTCCTTGCAAACTAACTGTTCTACAATTTTTACTTGGTGTAGCTTGTTATATGGGTCGCGAGTGGGAACTTAGTTTCCCTCTTGGTATGCGCCCTTGGATTGTTGTTGCATATTCAACTCCTGTTGCAGTTGCTATTACTGTTTTCTTTATCTACCCAATTTGATGGGGACATCAGGTTGTATGGCCGGCCAGGAGACCAGACTGGCCGACCAGGGAGCTTGCCCGAGACAGCCGGGCCATTTGGCGCGTCTGCCGGCCCAAGCAGTACCGCCAGACCTTCGACCAGCCGGGCCGGACCGACCAACATTTCCGGCGGAGAGGCCCAAACCTCCGGCCCAACTAGCGGCGACGTGGATGACACCGCCAGCTCCATTGTTGATGCCGCCGGCTCCGGGATCAACTTGGCTGGCTCCGATGACATTTCGGCCAGTACCTCACACAGTCCAGTCGGTACAGCCGATCCAGCCGATTGCACCACTACTTCAACATCTACACAAAGAGACTCGGACCAGATAAGCTACCAGCTTCAAGACATGCATCTAGAGGAAGTCCCTACACCAGTGGTGCCACCAGGAGCAATGACAAGGAGCAGATCAAGGGTACTCTTCTACAAGTTCAGCTTGTGGGTCGACAAGCTCCTAGAGGATGATCGGCAAGTAACATTGGGCCAAGAGTGGAAAGAGGAGTCCAAAGGCTTCTCAACAAAGCAAGGGACTTCAGAGACTTGGGCTTTAGGGGCAAGAGAGGTCAGGGCCCAAAGATTCCTAACCATACTCTAAGTCGAAGACTAGGAGCAAGGCGCGTATGCCACAAGGTCGGCCACCTTCCATTTCTTGGCCGAAAGGTAAGAAAGGTAAGTTTTCAAATTATATACTTGCCTCTTTCGGTTTTGCAGGGTAGGATTTAGATTGTTTACATTTTTGAGTCAAAGACATTTTATGTAGAAGTCCTTTTTCGGTTATGCACTTTTGTAAGTTTTCCATTTGTGCACTTTTGTAAGTTTTCCATTTCTTTTTTTGAGTCGACCCTAGAAGGTCAAGCTGTCGAGCATATTAATAAGGCTCCTTCCAGCATTGTCGTTCGACAACCTTTTTGATAATTAATAAAGATCGAATTTTCTTTTTACAAGTTAATCTCTCAAGAGACTTGTGCGCTTAGAACCTAGTTGAGACCAGCCCTCCTAGCTCTAAGTTTGTGATTTATCACGAGGTTCATCACCCCTCGTGTGGTTCACTTCACCCTTCCATCCTTTACCAAACAGAAAAGCCCCATCCAGAAGCTTAAGGTTGAGTTTCTCACCTAATCTTCTCCACACAGCCCACGCGCATACAGCCTTGAATCGAGGCTTGTATCATTTTGGTATCAGATCTTAAAGCTCCTAAACCAGGTTGTTTCTATCCTTTAATTAGTTTTGTTTCTAGTTCTTGCATTAGTTTAAGTCGCATTCAAGAAAAAAAAATAACATCAAACTCAAACCGAGTGCATTTAGCTTCTATGTGCATCACTAGGGCTTAGATTCATTCTTGCATTGCAATTTTCGACTTTCATTTTTGTTAGAAGTATATTTCCATTATCATTAAGTTAAATTAAAAAGAAAAAAAAAAAGAAAATAGAAAAATACCAAAAATAATTCGACCAAAAAACAGCTAGCCCTAGTTGTACAAAGTTTCCATTTTTCTAAACTTTCCATTTTTTTCAAGTTTTCCTTTTTTCCAATTTTTTTCCTTTTTGCATTTTCGAATTCCTCTATATAAGACATCCTCCTAATCGATTTTAGGAGAAGAATAAATTGTTTTCTTTCTTTGTAGTACGCAATAGCAGAAGGAAATCAGGATGCAGCCGAGGCCATGATGGCCATGTTCACCACCCTCCAAACACAACTCGCATCCATCGGCGAGAGGTTGAAGCGTGTGGAGAGGCCGGTGAGATTCCAGGCCATAAGGCACGTGAGGGCTGAGCAAGACCGTGCTGAGGGTCCTGAACACCCTAGGACACGGCACGAACAGGAGGAGCCCCAACTGGTTGAAGATGAAGACACGCAGCCTCACGGCTATCACCCTAGACCGAGAGGACCTCCACGGCAACCAGAGGCTGCAGGCGATGGCTTCAAGGCATATGGTCATCACCAGAGACCAAGAATGCCTCCCAGACATCATGAGGATGGGGATGAATACACCTACAACCGGTTAACTCATCCTGATGTCAAATAAACACCTCCTAGTTTTGTAGGATAAGTAGACCCCGAAGCCTACCTTGATTGGGCGAGGAGGATGGATCACATCTTCGATCACTACAACCAATCAGGCCCTAGGAGAGTCTCCATGGCAGTAGCACAACTCACGGACAATGCCCTCATCTGGTGAGATCGTGAGGTTTCTGACCGGAGGAGGAAAAGATTAAGGCCCGTAGACTCATGGGTCGACATGAAAGATCTCATGAGACAAAGGTTTATTCCACCTTATTTTCATAGAGATTTGCAACGACGTTTTCATACTCTTAAGCAGGGTACCAGATCAGTAGAGGAGTACTATGAAGAGTTTGAGAGGCTGAGGAACAGGCTGGAGCTCAATGACGATGAGGAGGCTTTGATGGCACAATTCTTGGATGGACTGCAAGAAAGAATCAGCCGCAAGGTGGAAAGACAAATTTACAATGACTTTAAAGACTTGTTCCACCTATCTGTCAAGGCTGAGCAGCACATCAGGCGTAAGAGCCAAGACATCCGCAACAAGCCTAAGACGCCTTGGGCACGAAGCAATAGCCCCAAACCCGTAGACAAAGGCAAGAGCATAGAGATCGAGTCATGGTTCAAGAGCAAGCCTCCTGAGCCAACCCGTGACCAGAGAGAGCCTAGTAAGTCCTCTAACCCTAAAATATCACGTGACATCACTTGTTTTAAGTGTAGGGGTTGCGGACACATCTCAAGGGAGTGCCTAAACAACCGGTTCATGCTGATTACGGAAGCTATAGAGTATGAATCCAAAGATGAAGAGGACTATGAACCAGAAGGAGAATACGGTGACATTGAGTACCCTAATGTGGGGGAAGTGCTGGTCACTAGACGCATTCTCAGTGCAATGGTAGATCCCTCAGAGACCATTCAAAGGGAGAACATCTTCCACAGCCGGTGCACCATCAAGGGCAAGGTATGTAACCTCATCATAGATGGTGGTTCTTGCACTAACGTTGCTAGTGCGTACATGGATGATAAGCTAGGTCTAGAGAAGACAAGGCACCCTCGACCGTATAGACTGAGATCAAGATCCATGAGCAAGTCACTGTGCCATTCAGTGTAGGCAGGTACCAAGACCAGGTAGTGTGCGACGTGGTGCCAATGCAAGCTGGCCATCTTTTGCTAGGAAGGCCATGGCAGTTTGACAAGGAGACAAGGCATGATGGTGGAACCAATCTCTACACTTTTGTGCATGACAAGAGAAAGGTTAGCCTAGCTCCTCTCACACCTGCTCAGGTACATGAGCTTCAACAGCAAATGAAAGGAAAAGAAGCTCATTAAATCTAACTTTCTCATTCAACCGGGTCATGTCCGGAGAGTTTTAGCCTCGAAGGATTTAATGCTACTAATGGTTTTCAAAGAAGTTTTGAATGTAGAGAAAGAACAGGTAGAGCTACCTCCTGAATTAGCAGCTCTCCTCAACAAATTCAAGGATGTATTTCCAGAGGAGATACCAACAGGCTTTCCCCCCCTACATGGCATAGAGCACCAGATCAACCTCGTGCCCGGAGCAGCCCTGCCTAACCAGCCAGCCTACCAGATGAGTTCAGAGGAGTCTAAGGAACTTGAGAAGCAAGTCAAGGAGCTCCTGGAGAAATGCTATGTTCGAGAAAGCCTCAGTCCATGTGCCGTACCAGTGCTGCTAGTGCCCAAGAAGGATGAGACTTGGCGAATGTGCGTGGATTGCCGAGCAATCAACAACATCACAGTCAAGTACCGGCATCCGATACCATGGCTGGATGACATGCTAGATGAGCTGAGTGGAGCCACGGTCTTCTCCAAAATAGACCTCAAGAGTGGATACCACCAGGTCAAGATGAAGGAAGGTGGTGAGTGGAACACTGCTTTCAAGACAAAGCAAGGTCTCTACGAGTGGACAGTCATGCCATTCGGCTTGACTAATGCCCCAAGCACCTTCATGCGCCTTATGAACCAAGTTCTTAGGGCGTACATCAGTAAGTTCTTTGTAGTTTACTTTGACGACATTTTAGTTTACAGTAAATGCTTAAGGGATCACCTCACACATCTTGAGTTGGTACTTAAAACCCTTCGACAAGAAGAGCTTTATGCCAACCTCAAGAAGTGCATTTTTGTACTGATAAACTTGTCTTCTTAGGTTTTGTTGTAAGTTCACAGGGCTTACAGGTTGATGAAGAGAAGATTCGAGCCATACAAGAATGGCCAACACCGAGCAACATCAATCAAGTGAGGAGTTTCAACGGTCTGGCCAGCTTCTACTGGAGACTGATGCCTAACTTCAGCAGTATTGCCTCACCATTGACGGTAATAGTGAATAAGAACGTGGGATTAAGCTGGGGAGAAGCTCAGGAGAAGGCATTCCAGGCCTTGAAGGACAGCCTTACACATGCACCAGTGCTAGTCCTGCCCGACTTCAACAAGACGTTTGAAGTGGAGTGTGATGCCTCTGGAATAGGCATAGGAGCAGTGCTAACCCAAGGAGGGAGGCCAGTGGCATACTTCAGTGAGAAGCTAGATGGAGCCTCACTCAACTACCCTACCTACGACAAAGAGCTCTATGCCCTAGTCCGAGCATTGGAGGCTTGGCAGCATTACTTGCTGTCCAAGGAGTTTGTGATCCACACTGATCACGAGACTCTCAAACACCTCAGAGGGCAAACCAATCTCAAGAGGAGACATGCCAGGTGGATGGAGTTCATAGAGACCTTCCCGTACGTCATCAAGTACAAGAAGGGCAAAGACAATGTGGTAGCCGATGCACTATCAAGGAGGTTTGCCTTGATATCCACCATGGAGGCAAAGGTCTTAGGATTCGAGCACATCAAGGACCTATATAAGGATGATCCTGACTTTGCTGAGTGCTACAAGGAGTGTGGCACAGGGACTCATGGCAAGTTTTACATCCATGAGGGATTCTTGTTCCGAGAGAGAAGGCTGTGCATACCACAAGGATCGTTACGGGAGCTTATCATCCGAGAAGCTCATGGAGGAGGACTCATGGGCCATTTTGGTGTCGACAAGACACTAGCAGTGTTCAAGGAGTACTTCTACTGGCCACACATCAAGAGGTCAGTAGAAGCCCATTGTGCAAGGTGCATCACTTGCAAAAAGGCGAAGTCCCGAGTACACCCTCACGGGTTGTACCTTGATACAAGCCTTGATTCAAGGATGTATGCGCGTGGGCTGTTTGTAGAAGACTAGGTGAGAAACTCAACCTTAGGCTTCTGGATAGGGGTTTTCATGTTGGTAAACAATGGAAGGGTGAAGTGAACCACACGAGGGGTGATGAACCTCGTGATAAATCACAAACTTAGAGCTAGGAGGGCTGGTCTCAACTAGGTTCTAAGCGCACAAGATTCTTAGAGAGAAAACTTGTAGGGAAAAAGTTCTACTTTATTAATGATCAAAAAGGTTGTCGAACTACAATGCTGGAAGGAGCCTTATTAATATGCTCGACAGCTTGACCTTCTAGGGTCGACTCAAAAAAAGAAATGGAAAACTTACAAAAGTGCACAAATGGAAAACTTACAAAAGTGCATAACCGAAAAAGGACTTCTACCTAAAATGTCTTTGACTCAAAAATGTAAACAATCTAAATCCTACCCTGCAAAACAGAAAGAGGCAAGTATATAATTTGAAAACTTACCTTTCTCACCTTTCGGCCAAGAAATAGAAGGTGGCCGACCTTGTGGCATGCACCCGCCTTGCTCCTAGTCTTCGACTTGGAGTAGGGTTAGGAATCTTTGGGCCCTGACCTCTCTTGCCACTAAATCACAAGTCTCTGAAGTCCTTTGCTTTATTGAGAAGCCTTTGGACTCCTCTTTGCACTCTTGGCCCAATGTTCCTTGCCAATCATCCTCTACGAGCTTGTCGACCCACAAGCTGAACTTGTGGAAGAGTGCCCTTGATCTACTCCTTGTCATTGCTCCTGGTGGCACCACTGGTGTAGAGACTTCCTCTAGATGCATGTCTTGAAGCTGGTAGCTTATCTGGTCCGAGTCTCTTTGTGTAGATGTTGAAGTAGTGGTGCAATCGGCTGGATCGGCTGTACCGACTGGACTGTGTGAGGTACTGGCCGAAATGTCATCGGAGCCAGCCAAGTTGATCCCGGAGCCGGCGGCATCAACAATGGAGCTGGCGGTGTCATCCACGTCGCCGCTAGTTGGGCCGGAGGTTTGGGCCTCTCCGCCGGAAATGTTGGTCGGTCCGGCCCGGCTGGTCGAAGGTCTGGCGGTACTGCTTGGGCCGGCAGACGCGCCAAATGGCCCGGCTGTCTCGGGCAAGCTCCCTGGTCGGCCAGTCTGGTCTCATGGCCGGCCATACGATCTGATGTCCCCATCATCCCCTCCCCCTTCAGTAGGTTTTGACCTCAAAACTGGTTCATCTGCATGGAAAGGGGCTAAATCAGTTACGTTGAACGTGTTAGACACATTAAACTCACCTGGAAACTCGATACGGTATGAGTTGTTGTTGATCCTCTTCAGTACTCTGAATGGTCCATCTCCTCTTGGTGCTAGCTTGGAACTCCTTAGGTTGGGGAACCTCTCCTGCCGTAGGTGTAGCCACACCCAATCGCCTGGTTGAAAGATCACCTCCTTTCTTCCCTTGTTGGCATGAGTCACGTACTGTCCGGTCCTCTTCTCCAAGTTTTCTGATACCTTCATGTGTAACCTACTTATGAACTCTGCCTTGGATGCTCCATTGAGGTTGGTCATCTCAGCTGGTGGTAGTGGTGTTTGCTCCAATGGGGTGAGAGGGTTGAAGCCGTATACCACTTCAAATGGTGTCTTCTTGGTTGCTGAGTGCACGGCTCGGTTGTAGGCGAACTCAGTGAATGGCAGGCACTCCACCCAAGTCTTTAGGTTCTTCCCTAATGTAGTTCTGAGAAGAGTTGATAGTGTCTTGTTGACAACTTCAGTTTGGCCATCGGTTTGAGGATGGCAAGTGGTTGAGAAGAGTAGCTTCGTGCCTAGCTTTCTCCAAAGGGTCCTCCAGAAATGGCTGAGGAACTTGGTGTCCCTATCTGATACGATGGTCCTTGGCACTCCATGAAGCCGTACTATCTCTCTGAAGAACAGCTCAGCTGTTTGTGTGGCATCATTGGCATTGGCACATGGAATGAAGTGTGCCATCTTGGAGAATCTGTCCACCACTACAAAGATTGCATCTTTGTGGTTGATCTTGGGCAGACCTAGAACAAAATCCATCGAGATGTCCACCCATGGATGTGTTGGTATAGGCAGTGGGAGATACAACCCGTGAGGTTGCACTCGGGACTTTGCCTTCTTGCAAGTAATGCATCTTGCACAATGTGCTTCTACTGTCCTCTTGATGTGTGGCCAGTAGAAGTGCTCCTTGACCACTGCTAGAGTCTTGTCGACACCAAAGTGGCCCATGAGTCCTCCTCCATGAGCTTCTCAGATGATAAGCTCCCTTAGTGATCCTTGTGGTATGCACAGCCTTCTTTCTCGGAACAAAAATCCCTCATGGATGTAGAATTTGCCATGACTCCCTGTGCTACACTCCTTGTAGCTCTCAGCAAGGTCAGGATCATCCTTGTATAGACCCTTGATGTGCTCGAATCCTAGGACCTTTGCCTCCATGGTTGATATCAAGGCAAACCTCTTTGAGAGTGCATCGGCTACCACATTGTCTTTTCCCTTCTTGTACTTGATGATGTACGGGAAGGTCTCTATGAACTCCATCCACCTGGCATGTCTCCTCTTGAGATTGGTTTGCCCTCTGAGGTGTTTGAGAGTCTCGTGATCAGTGTGGATCACAAACTCCTTGGACAGCAAGTAATGCTGCCAAGTCTCCAATGCTTGGACAAGGGCATAAAGCTCCTTGTCATAAGTGGGGTAGTTCAGTGAGGCACCACCTAGCTTCTCACTGAAGTATGCCACTGGCCTCCCTCCTTGGGTTAGCACTGCTCCTATGCCTATTCCAGAGGCATCACACTCCACTTCAAACGTCTTGTTGAAGTCGGGAAGGACTAACACTGGTGCGTGTGTAAGGCTGTCCTTCAAGGCCTTGAATGCCTTCTCCTGAGCTTCTCCCCAGCTGAATCCCACGTTCTTCTTCACTACTGCCATCAATGGTGAAGCAATACTGCTGAAGTTGGGCACGAATCTCCTATAGAAGCTGGCCAGTCTGTGGAAGCTCCTCACTTGGCTGATGTTTCCTGGTGTTGGCCATTCTTGTATGGCTCGAATCTTCTCTTCATCAACCTGTAGGCCGTGTGAAGTCACAACAAAACTGATGTACGCCCTAAGAACTTGGTTCATTAGGCGCATGAAGGTGCTTGGGGCATTAGTCAAGCCAAATGGCATGACTGTCCACTCGTAGAGCCCTTGGTTTGTCTTGAAAGCAGTCTTCCACTCATCACCTTCCTTCATTCTTACCTGGTGGTATCCACTTTTGAGGTCTATCTTGGAGAAGACTGTGGCTCCACTCAGCTCATCTAGCATGTCATCCAGTCGTGGTATTGGATGCCTATACTTGACTGTGATGTTGTTGATCGCTCGGCAGTCCACGCACATGCGCCAAGTCCCATCCTTCTTGGGCACTAGTAGCACTGGTACAGCACATGGACTGAGGCTCTCTCGAACATATCCTTTCTCCAAGAGCTCCTTGACTTGCTTCTCAAGCTCCTTGGACTCCTCTGGACTCATCCGGTAGGCTGGCCGGTTGGGCAGGGCTGCTCCGGGCACTAGATCAATCTGGTGTTCTATGCCACGTAAAGGGGGCAAGCCTGCTGGTATCTCCTCTGGAAATACATCCTGGAATTTGTTGAGGAGAGTTGCCACTTCAGGAGGTAGCTCTACCTGTCCCTGTTCTATACTCAACACTTCCTTGAAGACCATTAGTGATACAAGCCTAGATTCAAGGATGTATGCGCGTGGGCTGTTTGTAGAAGATTAGGTGAGAAACTCAACCTTAGGCTTCTGGATGGGGGTTTTCTGGTTGGTAAAAGATGGAAGGGTGAAGTGAACCACACGAGGGGTGATGAACCTCGTGATAAATCACAAACTTAGAGCTAGGAGGGCTGGTCTCAACTAGGTTCTAAGCGCACAAGTCTCTCTTGAGAGAAAGCTCGTAGGAAAAAGTTCTACTTTATTAATAATCAAAAGGTTGTCGAACTACAATGCTGGAAGGAGCCTTATTAATATGCTCGACAGCTTGACCTTCTAGGGTCGACACAAATAAAGAAAAAGGAAAGTTTACAAAAGTGCACAAAAGGAAAAATACAAAAGTGTATAACCGAAAAAGGACCTATTCCTAAAATGTTCTTGACTCAAAAATGTAAAGAAACTAGATCCTACCCTGCAAAACAGAAAGAGGCATATATTGAATGTAAACTTACCTTAACTCACCTCACGGCCAAGAAATGGAAGGGGGCCGTCCTTGTGGCATGCACGCGCCTTGCTCCTAGTCTTTGACTTGGAGTAGGGTTAAATATCTTTGGGCCCTGACCTCTCTTGCCACTAAAGCCCAAGTCTCTGATGTTCCTTGTGTTGTTGAGAAGCCTTTGGACTCTAATTTGCTCTTCTGGCCCATTGTCCTTAGCTGCTCTTCCTCTAGGAGCTTGTCGACCCATAAGCTGAATTTGTGGAAGAGTGCTCTTGATCTGCTTCTTGTCATTGCTCCTGGAGGTACCACTGGTGTAGATACTTCCTCTAAGTGCATGTCCTGGAGCTGGTAGCTCATTTGGTCCGAGTCCTCTTGTGTAGAAGTGGAAATGCGCGTGTACTCGGCTGGATCGGCAGGATTGTGCGCGGTACTGGCCGGAATGACTTCAGGACCGACCAAGTTGATCCCGGAGTCGGCGGTGTCATCAGGGGGACCGGCGGTGTCATTCACGTCCCCACCAAGTGTGCCGGAAGCTTGGGCCTCTCCGCCGGCAATTTTGACCGGTCTGGTCCTATAGGTCGAGGGTCCGGCGGTACTGTCTGGTCCGGCAGGCGCGGCAGATGGTCCTGCTGTCTCGGGCAAGCTTCCTGGTCGGCCAGTCTGGTCTCCTGGCTGGATGTACGACCTGATGTCCTCATCATTCCCTCCCTCTTCAGTAGGTTTTGTCCTCAAAACTGGATCATCTGCATGGAAATGGGCCAAGTCAGTAACATTGAACGTATTGGACACATTAAACTCACCTGGCAGCTCGATCCGGTAGGCGTTGTTGTTGATCCTCTCGAGCACTCTGAATGGTCCATCTCCTCTTGGTGCTAGCTTGGAACTCCTTAGGTTTGGGAACCTCTCCTGCCGTAGGTGTAGCCACACCCAATCGCCTGGTTGAAAGATCACCTTTCTTCCTTTGTTGGCATGAGTCACGTACTGTCCGGTCCTCTTCTCCAAGTTCTCTGCTACCTTCTGGTGCAACCTCCTTATGAACTCTGCTTTGGATGCTCCGTTGAGGTTGGTCATCTCAGCTGGTTGCAGTGGTGTTTCCTCCAATGGGGTGAGAGGGTTGAAACCGTATACCACTTCAAATGGGGTCTTCTTAGTTGCTGAGTGCACGGCTCGGTTGTAGGCGAACTCAATGAATGGCAGGCACTCCACCCAAGTCTTTAGGTTCTTCCCTAGTGTTGTTCTGAGAAGAGTTGATAGGGTCCTGTTGACAACTTCAGTTTGGCCATCGGTTTGAGGATGGCAAGTGGTTGAGAAGAGTAGCTTCGTGCCTAGCTTTCTCCAAAGGGTCCTCCAGAAATGGCTGAGGAACTTGGTGTCCCTATATGATACGATGGTCCTTGGCACTCCATGAAGCCGTACTATCTCTCTGAAGAACAGCTCAGCTGTTTGTGTGGCATCATTGGCATTGGCACATGGAATGAAGTGTGCCATCTTGGAGAATCTGTCCACCACTACAAAGATTGCGTCTTTGTGGTTGATCTTGGGCAGACCTAGAACAAAATCCATCGAGATGTCCACCCATGGATGTGTTGGTATGGGCAGTGGGAGATACAACCCGTGAGGTTGCACTCGGGACTTTGCCTTCTTCCAAGTAATGCACCTTGCACAATGTGCTTCTACTGTCCTCTTGATGTGTGGCCAGTAGAAGTGCTCCTTGACCACTGCTAGAGTCTTGTCGACACCAAAGTGGCCCATGAGTCCTCCTCCATGAGCTTCTCGGATGATAAGCTCCCTTAGTGATCCTTGTATGCACAGCCTTCTTTCTCGGAACAAAATCCTCATGGATGTAGAATTTGCCATGACTCCTGTGCTACACTCCTTGTAGCTCTCAGCAAGGTCAGGATCATCCTTGTATAGATCCTTGATGTGCTCGAATCCTAGGACCTTTGCCTCCATTGTTGATATCAAGGCAAACCTCCTTGATAGTGCATCGGCTACCACATTGTCTTTGCCCTTCTTGTACTTGATGACGTACGGGAAGGTCTCTATGAACTCCATCCACCTGGCATGTCTCCTCTTGAGTTTGGTTTGCCCTCTGAGATGTTTGAGAGTCTCATGATCAGTGTGGATCACAAACTCCTTGGACAGCAAGTAATGCTGCCAAGTCTCCAATGCTCGGACAAGGGCATAAAGCTCCTTGTCATAAGTGGGGTAGTTCAGTGAGGCACCACCTAGCTTCTCACTGAAGTATGCCACTGGTCTCCCTCCTTGGGTTAGCACTGCTCCTATGCCTATTCCAGAGGCATCACACTCCACTTCAAACGTCTTGTTGAAGTCGGGACGGACTAGCACTGGTGCGTGTGTAAGGCTGTCCTTCAAGGCCTGGAATGCCTTCTCCTGAGCTTCTCCTCAGCTGAATCCCACGTTCTTCTTCACTACTGCCGTCAGTGGTGAGGCAATACTGCTGAAGTTGGGCACGAATCTCCTATAGAAGCTGGCCAGTCCGCGGAAGCTCCTTACTTGGCTGATGTTTCCTGGTGTTGGCCATTCTTGTATGGCTCGAATCTTCTCTTCATCAACCTGTAGGCCCTGTGAACTCACAACAAAACCTAAAAAGACAAGCTTATCAAAACAAAAGGTGCACTTCTTGAGATTGGCATAAAGCTCTTCTTGTCGAAGGGTTTTAAGGACCATCTCAAGATGTGTGAGGTGTTCCTGTAGGCACTTACTATAAACAAGTATGTCATCAAAATAAACTACTACGAACTTACCGATGTACGCCCTAAGAACTTGGTTCATAAGGCGCATGAAGGTGCTTGGGGCATTAGTCAAGCCAAATGGCATGACTGTCCACTCATAGAGTCCTTGCTTTGTCTTGAAAGCGGTTTTCCACTCATCACCTTCCTTCATTCTTACCTGGTGGTATCCACTTTGAGGTCTATCTTGGAGAAGATCGTGGCTCCACTCAGCTCATCTAGCATGTCATCCAGTCGTGGTATTGGATGCCTATACTTGACTGTGATGTTGTTGATGGCTCGGCAGTCCACACACATGCGCCAAGTTCCATCCTTCTTGGGCACTAGCAGCACTGGTACAGCACATGGACTGAGGCTCTCTCGAACATATCCTTTCTCCAGGAGCTCCTTGACTTGCTTCTCAAGCTCTTTGGACTCCTCTGGACTCATCCGGTAGGCTGGCCGGTTGGGCAGGGCTGCTCCGGCACTAGATCAATCTGATGTTCTATGCCGCGTAAAGGAGGCAAGCCTGCTGGTATCTCCTCTGGAAATACATCCTGGAATTTGTTGAGGAGTGTTGCTACTTCATGAGGTAGCTCTACCTGTCTCTGTTCTATACTCAACACTTCCTTGAAAACCATTAGTAACATTAAGTCCTTCGAGGCTAAAGCTCTCCGGACATGACTAGGTTGAATAAGAAAGTTAGACTTGACAAGTTTTCTTTCCTTACTCATTTGGAGTTGTAGCTCATGTACTTGGGCAGGTGTAAGAGGAGCTAGGCTGACCTTTCTCTTGTCATGCACGAAGGTGTAGAGATTGGTTCTGCCATCATGCCGGGTCTCATTGTCAAACTGCCATGGTCTTCCCAGTAGAAGATGGCCAGCTTGCATGGGCACCACGTCGCATAATGACTTGGTCTTGGTACTTGCCCACACTGAATGGCACAGTGACTTGCTCATGAATCTTGAGCTCCACTTTGTCATCAAGCCATCTCAGTCTATATGTTCGAGGATGCCGTGTCCTCTCTAGACCTAGCTTATCAACCATATACGCACTAGCAACGTTAGTGCAAGAACCACCATCTATGATGAGGTTACATACCTTTCCTTGATGGTGCAACGGCTGTGGAAGATGTTCTCCCTTTGGATGGTCTCTGAAGGATCCACCATTGCACTGAGGATACGTCTAGTGACCAGCACTTTCCCCACATCAGGGTACTCAATGTCACCGTACTCTCCTTCTGGTTCATTGTCCTCTTCATCTTGGGACTCATATTCTCCTGCCTCCGTAATCAGCATGACTGGGTTGTTTGGGCACTCCCTTGAGATGTGTCCACGTCCCCTGCACTTGAAACAAGTTATGTCACGTCATCTTTGAGGGTTAGAAGACTTACCAGGCTCTCTCTGGTCACGGGTGGGTTCAGGAGGCTTGCTCTTGAACCTTGACTCGATCTCCACGCTTTTGCCTTTGTCCACTGTCTTAGGCATGTTGCTTGGTGCCCAAGGTGCCTTAGGCTTGCTGCGGATGTCTTGGCTCTTACGTTTGATGTGCTGTTCAGCTTGCACAGATAGGTGGAACAAGTCTTGAAGTCGTTGTAGATTTGCCTTTCCACCTTGCAGCTGATCCTTTCTTGGAGTCCATCCAAGAATTGTGCCATCAATGCTTCTTCATCATCATTGAGCTCCAATCTGTTCCTTAACTTCGAACTCTTCATAGTACTCTACTGATCTGGTACCCTGCTTAAGAGTACGAAAACGCTGTAAATCCCTATGAAAGTAAGGTGGAACAAACCTTTGTCGCATGAGGTCTTCATGTCCACCCATGAGTCTACGGGTCTCATTCTCTTCCTCCTTCTGTCAGATACCTCACGATCCCACCAGATGAGGGCATTGTCCGTGAGTTGTGCTACTGCCATTGAGACTCTCCTAGGTCCTGGTTGGTTGTAGTGATCAAAGATATGATCCATTCGCTTCTCCCAATCTAGGTAAGCCTCGGGTCTACTTTTCCTGCAAAACTAGGAGGAGTTAGTTTAACATCAGGATGAATTACCTTGTAGGTGTGTTCATCTCCATCCTCATGATGTCTAGGAGGCATTCTTGGTCTCTGGTGAAGACCATATGGCTCAAAGCCATCATCTTCTGCCTCTGGTTGCCGTGGAGGTCCTCTCGGCCTATGGTGATAGTTATGAGGTTGTGTGTCCTCATCTCCATCTGGCTGGGGTTCCTCCTGTTCGTGCTGTGTCCTAAGGTACTCAGGACCCTCAGGACGGTCTTGCTCAGCTCTCACGTGCCTTATGGCCTGGAATCTTACTGGTCTCTCCACGCGCTCCAACCTCTCGCCTATGGATGCGAGTTGTGTTTGGAGTGTGGTGAACATGGCCATCATGGCTTCAGCTGCGTCTCTATTCTCTTCTCCCATGGTGCTACAAAGAAAGAAGATAATTAGGGTGCTCCTAAATTATTAGGAGAGTTTCTTTTTATATGGGATTCGAAAATAATGCAAAAAGGAAAATCCTAAGGAAAGGAAATTTGAAAAAAGGAAACTTCCTAGACAACTTGTGCTAGCTGTCCAATTCGAATTCCTTTAGTATTCTTTCTATTTTCTTTTTATTTTCTTTTTAATTTAACTTAAAAATAAAGGAAATATGATTTAAACAAAAAGGAAAACGTGCAAGACAATGCAAAAGTGAATCTAAACCCTAGTGATACACGAGGAGGCTAGATGCACTCGGTTTGGAGTTTGATGTTGTTTTTTTTATTTTTCTTGAATACGACTTAAACTAATGCAAGAACTAGAAATAAGACAAAGGATAGAAACAACCTGGTTTAGGAGCTTTAAGCTCTGATACCAAAATGATACAAGCTTGATTCAAGGCTTGATGCGGGCTGTTTGTAGAAGATTAGGTGAGAAACTCACCTTAGGCTTCTGGATAGGGGTTTACTGGTTGGTAAACGATGGAAGGGTGAAGTGAACCACACGAGGGGTGATGAACCTCGTGATAAATCACAAACTTAGAGCTAGGAGGGCTGGTCTCAACTAGGTTCTAAGCGCACAAGTCTCTTTTGAGAGAAAACTCGTAGGGAAAAAGTTCTACTTTATTAATAATCAAAAGGTTGTCGAACTACAATGCTGGAAGGAGCCTTATTAATATGCTCGACAGCTTGACCTACTAGGGTCGACTCAAATAAAAAAAAGGAAAGTTTACAAAAGTGCACAAAAGGAAAAAATACAAAAGTGTATAACCTAAAAGGACCTATTCCTAAAATGTTCTTGACTCAAAAATGTAAAGCAACTAGATCCTACACTGCAAAACAGAAAGAGGCATATATTCGAATGTAAACTTACCTTAACTCACCTCACGGCCAAGAAATGGAAGGTGGCTGCCCCTTGCATCGGCTCCTAGTCTTCGACTTGGAGTAGGGTTAAATATCTTGGGCCCTGACCTCTTGCCACTAAAGCCCAAGTCTCTGATGTTCCTTGTGTTGTTGAGAAGCCTTTGGACTCTAATTTGCTCTTCTGGCCCATTGTCCTTAGCTGCTCTTCCTCTAGGAGCTTGTCACCCATAAGCTGAATTTGTGGAAGAGTGCCTTGATCTGCTTCTTGTCATTGCTCCTGGAGGTACCACTGGTGTAGATACTTCTTCTAGGTGCATGTCCTGGAGCTGGTAGCTCATTTGGTCCGAGTCCTCTTGTGTAGAAGTGGAAGTGCGCGTATACTCGGCTGGATCGGCTGTACCGCTGGATTGTGCGCGGTACTGGCCGGAATGACTTCAGGACCGGCCAAGTTGATCCCGGAGTCGGCGGTGTCATCAGAGGGACCGGCGGTGTCATCCACGTCCCCACCAAGTGTGCCGGAAGCTTGGGCCTCCCCGCCGGCAATGTTGACCG
>CM032160.1:28172888-28332888 GCA_018901935.1 Pugionium cornutum
TGGTTGGTAAACGATGGAAGGGTGAAGTGAACCACACGAGGGGTGATGAACCTCGTGATAAATCCCAAACTTAGAGCTAGGAGGGCTGGTCTCAACTAGGTTCTAAGCGCACAAGATTCTTAGAGAGAAAACTTGTAGGGAAAAAGTTCTACTTTATTAATAATCAAAAAGGTTTCGAACTACAATGCTGGAAGGAGCCTTATTAATATGCTCGACAGCTTGACCTTCTAGGGTCGACTCAAACAAAGAAAAGGAAAGTTTACAAAAGTGCACAAAAGGAAAAAGATACAAAAGTGTATAACCAAAAAAGGACCTATTCTAAAATGTTCTTGACTCAAAAATGTAAAGCATCTAGATCCTACCCTGCAAAACAGAAAGAGGCATATATTTGAATTGAAACTTACCTTAACTTACCTCACGGCCAAGAAATGGAAGGTGGCCGTCCTTGTGGCATGCACGCGCCTTACTCCTAGTCTTCGACTTGGAGTAGGGTTAAATATCTTTGGGCCCTGACCTCTCTTGCCACTAAAGCCCAAGTCTCTGATGTTCCTTGTGTTGAGAAGCCTTTGGACTCTAATTTGCTCTTCTGGCCCATTGTCCTTAGCTGCTCTTCCTCTAGAAGCTTGTCGACCCATAAGCTGAATTTGTGGAAGAGTGCTCTTGATCTGCTTCTTGTCATTGCTCCTGGAGGGACCACTGGTGTAGATACTTCCTCTAAGTGCATGTCCTGGAGCTGGTAGCTCATTTGGTCCGATTCCTCTTGTGTAGAAGTGGAAATGTGCGTGTACTCGGCTGGATGGCCTGTACCGGCTGGATTGTGCGCGGTACTGGACGGAATGACTTCAGGACCGGCCAAGTTGATCCCGGAGTCGGCGGTGTCATCAGGGGGACCGGTGGTGTCATTCACGTCCCCACCAAGTGTGCCGGAAGTTTGGGCCTCTCCGCCGGCGATGTTGACCGGTCTGGTCCTATAGGTCGAGGGTCCGGCGGTACTGTCTGGTCCGGCAGGCGCGCCAGATGGTCCTGCTGTCTCGGGAAAGCTTCCTGGTCGGCCAGTCTGGTCTCCTGGCTGGATGTCGACCTGATGTCCTCATCAATTCCCTCCCTCTTCAGTAGGTTTTGTCCTCAAAACTGGATCATCTGCATGGAAAGGGGCCAAGTCAGTAACATTGAGCGTATTGGACACATTAAACTCACCTGGAGCTCGATCCGGTGGCGTTGTTGTTGATCCTCTCGAGCACTCTGAATGGTCCATCTCCTCTTGGTGCTAGCTTGGAACTCCTTAGGTTTGGGAACCTCTCCTGCCGGGTGTAGCCACACCAATCGCCTGGTTGAAAGATCACCTCCTTTCTTCCTTTGTTGGCATGAGTCACGTACTGTCCGGTCCTCTTCTCCAAGTTTCTGCTACCTTCTGGTGTAACCTCCTTATGAACTCTGCTTTGGATGCTCCGTTGAGGTTGGTCATCTCAGCTGGTGGCAGTGGTGTTTGCTCCAATGGGGTGAGAGGGTTGAAACCGTATACCACTTCAAATGGTGTCTTCTTGGTTGCTGAGTGCACGGCTCGGTTGTGGCGAACTCAATGAATGGCAGGCACTCCACCCAAGTCTTTAGGTTCTTCCCTAGTGTTGTTCTGAGAAGAGTTGATAGGTCCTGTTGACAACTTCAGTTTGGCCATCGGTTTGAGGATGGCAAGTGGTTGAGAAGAGTAGCTTCGTGCCTAGCTTTCTCAAAGGGTCCTCCAGAAATGGCTGAGGAACTTGGTGTCCCTATCTGATACGATGGTCCTTGGCACTCCATGAAGCCGTACTATCTCCCTGAAGAACAGCTCAGCTGTTTGTGTGGCATCATTGACATTGGCACATGGGATGAAATGTGCCATCTTGGAGAATCTGTCCACCACTACAAAGATTGCATCTTTGTGGTTGATCTTAGGCAGACCTAGAACAAAATCCATCGAGATGTCCACCCATGGATGTGTTGGTATGGGCAGTGGGAGATACAACCCGTGAGGTTGCACTCGGGACTTTGCCTTCTTGCAAGTGATGCATCTTGCACAATGTGCTTCTACTGTCCTCTTGATGTGTGGCCAGTAGAAGTGCTCCTTGACCACTGCTAGAGTCTTGTCGACACCAAAGTGGCCCATGAGTCCTCCTCCATGAGCTTCTCGGATGATAAGCTCCCTTAGTGATCCTGTGGTATGCACAGCCTTCTTTCTCGGAACAAGAATCCCTCATGGATGTAGAATTTGCCATGACTCCCTGTGCTACACTCCTTGTAGCTCTCAGCAAGTCAGGATCATCCTTGTATAGATCCTTGATGTGCTCGAATCCTAGGACCTTTGCCTCCATGGTTGATATCAAGGCAAACCTCCTTGATAGTGCATCGGCTACCACATTGTCTTTGCCCTTCTTGTACTTGATGACGTACGGGAAGGTCTCTATGAACTCCATCCACCTGGCATGTCTCCTCTTGAGATTGGTTTGCCCTCTGAGGTGTTTGAGAGTCTCGTGATCAGTGTGGATCACAAACTCCTTGGACAGCAAGTAATGCTGCCAAGCCTCCAATGCTCGGACTAGGGCATAGAGCTCTTTGTTGTAGGTAGGGTAGTTGAGTGAGGCTCCATCTAGCTTCTCACTGAAGTATGCCACTGGCCTCCCTCCTTGGGTTAGCACTGCTCCTATGCCTATTCCAGAGGCATCACACTCCACTTCAAACGTCTTGTTGAAGTCGGGCAGGACTAGCACTGGTGCATGTGTAAGGCTGTCCTTCAAGGCCTGGAATGCCTTCTCCTGAGCTTCTCCCCAGCTTAATCCCACGTTCTTATTCACTATTACCGTCAATGGTGAGGCAATACTGCTGAAGTTAGGCATCAGTCTCCAGTAGAAGCTGGCCAGACCGTTGAAACTCCTCACTTGGTTGATGTTGCTCGGTGTTGGCCATTCTTGTATGGCTCGAATCTTCTCTTCATCAACCTGTAAGCCCTGTGAACTTACAACAAAACCTAAGAAGACAAGTTTATCAGTACAAAAATGCACTTCTTGAGGTTGGCATAAAGCTCTTCTTGTCGAAGGGTTTTAAGTACCAACTCAAGATGTGTGAGGTGATCCCTTAAGCATTTACTGTAAACTAAAATGTCGTCAAAGTAAACTACAAAGAACTTACTGATGTACGCCCTAAGAACTTGGTTCATAAGGCGCATGAAGGTGCTTGGGGCATTAGTCAAGCCGAATGGCATGACTGTCCACTCGTAGAGACCTTGCTTTGTCTTGAAAGCAGTGTTCCACTCACCACCTTCCTTCATCTTGACCTGGTGGTATCCACTCTTGAGGTCTATTTTGGAGAAGACCGTGGCTCCACTCAGCTCATCTAGCATGTCATCCAGCCATGGTATCGGATGCCGGTACTTGACTGTGATGTTGTTGATTGCTCGGCAATCCACGCACATTCGCCAAGTCTCATCCTTCTTGGGCACTAGCAGCACTGGTACGGCACATGGACTGAGGCTTTCTCGAACATAGCATTTCTCCAGGAGCTCCTTGACTTGCTTCTCAAGTTCCTTAGACTCCTCTGAACTCATCTGGTAGGCTGGCTGGTTAGACAGGGCTGCTCCGGGCACGAGGTTGATCTGGTGCTCTATGCCACGTAGGGGGGGAAAGCCTGTTGGTATCTCCTCTGGAAATACATCCTTGAATTTGTTGAGGAGAGCTGCTAATTCAGGAGGTAGCTCTACCTGTTCTTTCTCTACATTCAAAACTTCTTTGAAAACCATTAGTAGCATTAAATCCTTCGAGGCTAAAACTCTCCGGACATGACCCGGTTGAATGAGAAAGTTAGATTTAATGAGCTTCTTTTCCTTTCATTTGCTGTTGAAGCTCATGTACCTGAGCAGGTGTGAGAGGAGCTAGGCTAACCTTTCTCTTGTCATGCACAAAAGTGTAGAGATTGGTTCCACCATCATGCCTTGTCTCCTTGTCAAACTGCCATGGCCTTCCTAGCAAAAGATGGCCAGCTTGCATTGGCACCACGTCGCACACTACCTGGTCTTGGTACCTGCCTACACTGAATGGCACAGTGACTTGCTCATGGATCTTGATCTCAGTCTATACGGTCGAGGGTGCCTTGTCTTCTCTAGACCTAGCTTATCATCCATGTACGCACTAGCAACGTTAGTGCAAGAACCACCATCTATGATGAGGTTACATACCTTTCCCTTGACGGTGCAACGGTTGTGGAAGATGTTCTCCCTTTGGATGGTCTCTGAAGGATCCACCATTGCACTGAGGATACGTCTAGTGACCAGCACTTCCCCCACATCAGGGTACTCAATGTCACCATATTCTTCTTCTGGCTTATAGTCCTCTTCATCTTGGGACTCATATTCTCCTGCCTCCGTAATCAGCATGACTCGGTTGTTTGGGCACTCCCTTGAGATGTGTCCACGTCCCCTGCACTTGAAACAAGTTATGTCACGTGATCTTTGAGGGTTAGAAGACTTACCAGGCTCTCTCTGGTCACGGGTGGGTTCAGGAGGCTTGCTCTTGAACCTTGACTCGATCTCTACGCTTTTGCCTTTGTCCACTGTCTTAGGCATGTTGCTTGGTGCCCAAGGTGTCCTAGGCTTGCTGCGGATGTCTTGGCTCTTACGTTTGATGTGCTGTTCAGCTTGCACAGATAGGTGGAACAAGTCTTTGAAATCGTTGTAGATTTGCCTTTCCACCTTGCAGCTGATCCTTTCTTGGAGTCCATCCAAGAATTGTGCCATCAATGCTTCTTCATCATCATTGAGCTCCAATCTGTTCCTTAACTTTTTGAACTCTTCATAGTACTCCTCTACTGATCTGTTACCCTGCTTAAGAGTACGAAAACGACGTTGCAAATCCCTATGAAAGTAAGGTGGAACAAACCTTTGTCGCATGAGGTCCTTCATGTCGACCCATGAGTCTACGGGTCTCATTCTCTTCCTCCTTCTGTCAGATACCTCACGATCCCACCAGATGAGGGCATTGTTCGTGAGTTGTGCTACTGCCATTGAGACTCTCCTAGGTTCTGGTTGGTTGTAGTGATCAAAGATATGATCCATTCGCTTCTCCCAATCTAGGTAAGCCTCAGGGTCTACTTTTCCTGCAAAACTAGGAGGAGTTAGCTTAACATCAGGATGAATTACCCGGTTGTAGGTGTGTTCATCTCCATCCTCATGACGTCTAGGAGGCATCCTTGGTCTCTGGTGAAAACCATATGGCTCAAAGCCATCATCTTCTGCCTCTGGTTGCCGTGGAGGTCCTCTCGGCCTATGGTGATAGTTATGAGGTTGCGTGTCCTCATCTCCATCTGGCTGGGGTTCCTCCTGTTCGTGCCATGTCCTAAGGTACTCAGGACCCTCAGGATGGTCTTGCTCAGCTCTCACGTGCCTTATGGCCTGGAATCTTACTGGCCTCTCCACGCGCTCCAATCTCTCGCCTATGGATGCGAGTTGTGTTTGGAGTGTGGTGAACATGGCCATCATGGCTTCAGCTGCGTCTCTATTCTCTTCTCCCATGGTGTGCTACAAAGAAAGAAGACAATTAGGGTGCTCCTAAATTATTAGGAGGGTTTTCTTTTTATTTGGGGTTGAAAAAAATGCAAAAAGGAAAAATCTTAAGGAAAGGAAATTCGACTACAAGAAAAAGGAAACTTTCTAGACAACTTGTGCTAGCTGTCCCATTCGAAATATCTTGGGTATTTTCCTATTCTCTTTTCTTTCCTTTTCCTTTTCTTTTCTTTTTCTTTTTAATTTAACTTAAAATTAATGGAAATATGAATTAAACAAAAAGGAAAACGTGGAAGACAATGCAAAAGTGAATCTAAACCCTAGTGATACACGTAGGAGGCTAGATGCACTCCGTTTGGAGTTTGATGTTGTTTTTTGATTATTTTTTTTTGAATACGACTTAAACTAATGCAAGAACTAGAAATAAGACAAGCAAAAGGATAGAAACAACCTGGTTTAGGAGCTTTAAGCTCTGATACCAAAATGATACAAGCCTTGATTCAAGGATGTATGCACTTGGGCTGTTTGTAGAAGATTAGGTGAGAAACTCAACCTTAGGCTTCTGGATAGGGGTTTTCTGGTTGGTAAACGATGGAAGGGTGAAGTGAACCACACGAGGGGTGATGAACCTCGTGATAAATCACAAACTTAGAGCTAGGAGGGCTGGTCTCAACTAGGTTCTAAGCGCACAAGATTCTTAGAGAGAAAACTTGTAGGGAAAAAGTTCTACTTTATTAATGATCAAAAAGGTTGTCGAACTACAATGCTGGAAGGAGCCTTATTAATATGCTCGACAGCTTGACCTTCTAGGGTTGACTCAAACAAAGAAAAGGAAAGTTTACAAAAGTGCACAAAAGGAAAAAGATACAAAAGTGTATAACCGAAAAAGGACCTATTCCTAAAATGTTCTTGACTCAAAAATGTAAAGCATCTAGATCCTACCCTGCAAAACAGAAAGAGGCATATATTCGAATGTAAACTTACCTTAACTCACCTCACGGCCAAGAAATGGAAGGTGGCCGTCCTTGCGGCATGCACGCACCTTGCTCCTAGTCTTCGACTTGGAGTAGGGTTAAATATCTTTGGGCCCTGACCTCTCTTGCCACTAAAGCCCAAGTCTCTGATGTTCCTTGTGTTGTTGAGAAGCCTTTGGACTCTAATTTGCTCTTCTGGCCCATTGTCCTTAGCTGCTCTTCCTCTAGGAGCTTGTCGACCCATAAGCTGAATTTGTGGAAGAGTGCTCTTGATCTGCTTCTTGTCATTGCTCCAGGAGGTACCACTGGTGTAGATACTTCCTCTAAGTGCATGTCCTGGAGCTGGTAGCTCATTTGGTCCGAGTCCTCTTGTGTAGAAGTGGAAATGCGCGTGTACTCGGCTGGATCGGCAGGATTGTGCGCGGTACTAGCCGGAATGACTTCAGGACCGGCCAAGTTGATCCCGGAGTCGGCGGTGTCATCAGGGGGACCGGCGGTGTCATTCACGTCCCCACCAAGTGTGCCGGAAGCTTGGGCCTCTCCGCCGGCAATTTTGACCGGTCTGGTCCTATAGGTCGAGGGTCCGGCGGTACTGTCTGGTCCGGCAGGCGCGGCAGATGGTCCTGCTGTCTCGGGCAAGCTTCCTGGTCGGCCAGTCTGGTCTCCTGGCTGGATGTACGACCTGATGTCCTCATCATACCTCCCACTGCCCATACCTACACATCCATGGGTGGAAATTTCCAAGGACTTCGTTCTAGGTCAGCCCAAGATCAACCACAAAGATGCAATCTTTGTAGTGGTGGACAGATTCTCCAAGATGGCACATTTCATTCCATGTGCCAATGTTAATGATGCCATGCAAACAGACAAGCTGTTCTTCAGGGAGATAGTACGGCTTCATGGAGTGCCAAGGACCATCGAGTCACACAGGGACACCAAGTTCCTCAGCCACTTCTTGAGGACCCTTTGGAGGAAGCTTGGCACGAAGCTGCTCTTCTCTACCACCTGCCATCCTCAAACCGATGGCCAAACTGAAGTAGTCAACCGGACATTGTCGACCCTTCTCAGGACTAAACTAGGGAAGAACCTCAAGACTTGGGTGGAGTGCCTGCCATTCATAGAGTTCGCATACAACCGAGCCGTGCACTCAGCAACCAAGAAGACCCCTTTTGAAGTAGTCTACGGCTTCAACCCTCTCACACCATTGGAGCAAACGCCACTGCCACCAGAAGAGATGACCAACCTCAAAGGAGCATCCAAGGCGGAGTTCATAAAGAAGATACACCTGAAGGTAGCAGAGAATTTGGAGAAGAGGACCGGGCAGTACGTGACTCATGCCAACAAGGGAAGAAAGGAGGTGATTTTTCAACCAGGCGATTGGGTGTGGCTACACCTACGGCAGGAGAGGTTCCCCAACCTAAGGAGTTCCAAGCTAGCACCAAGAGGAGATGGACCATTCAGAGTACTGAAGAGGATCAACAACAACTCATACCGTATCGAGTTTCCAGGTGAGTTTAATGTGTCTAACACGTTCAACGTAACTGATTTAGCCCCTTTCCATGCAGATGAACCAGTTTTGAGGTCAAAACCTACTGAAGGGGGAGGGGATGATGGGGACATCAGATCGTATGGCCGGCCATGAGACCAGACTGGCCGACCAGGGAGCTTGCCCGAGACAGCCGGGCCATTTGGTATGTCTGCTGGCCCAAGCGGTACCACCGAGCCTTCGACCAGCCGGGCCGGACCAACCAACATTTCCGGCTGAGAGGCCCAAACCTCCAGCCCAACTGGCGGTGACGTGGATGACACCGCCGGCCCCATTGTTGACGCCGCTGGCTCTGGGATCAACTTGGCTGGCTCCGATAACATTTCGACCAGTACCTCGCACAGTCAAGCTGGTACAGCCGATCCAGCCGATTGCACCACTATTTCAACATCTACACAAAGAGACTCGGACCAGATAAGCTACCAGCTTCAAGACATGCATCTAGAGGAAGTCTCTACACCAGTGGTGCCACCAGGAGCAATGACAAGGAGTAGATCAAGGGCACTCTTCCACAAGTTCAGCTTGTGGGTCGACAAGCTCGTAGAGGATGATTGGCAAGGAACATTGGGCCAAGAGTGCAAAGAGGAGTCCAAAGGCTTCTCAATAAAGCAAAGGACTTCAGAGACTTGTGATTTAGTGGCAAGAGAGGTCAGGGCCCAAAGATTCCTAACCCTACTCCAAGTCGAAGACTAGGAGCAAGGCGGGTGCATGCCACAAGGTCGGCCACCTTCTATTTCTTGGCCGAAAGGTGAGAAAGGTAAGTTTTCAAATTATATACTTGCCTCTTTCTGTTTTGCAGGGTAGGATTTAGATTGTTTACATTTTTGAGTCAAAGACATTTTAGGTAGAAGTCCTTTTTCGGTTATGCACTTTTGTAAGTTTTCCATTTGTGCACTTTTGTATGTTTTCCATTTCTTTTCTTGAGTTGACCCTAGAAGGTCAAGCAGTCGAGCATATTAATAAGGCTCCTTCCAGCATTGTAGTTTGAGAACCTTTTTGATAATTAATAAAGATCGAATTTTCTTTCTACAAGTTATTCTCTCAAGAGAGTTGTGCGCTTAGAACCTAGTTGAGACCAGCCCTCCTAGCTCTAATTTTATGATTTATCACAAGGTTCATCACCCCTCGTGTGGTTCACTTCACCCTTCCATCCTTTAACAAATAGAAAACTCCCATCCAGAAGCCTAAGGTTGAGTTTCTCACCTAATGTTCTCTACACAACCAACGCGCATACAGCCTTGAATCGAGGCTTGTATCACAATTGGTCAAGGAAGTTTTTCTGAAGGTATGCCTATTCTGTTAGTAATAATGGAACAATTCAATTCATAGGAAAAAGGGATACTTTAATAGGACCTAATGTTAGGCTATTGTTCTCCTCTTTTTTTCCTAAAAAAAAGTAATGGAGTAAGACATCAATTTATTAATAAGATAAATCAATTGGTTTGATTGCATGATGGACTCCTCTGAAAAACTTTGGTGCACGTGTAAACGAGGTGCTCTACCTAACTGAGCGATAGGCCTTGTGCTTGTGATACACATTTTATCTTATCATGTAGATAATTTCTTGTTTTTAATGTCTTTTTGAGCAAGCGCTAAAGTGGCTCCTAAGAGTACTGTTATTATACCTATCGCACCATCTCTGTAAGAAGTAAATGCCTCTTTTTCTCCACAAGTTGTCGGAATGACTCGTAATAAGATATCGGCTACAATTGTAAAGGTTTTATGAATAAAATTTCCATTTATACGGGATCTTGGCATGGGTAGTAATCCATTCTATAACATTAACCAAACAAGAAAGGAATCCAAATAAAAAAGAATAGTATCTATATAAAACTTCATATAAGTTAAGAAATCATATTTAGTTTTAGTAGTAAATTGTGAGGGGCATAAATGTTTTAATCATATTTGATGTGATGTTCATGAATGATTCAGAATATTCCGCCATTGGAAACACCACTTCCCATCCGACTTGCATATGTGAAGCATGCCGCCAGTCGTTATTTCACATCTGCCACAGGATGTCAATGGTTCGAGCCGCTTATCTTCAACTCGTGAACTTAGCCGATACAAAGCTATATGATAGCACCCAATTTTTCCGATTCGGCAGTTCGATCTATCATTTTTCATTAATCAACGTTGATAAGATCGTTCCATTTAGGAGCACCTTAGGACGGCATAGCCTTAAATTTAGAACTTATCTATTGGAGGTAATAAAAAGGAGGCATTTTCCGGCTAGACAGGTTAGGCTTTTCCGGGACAGGAGGTAACTACTCTTAGGGAACCACAAACTCAGAACTTTCCCTGCTCTATGTTCTCAGCCAATAACTATCAGAATGGGCCTATTAGCCCTGAACTCTTAGAAGAATGTCTAGGTAAAAAAAAGTTGTTTCTTTAGCTTAATGTCTCTCTCTTTTCCTAGAACTCACATTAGTCGGCCAAAGATTCCGTCGGAAAGGTAGATGATATTTCTGCTCTTGAGGAACGCCAGTTAGTCGACTAAAAGGAGATTTAGAAATATCTAAAATTTATGAGAAGCATATTGCGACCAATTTATGACCATAGGTAAAAAAATATAGGATAGTCTCAAATCGGTCGCAAAAAGAATGATCAATCTGCGATCATGGTTGAATATTTTTAATAAGTTTTTGAGGTGGTTCAAACACAGGGGTCTATTATCTGAGAGTATGCATGTAGCCATTGAGCTACTAATGTCATTCGGTATTTTTTACGTGAAAATTAACATGTAGGTTAATTATTATTATTATTGTGACCACTTTACAACTACACTCTAAATGTAATGGACATGTGCTGGCAAAATAGTCACAAATTTATACCCAAAACCCTACATATAATGACTTTTTAGGATTATAGATTATATGAAGTTAATTCTAACATTATGAATTGTATAAACTTAAATTAGTAAGTACATAACAACAATTAACATATTTAGCAAAATTTGTAAATCATTTTACAAAAATACTTTACACATTTCCTTAACATTATACTACACTTTATAAACCTTATATGTTTCTTAATTTTTGTCTAATATTTTTATGGTTTCTAATTGTATATTTCGACTTATAGTGATTTGTAAATATATAGATTTAAAATTATAAGTTTCAGTTGTCTAAAATTTATGGAAAAAGTGTAAAATTAGAACTATGATCACAAGTTGGTCGCAAAAGAGCGACCAATTTGCGACCACAGGTGAAATTTCATGTCGTCGTCGCACATAAGTTAGTCTTTTGTGACCAAAATGAGACCACATCTTATTTTTGTTACCAATTTGAAACCAACTTCTATATGTAGTGACAACTTGGGCAAATTATTCACAAATAATATCCTAAACTCTAAATTTAATGAATTTTTAGATATTATAAATGATATGATATTAATTCTGGCATTATGAATTGTATAAACTGAAATTAGTAAGTACCCAACAACAATTAACACATTTAGCAAATTTGGTAAATCATTTTACAAAAACACTTTACACATTTCAGTAACTTTATAGTACACTTTATAAACCTTATATGTTTTTTAAATTTTGTCTAAATTTTTTATGGTTTGTAATTTTATATTTGGACTTATAATGATTTTTACATATGTAGTACTGAAATTATAAGCTTCAAATATCTAAAATTTATGAAAAACATGTAAAAATACAACAGTGATCGCAAATTAGTCGCATATTTTGTGACTAATTTGCTATTATTGTGCGAGTATAACATATGTAGTCGCAATATTGGTTGCAAAAAATGAGACCAAACAGCAACTACATGTCATGGTCGCAAATTGGTCACATATTGGTCATAGTATGCTTGCAAGTTGTGACCAAATATGAGACTATGGTTTTTAGTCCCAAAATTGCGAGCACTATGCACTATAAACATGTATTCGCAAATTGGTCCGAAAATGGTCGCAAAACAGTCCCAGTTTTTGTGACCACAAATGTGGTCGCAAAATGGAGTGGAAAATTGATTGTTTTCTTGTAGTGAGCAAGCGTTCCATCTCTCCCATCAAAGCTTTTACCAAAGGGTTTGGGTGTCTTTGCGGTCTAGAATTCTCTGGAATGTTAGTGTTATCTCCTTGTTGTGACATCGTTATATTCCTGCAAATCTCAACAATTGATTAGTAGCAAAGTTCTCACAAGTGTTAGCAAAGTTCTCACAAGTGTTAGCAAAGTTCTCACAAGTGTTTCTCTCTAGTGTTGCCCTCAAAGTGTTTCACTATTAAATTACTCAATCAATATTTCTGAAAAGTTCCTATAGAACTATCATTCAACTGAGCGTTTGGTATCTCAAGAGATCAAATAGAAAATTCAAGAGTTCATGAGTTGAAGAAGAGGGAAATAGATCAAGAAGACGAAAAGATTTTAGAGAAAAAACTTTTTGACACTTTTTTGAATATAACTTTTCTTTTGATTTTTTCTTTTGAGTTCTCTTTTGATTTTGTTTTGGTGTTTTTTTGCTTTTCTTTTGATTCTTTTTTAAATGAAGATGATGCTGGATTAAAATGATATAGAATAAGATGGATACATATAAATGAAAGATAAAAGAGTGATAGGTGTTTGATACCGACTTCGAATGTAGTTCCAATACCAAATGATACAATATTGGATCGTATACTTCCCAAGATCACACTCTAAGTATTATCAAAAAAAATTTGTAGCATCAACTATGGGGGTGACTCCCAATGCATGAACTATCTTAAAATGAAACAAATAAAATAGGCGGTGGAATACTTAGAGAGCAGTTGCACGTAACTCCAACAAAGGATGTATCTTCTTATGCCTGAGACTATCTTGCAACACAACTACAATCTTTGGATGGTGAATGGTCAAACAAGAGGGATGAATAACCTCTTGATTTACCAAATTGATCTTTGGATATTACACACCAAAAGATTGAATTGTTCACAAGGAACAAGAGAGAAACTTGCTTAAAAAGAAGAAGTTTATTTCTGAAATGTTTGTTGAATGATTTCTCACAAAGTGAAAGCACCTATTTATAGGTGAAGTTGGCAAAATTTTGATCAAAAATACATTAAATAACTTAGAAAATATTGAGAATAAATGAGTTGAATTGACTTCTTGACCTGACCAGCATAGAATTCACAATGACCCTTCATTTTTAGGTGTGTGTTGACTACCCCTTCAGTTAATTTCATGTGCTTTGTTGCAACATTCATTGGACTTCAATTACGTCTTCTAGAACATGCATCAAAGAGAGAATGGGCTGCTTTTGTGTTGCACAAACCCAATGGATTTCAGATTGTGTTCTTAGTCAAAATTGGTGGAAATTAGTCCATTAAGTGCATCTTGAAGCTGTTTGGCTCATGCTCTTGTCAAAGGTCCATTTACTACAACCAATGCTTCCTCGGGTTCAAACTTAGCACCTTCTAGCTCAGCACCTTGCAGCTCACGGTCCTTTGTTCCAACGCTTTTGTTCTTTAGGATCACATCACAATGGGAAGAAAAATTAATACTCCTTTAGCTTCAACAACCGTAAGGTCTTAATTGCCCCATTAGACCATTCCAATGTCCGTTTGATGCAAGCTAAGGCTAAAGAGAAAAGCCATACAAGGTAAGTATTTTCTTAGAAAAATATGATCAAACACATTCCTTAGAGAACATACATGTTTGATCTTGTCAAAGAGCCATGGCAGGTACGGAAGAGCTTACAACCAAAGAGTCCATCAACCGCAAATCAACGGATCAACTGGAGTACACTCAATCCCAAAAATGAACATGCCCAGAATGCAGCAGCATGGCTACCTCTACTCCATGCTCATCAAAGAAGCCCCATCGTCATGCCAGGACCAAAGACCGAACCAACACCAAGGTAAGACCCTAGAGAAACACACGGAGTACAAATCTAACTTGCTTTATCTTGGTGCAGAATATATGGTTGCGAGCTCGAAACCTTTTCAAGAGAAGGGTATGATGCGTACATCGATCCTAACCTGGCCGACCCGTGCCAAGCTGGCCGTACCCGAGCTGTTCTAGAACATGTAGGCGGCAGGCCGAAGGAGACTAAAGATGTTCTAGGGGATTTCAATCAGGCCAAAACATGGAGCTTGGAGTTTCACCGCCCAAAATAGCCTCCTTTAGCTAACTGCCTAAAAAGAATTTACATTGGCTGCACCAACTCTCAAACGGCGCACAACTTGAACACTTCAGTGGTGACCCAAATTCAAGGCATTCTATTCCAGCCTCAAAGATCATCAATAAACAAGCAATAAGAAGACTTATAACCAAGGAAAAACACCCTCAAACCAAGGAAAGACTCCCCGTTCGGGTCATACCGCGAGCCTTATCTTGCAAGTCAGCGTGGTGCCAATGGAACAAATAAAATTGCATGCTTTGGAGCTCCTCTAGGCTGCAACATAAGACCAAAAAGAAAAAAATCCCGCTCTTCCATGACTTGGAGTATTTACACCAAAGAAAGCCACCTAAGCATCAACTTACCAAAAAGGATCATATTTTCCACGTAATTCACTGTAAAACACGTGGCCCCACATGGAAGAAGCGTCCTCAAAGGCTTCTAGAAGAGCCATCACGCCCAAAACAAGTTGTTTTACTTGACCAAGACACTTTAAACTCCAACGGCCATATTCCTCCTCACCTTTGCAATATTCTTCTTTCCTTTTTCGAATATTTTGTGACCGTTTTATTTACGTTCTTGAGCTTATAAAAACTCATATCCCTTGTATCTGAAAGGCACACCATTATTCAGTAATAAAAATTTTCTCTTGAATCAATATCTTTCTGCCATTTTCATTCGGTTCTCTTCCTTTTGCATCCGGTTCTCTTGTAAATTTCTCTTAAGTATTGTATGTGGAGTTCCTGTTTCTTAAGAATCGATGGAGCCTTGTAGTTCTATTGCATGGAGTCCCCCAAGAAAGCCAAGTCTCACCCCATCTCCGAGCAAAGAACCATCACACTTCATCAATTCACCCATTCCGCCAAAGCTCATTGGGCCGAAAGGCCATTTTTTATGGGCATCCTATTGGATCTTACATCAAGCCCACAGGCAGATGGCACATGCCGATTGCCCAGACGAGCTGGGCAACCCTCTCGTTGGCTACCGATCAGCTCGCAAGCCGATCGGGTCAGCCGTTTGCCCAGACGCCCACGCACTGCCCAACTGGTCGGCCAGCGTTCTGCCTGCTGGCCGATCGCCCCGGCCGTTCGCCTGTCCATTCCAAGTTTTCTTCTACTTTTTTCGCATGGTATGACCCAGTTTATTACGGGTTGATCCAGTTTAGTAATGTTAGACTAGTTAAGCCTCTTTAGGCCACCAAATGACCTAAGTTTTCTTCCGCTTTATTTTAGATGTCGTTGCAACTTTTGGATGCTTTGGTCTTGAGATTTTAATCAAAACTAGTAAATAATTCTCTATCTCTATCTCTTACTTATGTTTTGCTTTGAATATTTAACTGTTTTTTGTTCTTGCAAACACAATGAGTGAATAGTTCCCTTTATGGATTGTGAGTAAGGTAGATTAGGGGATTTAGTTGTTGATTGAAAATGCTTAGGTCATTAGGTTATGATTCTTCATGGTTAATGTGTGCTTAATGTTAGGATTAAAGTAGCTAATCAATTCTTAGGCTAATGATTTTTTGCGCCGAAGTGTTTGACAAAATGTGTAGATAAAGTCTAATCCTGTTTTTCACATCTTAACCAATGAGAATTGCTGTTTAAGCTGATTAGTAGAAAAAGATAAACTTTAACTTAAATGATTACTAGCCAATTGATTACGGTTCACAAGATTTGATAAATAAATAGACTACTAATTGAAATTGTCACGAGAGTGGATTACTCTATTAGGAAGTGTTCTATGTCCTATGAATATATGTAATTGAGTATATAGCATTGTTAGTATATGGATAATCACCCCGAATCAATTGCCTTGCCCACCGTCCATATGTTTAATCATTAAACTAATGATTATCATGGTTTTTGCATTGTTTCATCTTGCACTTCACCACCATTTTCTTTTCTTCATTAGCATTCTAGGCCATTTACCCATCCTTTTGCATCCATTCTCACATAGCATTGTATTACATAGTTTAGGGCTTGCATGTCTTTCTCGAGTGTTTTCAGGTACAACGCGTAAAAGGGTAAGGTTGAAGCATTTCCATAGGCTACCAAGGGTTGGAGAAGGAGAATGGGCAAGGAGAGATTGGCCAAGATCTCTAGAGCCCACACAATCGGGCGGTTGGCCTATCACCACGGCCGATCCCACATGGAACTCAGCCAGTCACGCACCAAGGCTCCTGGACACACGCGATCGGTCCATTGGCCGATCACACCCATGATCGCAGGCCATCCTGCGCGCCTGCCCATTTCTGATCATGCGATCTGCCATACAGCCGATCGCCCAGACCAATTGCACGTGCCCGGACAATGGGTCCTGCCCATCCAACGATCGGTCATCTGGCAGATTGCACTAGCCGATCGTGGCCACTCCCGTAGCTATGCAGTTTAAGTTAACTGGTTTGTCGCAGGTTAAACCAAGTTGTATTGGGGATAGAATATAAACCCTTCTAGGTCACATTTAACCTAAGTTTTAGACTCTCTCTTGGCCAATTTTTTAGGAGGCTTTTGCAGTTGGATTTTGTTCTTCCTACTTTGCAATTTTATTGAATAATTCCTTATCCATATCTCTTGTTTTATGTTTTGCTAGTCTTATTTCATTATATTTGCTATTCCTATAAATACGTGTGAGTAGTCTACTTTATGGATTGTGGGTAAGGTAGATTAGGGGAACCTAATATTGACTTAGGATTGCTTGGGTATATTAGATAACAAATTCCTCATGTTTAGGATGTGCTTCATGCTAGGATTGAAGTAGCTAATCAAACCCTAGAATTATGATATTTTGCTCCCGAGAGGTGTATACACAATGTGTAGGTAAAGCCTAAACATGCCTATCACATCATAACTAACGAGATTTGATGCTTAAGATGATAGGTAGACGAAGATAGACCTGAATATAAGGATTGCTAGTCAAAAAAATTACGGTTCAAAAGACTTAATTAATCTATAGGTTGGCAAATGGGCTACTTCCAAAAGAGTGGATTAGCACAGTAGAAATTGTTCTATGTCTTAGGGATTCATCTAATGGAACACGTAGCATCATTCGTCAATGGAAAATTACCCCAAGTTGAATGCCTTATCCATGGTCCATATATTCCATTCATTGAATTAATCTTGTTGTTTTATTTTCTCTGCATCTAGATAACTACAAAACCAACTAAAACCCACTCTAAATTCACTTAGATTTAGGTGTCTCAGGCATTCCTAGTGTACTAATATTTCTTCTCTGTGGATTCGATACCCAACCAGTACTTTGATTACTCTGCATTTCGAATCGTATAGGGATTAAAACTTAAACCCCATCAATTAACCTTGCCATTTTATTCCCTTTGCAGATACCTGAATTACTACTTCCATTTTTCCGTAGTTGGAGTTGTATTAGAGATAAAAAAAAATTTACTCTCATCAAATCTTTGACGTTGTTTTTGGGGAACACAGTAATGGCCATTAGGTTTTTGATTCACTTAGACACTAAGTTTTATTCTTTTATTTTTTTTTCTAACTGTGATTTCTTACGATTTGTAGGTTCATGAACACGAGAAGCAACAGACAAATAAACCTGCACATCCAAGTGAAATCAACATTCAGCAGTTGGAAAGGAAAGCTGCAAGAGCAAAGAGAGAACGTCTGAATCATCTAAGGCAGCATTTGGAAACAGAAAACCATGGCAAATACCCCCGAAAGATGATGAGAACGAAGCCGAAGGAGTGCGCAATGAAATCAGAATACATGGAGGGAAAGATGTCTGATACACCTTCAAAGATCTCCTAGAGTCATCAACACTTTTGACGAGCCGAACATCTCTGGATCTTGAAGCGGAATCTGCCCACCTCCTGTGGAAAACAACAACTTTGAGATCAAGGCAAACTTCATAAACATGGTGCATGGGAGCAAATTTCACGGTTTGCCTATGGAAGATCCCCTCGATCATCAGGATCAATTTTATAGGTTTTGCAGAACCATCAAGAGAAATAGTATCTCAGAAGATTCATCAAGGAATTCTCCAGCATTGCTAGGCCGCTTACAAAACTGTTGTGCAAAGATGTGGACTTCGTCTGTGATCAGGAGTGTCAGGATGCTTTTGACAGGCTGAAGGTGGTGTTGGTGAGTGCACCCATAGTGCAACGACCTGATTGGGATCTTCCTTTCAAAGTAATGTGACTATGTTATTGGAGCAGTGCTACAGCAAATGAAGGACCTAAAGATGCATGTTATCTACTACGCCACTAGAACACTTGATGATGCTCATACAAAGTATGCAACTAGTGAGAAGGAGCTGCAGGCCATAGTGTTCGCATTCAAGAGGTTCATATCATACCTGGTTGGATCTGAGGTAATTTTGCACATGGATCATACATCATCGTGATACCTCCATGCCAAGAAAGATGCCAAACTAAGGCGCTTTAGGTGGATCCTGCTCCTGGAAGAATTTGATTTAGAGATTAAGGATAGGAAGGGGATCAAAAACGGGGTAGCATATCACTTATCAAGGCTGAAAATCAACGAGTTGATACCAATCAACGATTTCTTACTAGAGGAGCAGGTAAATTTGGTCAAGACGAATGAGGACTGGATGAGGCAATTCAGCAAACTCAATGGAAGTGAGTGTCCCATGGTATGCATACCAGGTGAACTATTTTGCTACATATACAGAGCCTCCAAACCTCCAAGGTTATCAAAGGAAAAAGTTCTTCAAGGATGTCCAACACTACTATTGCGATGAGTCATATTTGTATAGGCAAGAGAAAGACAAGCTGTTCAGGAGATGCCTATCATAAGGAGATTGATGAGGTCATCGGCACAACCCCCGGCCAACTGCTTGGCCCGGCAGGCCCAAGGAACACAAAGGCGGCCAAATACGCGCAAAAGGATACATGGGTGTATCTTCATGAATCCAAGCCTAACCAAGAAGCGGCAAGCCAAGAAGAAATATTGCCTATAATCTTGACTCATAGAGGACACGCAACGACATGGAGATCACCCCAAACCAGGCCAGATCAAGTCATGCACCATACATCAAGTTGGAGTTTTTGAAACTTACCATATTTGGAACTTTCCTTATATGAAAGTCTCCAAACTTTTCTTTGGTGACCAGGAGACTTTTTAGTATTTCTAGGAGCTCCCTTAAACACTTCTAGACGTGCAAATATGATTTGGACCAGGTGGGTCCATCCAAGCCTTCAAATGAATTGATTGGAGCCGTTTATGGCAAGTGAGATGACCAACAGGTTTAATGACTTGCAAGCCAAAACATGGCATCCAGGAGATATTATTAAGGCCCTAAGAAAGCCCAAAATAAACCTAACATGCACCAGCCACCAGAGGATCAGGCGAATCCCTTTCCTACAAGATTTGCCATATATGGACCGAAGTGCACTTAATGTGTTCAGATTGCAATATCTCTATTCTTTACAACGTGGGCACGTTTTGAAGACTTTCCAAAGCATCCAGGATGTACCTAGACACCTTAAATTCGCCGCCCCAAAGCTCTCAAGATACAAGCATCTACACTTTCCTTGTTGGCCAAAATAGACATTAATGGCCAACAACCATATATTTTTCATGTATGATTTCCTTTTCTCGTTTTTTGGTTTAGGACCATTGCTAGGAGCAGTATATAAGCTCAGCACGACCTCATTGTAAAGATAGACCACCACTGAAATAAAAATTTGAATGCAAAGTATTTTTTTTCAAAGCCTTGTCTTTGAACTAGTTCTTATTCTTTAGAAACTAATTGTGTGATTCACTTCCTTTCTATTGAAGCCACGGCCAGGTTAGTTTGAGAGATTCAAACTCCCTTGGTTAACCTTTGATCGTGTGATTCGATCAAAACCCCCTCCTTTTAGTTCCCTTGCCTGCTTAAGCCAAGAGAGATTCTAGGCCTTGCGAGTCACGGCCGTACCGCTTCTGAGATTGATACTTAATCTTACATCAGAGAGGTACCCAGAGTTCTCATCCACTGTCACAGGTCAGATTACGGAGGACACTGTGCTACGTACAAGACAATGGCGAAGGACACCAACAAATTCATCTCTAGGTGTGATCCTTGTCAAAAAAAAAAGGGGAGCATTGGTAAAAGGAATGAGATGCCACATAATCCTATGTTTGAAGTAGAACAATTCGATGTTTGGGGTATTGACTTCATGGGACCATTCCCCTCTTCTTTTGGGAATTACTACATTCTCGTGGCGGTTGAATACATCTCCAAATGGGTAGAAGCCATTGCCAGCCCAACAAATGATGCAAAGGTAGTTCTTAAACTATTAAACACAATCATCTTTCCAAGGGTTGTACTTCCCAGGGTAGCCATAAGCGATGGAGGGACTCACTTCATCAACAAGGTCTTTGAAAACGTTTTGAAGAAGCATGGAGTTAAGCACAAGGTAGAAACTCCGTATCACCCTCAGACATCGGGTCAAGTGGAAGTTTCAAATTGCCAAATCAAATCAATATTGGAGAAGATGGTAGGGAAGACCAAGAAGGACTGTGCAGCAAAATTAGATTATGCTTTGTGGACATACCGGACTGCGTACAAGACGCCCATTGGAACAACCTCCTTCAACCTCCTATATGGGAAATCTTCCACCTTCCTGTGAAGGTTGAGTACAAAGCACTTTGGGCAACCAAGTTCCTGAAATTGACATCAAAACAGTCAATGAGAAACGTCTGATACAACTGGAGGAACTTGAGGAGATTAGACAAAACACATATGAAAGCTCTAGGGTCTAAAAATAAAAGACCAAGGCGTTTTATGACAAGAAACTCGTTAAGCGTACTTTTAAGGCTGGAGATCAAGTGCTAATGTCCAATTCACAGATGAAGGATTTTCTCGGGAAACTAAAATCAAGGTGCTCATGACCCCTTTTGATGAGGACATCAACACCAACTGACTAGAATCCGAGGAAGAGCACTTTAATATATGTATTATAAGACAAGTTCCAAGAATAAGATCATGCACAAGAAACTTTAGTAAGATGATCATCAAGTCTGTGGAGAGTCCTATCATAATCATAGAAGATGGAGGATTCCAAAAGGCTGAACTTACTAAATAAATACAAGAAGAAGACTATGAACAACTAAAGACAACAACAACTTCACTTTTTCCAGTTCTAAAAGGCTTCAAAGGTACAACCTTGTTCATCATTGCCAAACAAACATTATAAGGCAATATAAGGAGGTACAAGAGGCCAAGTTTCTTTTCCTTGTTTTGTAAGAATATATAACTATTAAGTTTAAGTCTTTTATTTGTCATTAGATCCTAATGTATTGTTGTTACTTTCGTTCTAGTCCTTCCATTATAATATATTTTTAACCCTAGAAGGCACCTGCTGCTGGGTTAGTATATAAAGTCCCTTCTCAGCATGTAATCACAAAATTTTTATGAAAAAACCTAGTTTTTCTTCTTTTGAAAGGATTTGATGCTCCAACCTTCTTGTGTGAGAATCCTTGAAGCTTGAATGCTCTAGACTTATCAAAAAATTTCCATCTGTGGTGCATCTCTTGATCCACCTATCTATCAAATCCTCACTTAGATCCTCCAGAAAGTTATCTACAGCCAATTGATATGTTCATCAACCCATTACTCCTGAGTCTCTAGAAAGGGCCATACAGCAAGCTAGAACCTCTCCAGCACTTCCCCTTGCTCGAACAAGCCCCCTTGTTCCTTCATCATCTAGTATCAATGCTTAATTGCTCATATTCAAGTTTATCTACTCCTTTTTTCATTTTTTACTTTGTCATTTTCTTGTTAACTTGTTGTCGAACTGCATCTCCTTATAAAACCCATAAAAATCGAACCCCAATATGTTGTTTATGTGTGTTAAAATCCAATAACATCATTAGTTTTTAATAGATTTTGTTGCTGCAACTAGATTTATCAATTTCAGTTTTTTATTGTGTCTATTCGAATTTCTTTGCCGCTGCAACTAGATTTTTTTATTTTTAGTTTTTTATTGTGTTTATTCTATTTCTTTTGCACTTGATCTATTTGTTTAGTGTGAGACAGGTTGTGTGACTATGGGAGAACCAGTAGATGTGAATGCTTCTCAGATGCTTGCTGCTATTCAGATTCAACTTCAGAACCTAGGAGATCGCATGAAAATAATAGAACACCCACCACCAATACGCATAAATCCTATCGGAAATGTGAATGTCCAACGTGTGAATCATGAAGAGGACAAAATAGCTGACTTAGAAAATGATCTTCCACCAGAACCTGATCATAATCCTAGACCAAGAAGAATATCAACGTGACAAATATAGAGTAGAATAAGCTTGGCATGGAAATAGAGACGTAAAGCTCACGGCATCAACCTTTGCTGGAAAGGTTGATCTAGATTCTTACCTTGGTTGGAAAAGGTGTATGGAATATATATTTGAGTATCACAACTACTCAGATCAGAGAAAAGTGTATCTAACAACTGCTCAACTCAATGAAGGAGCTCTAGCTTGGTGGGACAGAGATGTGTATGAAAGAAAAAGACATAGAAATGATCAGATCAGTACTTGGGAAGACATGAGGTTCCAACTAAGGAGAAGATATGTCTAACCGGAATACTAATATAGAGAGTTGCAGAAGAAATTTAGAAAACTAACTCAAGGTTCTATATATGTTTAAGGATATTTTTATGAGTTTGAAATCCATAGAAACGGGTTGGAGATTGAGATTCAGAAGAAACTTTGATGGTTCAATTCCTAAATGGTCTCCAAGATCGAATTGCTAGGAAAGTTGAGAGACAAACCTATTATAATCATAACGAGTTGGTGCATCTTGTTGTTCAGGCCGAGCAGCACATAAAAAGAAAGACTAACTCAGCAAACGTAGCAAATCTACATGGAATTAACAACCTCAAAAGGTTTTGGACAAAGGAAAGACCACTGACACAGAATCCAGATTCAACAAATTCATAGCTGAAACATTTTAAAACAACAAACCAGAGCAAGGTAAAACTCCAACTAAAAGATCTCATGACAACCTATTTAATGTCAGAGAAAAGGCCACTATGCAAGGGAATGTCCAAACCAGAGAGTTATGTTCCTTAAATCAAATGGCGAACATGAATATCAAGATGAAGAGGAGTATGAAATTTTGAGGAAAAACTTGTGGATTATCCTAACACCGGAGAGCTTTTAGTTACAAGGAGATCCCTCACTGCTCTTTTTGAACTAGAAACTATACAAAGAGAAAATAGTTTCCCTTCTCAGTGCACAATAAATTGTACAGTATATAGCTTGATCATAGATGGTGGTTCTTATACTAACGTAGCCAGCAAGTATTTGGTTGATAAGGTAGGTTTACAAAAGACAAAGCATCCTCGACTGTACAAGCTCAAATGGTTGAACGATGAAACAGAGCTCAAAATCGTAGAACAAGTCACCATATATATCATTCAACATAGGAAAGTATGCATATTAAGTTATATTTGATGTGGTTCCTATGAAAGCTGGAGATCTACTTCTAGGTCATCCATGGCAATTTGACAAAGAAGCATTACACAATGGACGCACCAAACACTATACCTTCATGCACAATAACAAGAAACATAGCTTAGCACCTTTAACCCCACAGGAGGTGCATGAGATGCAACGAGCTATGTCTGAGAGAGAAGAGCTAAGTAAAACTAACCTTTATGTCACACCTGCTACTATTTTGAAATTTCTTCTATCAAGAACATGTGCTACTAATGATCTTTAAAGAAGGTTTATTTTTAGGTCAGGAAAAGGAAGAACTCCATGTTGCTGTACAAGAGCTTCTTGAAAAATTCAGTAATGTTTTTTCAGAAGAGATACCGCCAGAATTTCCACCTATAAGAGGAATCGAGCATTAGATTGATTTGTTCATGGAGCACATATGCCAAACCGAGCTGCCTATAGAGTGAATCCAGAAGAAGCAAAGGAGTTGGAAAAACAAGTGTAAGATTTAATGTCTAAGGCCTATATTCGAGAAAACCTAAGTCCATGTGTTGTTCATGTTCTTCTAGTGCCTAAGAAAGATGAAACATGGAGGATGTGTGTTGATTGTAGAGAAATCAAAAATATTACAGTCAAATACCAACATCCAATTCCTAGACTTGATGATATGCTAGATGAATTCAATGGAGCAACTATCTTCTCAATCTAAGAAGTGGATATCATCTGGTGAGAATGAAAGAAGGTGATTAATGGAAGACAGCGTTTAAAACCAAACAAAGATTATATGAATGGCTAGTCATGCCATTTGGACTCACAAACACGCCAACTACATTCATCAGACTCATGAACCATGTGCTAAGAGTTTTTAGCTATAAGTTTGTAGTGGTTTACTTTGGTGACATTCTAATCTATAGCTCTAATTTTGAAGAACACTTACAACATCTTGGGCAGGTACTTTAAATATTTAAGGTTGAAAACCTTTATGCTAACATTAAGAAATGTACTTTCTGCACTGATCAAATTGTATTCCTAGGAATTGTTGTAAGTTCTCAGGGCTTAAAATTCGATGAAGAAAAATCAAAACAATTCAAGATTGGTCAAGCCCACCAACAATCGGACATGTGAGGAGTTTCTATGGATTGGCTAGTTTCTATGGAAGATTTGTCAAGTACTTTAATACTGTTGTTGCATCACTCACTCCACTAATTAAGAAGAATGTGGAATTCAAATGAGGACCATGACAAGAGAAGGCATTCAATGAGCTGAAAGATAGCCTCACACATCCACATGTTTTGGCACTTCATAACTTTAATAAAAGCTTTGAAATTGAATGTAATTCTTCTGGAACAGGTATATGAGCTGTCATAATGCAAGGAGGAAACCAGTGATTTACTTTAGTGAGAAACTTAGTAGCGCTTTACTAAACTATCCCACATATGATAAAGAGCTATATGATTTAGTAAGGTCTCTTGAAACTTAGCAATATTATATATTGTCCAAGGAGTTTGTTATTCATACATATCATGAAATGCTCAAGCACTTAAGAAGACAAACTAATCTTAAGAAAAAAAGACATGAAAATTGGCTTGAGTTTGTAGAGACTTTTCCTTATGTGATCAAATACAAGAAATGTAAAGATAAAGATGTGGCTGATGCTTTATGAAGGAGAGATGCTCTCATCAGCAAAATGGAAGCTAAGATTATGGGATTTGAACATATAAAGGCAATGTATGATATTAATCCAGCTTTTCAAGAAATGTTTAAGGAGACCAACAAGATTGCATCTGATATGTTTTATCAACATGATGTATTTTTGTGTAAGGAAAAACGTATTTGTATTCATCAGGGATCAATGAGAGAACTATTGATTGGAGAAGCTCATGGAAGAACACTTTAACAAATAAACCTTACAATTGACATGTGATTTACAAGTATTCCACGGTGATGTGTCACACCATCATAGCATTTAAAGGCAAATATTACATAAGATATATTTTACTAAAATATTTATGAAAATACAATAGACAAATTTTTAACAGTATAATATAATGTAAATTTCTAATATTTCGATATAAAAGACTAACGGAATATAAAAAAAAAGTTTGGATTAACTGAATACTTATCATATCTATGATTCCTTACCTATTTAATAATATTGTATATCCAAGAAATATAAAATTTAAATTTATTTATATAATCTGATTTTATTGTATATTTTATTTGTATAACTAATTTTAAAATTTTTTAAAAAAATATTTTAAATAAAAAATAAATTATGTATGTATCTTATATCTACTAAATAAATAATTAATTATAATATCTAAATATTTTTGCCATGCATAGCATGGATCTAAATCTAATATGCATATTATAATATAAGAATATTAGCATATTTTTGATATAACGTAAGAGTTTGTTACTAATCATATTAGAATGATTTAACTTGATTTATTAGAAAATGATTTACATAAGCCTTAAACTTTAATAGAGAGTAAATCTAAGTCCCAAACACGAAACGCTAAACCTTTTGTTATAATAGTTGAAAGAAATAAGATATCCTATGATGAAACAGAGATTTCCAACAGTGTTTAAACCTTCCAACGATACATTCTATTATGGTCGGATTTGAGGTTCCTTATTTGTGCATGTTTCGATGTTAGATTTTTCGTTGATGCATATGTTTTTAAAAGGTAGTGTTCTTTATTGCCAAAAACCCTAAAAGGCAAGAAAAAAGGAGGAACAACCGCTTCTTCAGCGAAGATGGAGAAACCCCTTAATGTCTCAAATCAAATATAGTATACTATTAGTGTTTTTAAAACTGGACCAATTAGATAGTCACCTATGACCGCAAAATATGGGATCTGAAAACTGTGATGAAAACATATTGACGAATCAGAAAACGACTAAAATTCGATTAAAGAAAATTAAGAAGAATTCACAGGAGATTTGATCTTTTTCTTTAATTCACTAAATCTACTGGAGTATGACCTATTTGTGAGATTATGAATCTCAAGATACAATCCCGATGAGACTATAGTCAGAGCAATTGACTATAGAATCAGTGAGTAATATTTCTACGGTATACTCTCGAGACCTACGATTTAGAAGGAGAAGGAAAAGATGAGGGATTGTCGGAAGAGTTTTCTATTGAAGAAAAAGGCCTGAAGAAGAAACGTTTTCTAAGGAAGATGAGGCACCAAGGGTCATGGGAAATTTTGGCCGAGATAAGACATTAAGTGTAGTTATGGAACATTTCTACAGCCCACATCTAAAAAGAGATGTTGAAAGATTATGTGCTAAGTGCATCACTTTTTGAAAGCAAAATCCAGGTCACACCCATATGGTTTATATATGCCTTTGCCCATTCCTAGCCTACTTTGGGTAGATATCTCAATAGACTTTGTTTTGGTCTACCGAAGATCAACCACAAGGATTCTATCTTTGTAGTTGTAGAAAAGTTCTCAAAGATATTTTATTTTATACCATGTAGCAAAACTAATGATGCTACTCAAATAGCTTCTCTCTTTTTTTAAAGAAGTAGTGCGTCTACATGGAGTGTACAGAACAATCGTTTTAGATCGTAACACCAAATTTCTAAGCCATTTCTGGTATACCTTATGAAAAAAAATTGGGAAATAAGCTGCTTTTCTCAACCACTTGCCACCCACAGACCGACGGTCAAACCGAGGTAGTAAACCAAACTTTTTTAACCTTATTGAGAGCCACAGTCAGTAAGACTCTAAGGAAGTGGTTTTCTTACTTACTTTACATTGAATTTGCTTATAATCATGCTAAAAATTCATCAACTAAACTTTCTCCCTTTGAAGAGGTTTATGAGTTTACTCATACTACCCCACTGGATCTTATACATTTACCTCAAACTATTATGTCTAGTGAAGGAGAAACAGATTATGTTAAGAAGAATCATCCAAAGGTCAAGAAAAAAATGGAAAAGAAAATCTAGTAGTACAAAAATTAAACAGACATATCATTTGAACTTGGAAATTAGGTGTGGTTTTACATGAGACATGAAAAAATCCTAACCAAAGGAACTCCAAGCATTCCCCAAGGGGAGATGGTACTTTTCGTGTTTTAGAGAAGAACAACAACAATACTCATAAGCTTGAGATGCTAGGTGAGATGACCATGTCTCCTACTTTTAATATTACTGATCTTGCGCCTTTTCATGTAGATGTACCTGTTCCGAGGACAGAACCTTTTCAAGAGGGAGGAGATGATGAGGACATCAATACCAGCTTCCTAGAAGCCGAAGAAGAGACCATTAATATACCTACTATGAGACAAGTTACAAGAACAAGATCAAGCACAAGAAACCTTAGTAATATGTTCAACAAGTATGTGCAGAGTCTCATCACAATCATAGAAGATGGAAGATTCCATGAAGCTGAATTTACTAAAGAAATACAAGAAGACTATGAACAACTAAAGACAATAACAATATCACTTCTTCCTGTTCTACAAGGCTTCAAAGATACAACCTTGTTCATCATTTCCAAAAAAACATTACAAAGCATTATAAGGAGCTAAAAGAGATCAAGATGCGTATTTAAAATTCATATGATTAAATTAACAAGTTTCTTTGCATTGTTTTGCAGGAATATAACTATTAAGTTTAAGAGTCTTTTATTTGTCATTAGGTCATAATGTCTTGTTGTTATTTTCGTTTTAGTCCTTCTATTATAATGTATTTTCTGTCCTAAAAGGCACGTTGCTGGACTAGTATATAAAGTCCTTTCTCAGCATGTAATCACAAAAGTTTTATGAAATAAAAACCTAGTTTTTCTTCCTTTGAAAGGAGATGTGCGTCTATCATTCTTGTGTGAGAATCCTTGAATCTCGAGTTCTCTAGAATTATTAAAGAGCTTCCATAATCTGTAGGGCATCTTTCGATTCACCTATTTATCAAATCCTCAGTTAGATCCTTCAGAAAGCGCTCTACAACCAGCTGAAGGATCACCATCGATCTGTTCATCAACTAATCACTCCTCAGTCTCTAGAAAGTGTCGAACAGCCAGCTATAGCGTCTCCAGAAGTTCAACTCGCTCGAAAAATCCCCCTTGTTCTTGTATAACCTTTAGATTGAAGAACCATCACCACGGAGCAATAATGTTGATCAGTCACTCATGAGAAGATTTCACCGTGAATGGCCAACATTGCAAGTCTTACCTTGCTAATGTGGGATTGGAAGACAACACCTTAATCTCATTTCAGGATGCCCCATATTCCTAATATTGGCACAGTCAAGCTAGAGTCCGTAAAAGAAGCGCACTTGGGAGGCATTTCCATGTTATCCTTGTACGTAAAACTCATTTCATATGTTTTGTTTCATTTCTATTTTATGCTTTAGTAAATTTTGGTGGTATGCACTTTCCGGTGGAACAGGAGCAATCGCAAATAACTCGAGCACAGATCGGAAGACACACAAGCCCGGAATCCCTGGAATTTCCCAGGCCGGCCAGTCGGCCGATCGCAGGTGGAGTCCGAGAGAATGGCCACTTGGCCGATCTCGGACAGGCCAATCGCGGAGGCCTGGATCTTTTGGAAATTTCTGGACCGGCCACTTGGCCGATCTCGGACAGGCCAATCGCGGAGGCCTGGATCTTTTGAAATTTCTGGACCGGCCACTCAGCCTATCGCAGCAAGGCCGATAGCAGGTGATGTCCGAGAGATCGGCCACTTGGCCGATCTCGGAAAGGCCTATCGCCAAGGCCGATAGCAGGTGATGTCCGAGAGATCAGCCACTTGGCCGATCTCGGACAGGCCTATCGCCAAGGCTCGGGTCTTCTCCAAATTGCTAGAATAGCAACTCGGCTGATCACTGCTAGACGATCGCACATGGAGGATGTGAGATCGGCCACTCGGCTAATCTCGGTATGCCGATCGCGCAGGGACCAAACCTTCTAGAATTTCCTGGACCGCCGAGATCTACGCCTTGATTTATGAGGAAGAAAGAGGTGGAAAACATGTCTCTATCTTCTTCCTGCCCAAGGAGTAGAAGTAGCACAAAAAGAGGGATCCAAAGTTTCTCTACAGCTGAAGAATGAGCGTGTTCTTGGGCGCATTGGATGGATGCCTGGGCATTGAGAAGGAAAGAACCCCCTGGGGTTATCCTGCACTTGGAAGAAGAATCTTATTTGCCAAACTCGGAAATGATTAATGCGCGCACCTTGGAGAATATCCAGTTCCATTATGGAGGACAACCATTCATTCCACTTCACGAATTTTAGAAACAGAGGGAGTACTGCTCCGCTCGCTGATGCAGCAACACCTACGGCATGATTCAACATATCATCTGAACGCCCCATCTTAGCAGAAGTACCTTTCAAACCTAGAACTACCCGAGAAAGAATCTTGTACAAGGCTTATAAGACTCAACAGAAGATCAACAAGTGGAGTGAAAGTTCTGGAGAAGCTCCAAAGATAATTGAGAAGAACGCCGGGATATGTATCATCCGAGGAGGAACAAAGAGATAGAAGTGAAGAAGAAGAAGAGCAACATACGGGAGAAGAAGCTGGAGGTGAGGCAGGAGCTTCATTTTGTCTCTTCCTCGGCTTCCAGCTGATCGCACATGCCCGATCACACCTTCCCAGACCTACCAATCCTGAGGCAAGTCCGGCCAACCATGGGATTGGCCATCCGGCCGATCGCAGCTACCCAATCCTGCCGATCCATACGCGAAGTCCAGTCTATCCTGAGATCAGCCATGAGGATGATCTCAGGCCAACCCGAGCAAGCTCACTGCCCATCCTGAGGTCGGCTTGTTGCTTGATCCCATCTAACTTATCGATGTACATGAAAACATCGAGAAGGTATGTAATCTGCAAAAATGCATGCACTAACATATAGAATGCAATACCAAATTCCAATTAATGTAAATGGGTGGATAGAATGCCTAAAATGCCAATGAAAATACAAAAAAGGTATTGCATTGCATAGTGAAACAATGTAAAAACCATGGTTATCAATGGATCATGGGTACGGTAGATTAGGGGAATCTAATATTAACTTAGAGTTGTTTAGGTAGAATAGATGACAAAAATATGATGTTTAGGATGTGCTTAATGTTAGGGACTAAAGTAGCTAATCAATGCCTGAAACGATGATGTTTTGTTCTTCATAAGTGTAGACAAAACATGTGGGTTGGCCTGAACATGCTTATCTCATCTTAGCCAATGAGAGTTAATTCCTAAGGCGATAGTTAGACTAGATTATACTTGAACTCAAAGATTGCTAGTCGGTAGATTGCTGTGCAAAAGACTTGCAGTTTATAGGAGGTGAATGACCTGATACCACGAGAATGGATCATTCTACTAAATAGTATTTTAAGTCTTAGGGATTTAACTAATCAAACTAGTAGAATCGTTAGTCAATGGAAGATTATGCCGAATCGAATACCTTATCCAATGTCCATATATCTTTTTATTGAATTAACTCGTCTTTATTTTTTATGCAATTAGATTATTAGACAACCAATCAAAAAACCTATTAGTATATGTCCTAGATTTAAGTATATCATGTATTTCTAGTGTGTTAATCTTATGTACCTAAGGATTCGATACCTAACTACTGCTATATTTGCTCTGCATTTGGAGTTGTATTGGGGACTAAAACTTAAAACCAAATCAGGCTACATATCAGATTTCCTCACCACAGGTTCTCCGATGAGTTACTCCTAAGCACTCTATACCGAGGAGTACTCCCAAGAATTAGAATGCTTCTAGATTTTTCCAGCAACGGGAATGTTTTTGGGCAAGAAGTTGAGAGAGAGATGATCTTTGTGGAAAATTTGGCATAGAGATATGGTAATTACAGAGAGAGAATAGGAGGGAAATGAAAGCCCTCAATTTGATGATGGATAGGGTACTGCAAGTTTCGCACGGAGCAGTAAAGTATTGGAGAATGTGATGGGTATCAAGAATACCAAGAAAGAAAAATCGAGGTCCAATATAATCAAGAGGAAATGTACTACATTGGAGGACAACATGATTACCAAAGGGAATACAACATAGACATTCACAATCACCCCTACTTCTCCTATAGAACCACTAACTTGGAGAACCCACAAGATCAAACATACCCTTCCTACAAGTCACAAGATCAAAGCTATCGCCCTTATAAACCTCAAAAAAAAATCTTTCAGCCTATGTATGTAGCGAGGCCTAGGTTTCAATTTCAAGGGTTTCAACCAAACTGCAGTACAACTAACATCAACAACCTATTCAACTCTAAGCCCCTTATGCACCAAAACTAGATCAAGATGAAGATATGAAGGTTTTTTTGCAGAAAATTTTGGAACGACAAGAAAAGAAGGCAATTGAAATGAATCAGAAGATGAGTGCAATAACACTAAAGTCGATAACGCTTTCGGGGAACTTAATGCTAAGTATGGATATTTGTCTTTTCATTTGAAACTATTGGATTACGAGTATTTGTTTTTGTGAGTATAGATCGTTTATTAGATTCAATTTCTTGTTTTGTCTTTTTGTATATTTTTAATTTCTCTAACGAAATGAGTAAGTAATATGGACATATACTTTGAATCTGAAATATATCATAATTTACCTAGTCATATATTTAATATTGACTTAGTTATATATTTTGAATTATGTAATATCCCTAATATATTATTTGAGAATCTTTTTAACAAAGTAACCTTACCCTCACGTGTTAATAACAAAAATGCCATGCTGAGTTGTCAACACCACAGCGACTTTCGGCTTAAATATATAAAAGGGTTTAAATTACTAGAATAATTACAAAACATGCCACTCATATTAATTTGGTTATATAATCAATGTATTTTATTCAACTAACTAAAAAATATTGTTACATTTACAAAAATAATAATTTTTATTATTTTATATTTTTTATACGTCAAATAAAATTTTTTCAAATAAATATAAATATATTTAAGTTACTACCATAATTATAATTACTCTACTACTATTAATTTGGTTACATAATCAGTATATTTTATTATATTAACCATAAATTATTACTAATTCCCAAAAAAGTTATATTTTCTTTTAATCATATATAAACTATTACAAGTTCAAAATTATATCTCATTAATTGCATATAAATTTTCTAAAATTTTTATAAAAATTTAAATATATTATTTAAATTGTTACTGTAAATATGCTTACAATAGTTTTAATATATTAGATTTTAAATATAAATATAATTAGACCCGAGTAATCAATTTTAAATTATTAGAACTAATCTATTGTACTATTTCAATATAATTGTATTTAACGAACTAAAAGTTTTACGTACGTTAAAAAAATTATGTCAATATGTAATTTTATTTATTAAATAGTTAATATAATATACGAATATTTTTTCCCGCGGGTCTAAATCTAGTGTTTATTTTATTTGGCTACAAGTAATGGAAGTGTAGTCGAACGAAGAATCAAATCCAAACATATCTGACTCATTAATTAATATCTCAAAATTGTGTATTCATCTGAAGCACCCTGTCTTAATTTTAGTTTCATTTCTGGGCCTTAATTTACCCAGTTTGATTATTTTTAACTTTCTCTAGATATTGGTGAATGATTGTTCATTTCATTGCTATTGGTTTTGTTTACTTCCAATCAGCATATTATATTATAGTACAAATATTTCGATTTAATTTATCCAGTTTGATTATTGTTTTGGTTTTTTGACAGTATATTTTTAATTGAGTGCTTCAAGTCCTAAATGTCTTTTTGATACGCATCATTCCATGTTCTTTATGTTAGTTAATAAGAAGGGAGAATTGCTGAAATGATCTAAAAATTGTGACAAATGCAAGTTTAACTATATAAAACAATTCTTACAAAACTAACCCATAAGAATAAAAAAATTATAAAACACTTCTTTTAACTAAAAAATAATGTAGAAATATCAATTATGTTTCAGTTTTTGCGTATTTTTTTTGGATCAAAGCAGATTTTTTTAAAAATCTACTTTGGTATTCAGAAACAAAGCAGATTTATCAAAAAGTATGTTTTGTAAACAAAAAAGTCATGCAGACTTCTTGAGAATACTTCTCGGGAAATGTGTTTTGTTCTACTTATCAAAACTGATTTTTTGAGAAGTCAGCTTTGTTTTTGTTTACCAAATCAGACTTTTTGAAAATTTTGCTTTGTAAATAAATTATCTAAATCAAATAAAAATTGTGAAATATGTAAAAAAAATTTAAAAATTGTTATTAACACAATTTATATACATTCAAAAGCAAATAAAAATTCTAATGAATTCAAAAATAAGAGATTAGATTCGGTATAATGGTATCAAATATTTACTAGTTTTTGTTGTTATGTGTTGTGGGTTAGTAGTTAATGTTTGTGTAGTGAATTCATGTTAGAATTTGAAATATCATGTGATAAGGTTGAAAATTTAGATTTACAAACTCTTAAAAGAAAATTGTTTGAGTTTTGCATTTACTTACATATATTTAACATATTCATCCATTTTTAACAAAATTTCGTATTTTTAGTGAAAATTATTATTTAGGGTTTAGGGTTACACACTTCTCGAGATGTCTGCCGTAGATTTAACAAAGATATTTTTCGAGAAGTCTTCATAAACCGGAAATTAAATTCAACTAAATCGCTTTCCTTCAATTTAAAGTTTAGGATTGTAAATGAAATACAAAGCAGATTTCTCGAGAAGTCTGATTTGTAAATAAAATACAAAGTATATTTTTGATAAGTATGCTTTGTAAATAAAATATAAAGCAGGCTTATCGAGAAGTTTGTTTTGATCGGAATACATTTTGTACACTTCTCGAGAAGTCTTTTTGGTGAAAAAATGGTTAGTTTTCTTCAATTGACCATAAATTTTTTTTCAAAGCAGACTTCTCGGAATAAATATGTGAAAAAAAAGTTTATTCCGGCCATAGAAGACTTCTCGAGAAATCTAGTTTGGAAAAAATGCATGGTCAATTGTAGAAAACTAACCTTTTTGACATCAAAACATACTTCTCGAGAAGTCTGAGAGATTTATTTCGATCAAAGTAGATTTCCCGAATCTAATCTAATCTCGAGAATTCTAATGAATTCAAAAAGAAGTCTCTAGACTTTTCGAGAAGTCTGCAAGATTTATTTCGATCAAAGTAGATTTCCCGATAAGTCTGATTTGGAAAAAAACCATGGTCAATTGTACAAAACTAAGCTTTTTGTCACCAAACAAAGTTCTCAAGAAGTCTGATTTGGAAAAATTCATGGTCAATTGTAGAAAACTAATTTTTTTTCATCAAAACGGTTTTTTATTCACAAAGCAAAGTTTTTGATAAGTTTTCTTTGATAATGAAATACAAAAAAAACTTTTCGAGAAGTTTGCATTGATAATGAAATACAAAGAAGATCGTTTATTCGTTTATTAAATCCAATTCTTGGATTTTCTGTTTGATAATATATTTTTAATTTCTTCGATAAAATGAGTAACATGCAAACAGTTCTAATCGTTAAACATTTCAAGTCTTAAATGTTGTTTCATATACGCATCATTCCACGTTCCGTTGTGTTAGTTAATAAAAATCCTATCTTAATTCTTCATTCATAAATGTTTACGTGGATTTGACATATACTCTTTAAAGATTCATTCTCCTTTTGGTATCGTTGACACATTTTTTCTTTCTACAAAGTAATGAATAATATGTAAGTAATTCATCTTCATATAAATTTAGTAGTTCTAAATAGCTATTCCCAAATGCATTTTTGTAAAACCTTAGGAGCTCTTAGAATTATGGATCATCAATCTTTGTTTTTATGAGTGTAAGACAGTTTGTTAGATTCAGTTCCTTTTTTGGTCTTTTTGATAGTATATTTTTGTTTTTTGATTTTTTTATCATTATATCTTTCAAATCTAAAATATATTTTCCTATCCTCATCATTCTAGATATTTTCTGTTTTTTAAAAACAGTCATATCTTAACATTTTCAGTAATGAATATCCATTTCCAAAAACGAAACTTAAAGATCCATTTTCCTTTTGCTCATTTTGATACACTTGTGGTTACTACAAAGAAATAAATAATATGAAAATAATGTATCTCCATATAACGTTAGTAGTTCTAAATTGCTATTTTATCCGCATCTGTCAACATTTTGGAGTCCTAATACGTATTCAATACTAGTTAGCTCGTTAAAAATTGGATCATAAACTCATGTCCTGGATCCGTGTTGGACAAACCTCTCGATATCAATTTTTTTGTTTGGTTTATTTGACTAGAAAACTTGTGACTTTTATAGAAATGAATAACATGTCACCAATGTATAAATGTTTATTTCTAACAACATCAATCCTTTTCATTTGTCTTAATAAATCACACTCTAATATTAGAATTATATATCATAATTCTTATTTTTCATGAGTATAATACCGTTGATTAGATTCAATTTCTTGTGTGGTAATTATGATATTATACCTTTAATTTCTTCAGTAGTTTGATTAACATGTGAAGAACACTAATCATTATATCTTTCAGGTCCTAAATGTCTTTTTCTAACCGCATCATTCCATGTTCTTTGTGTTATTTAATAACAATTCGTTTGGATCCAAAAAGACATTTTAAATATAAATTCCTATTTTAATCATACTCGTGATTTCTAAAAACGAATGAATAATTTATAACTAACATCTCCATAAAACTTTAGCAGTTCTAACTGGTGTGAAGGAATAAGGTGTGAAGGAATAAGTGGTTTTAAACTCTCGGTAAAACAGAGTTACAGAGGTAAAAAAGTACAAGGGTTCTGTCGAAGGGCAGAACAAGAAAGAGAAAGAAGAATCAAGGCACTGATTCCTAGGAGGAAAGACAAGTTTCTGTCTTCTCCTTTCTGTTATCAAAGAAGGCTTTATCTGCAAGTTCTAAAGCCAACTGCAGGGAGGAAGAGAAAGTTTTCGATGAGCAGGTTATTATCTCAAGATGAATGTACAATAGGCTCTGTAAGGGACAAAGTGCAGCAGGCTCTCAAAGGACAGCTTCTGAAGCATTTGCAGAAGATGTTTATTCTTTTTGTCTCCTTTAAATGTTATGTACACTCTCTCTTAAGAAGTATATAAGAAAAGGCAAAGAGAGAGGATACGTAAGTGAGAAAGAAGAGAGACTAAGGAAGGAGAGTTAGAACATAGTGTGAGAGCATCCTTGTAAGGTTCTAAAACTCAAAGGGCTCGAAAGAGCAAAAGAAATTTAGTGAATTTCCGAGCAAGAACTCGGCCGAGACGTAGAGATCAAGTTTATGATCTCGAACTCGTTAAATTCTTGTGTCTTTGTCATTTAAAGTTCACTCAAAATCAAACACAAAGTTAACAACTTGAAGAAACAAGAGAATAAAACTCACAAATTGGTATCAGAGCTGAAGGTTCTACAGAAAAAAATGACTTTAGGAAGGCAGACATGGAGAAGTTTGATGGAGCTGGAGATTATATGCTGTGGAAAGAGAAGCTTCTGGCACATCTAGAGATGCTCAGCTTACTGGATGGTCTAGAAGAAGAGGAGAACACTGAGGCAGAAGGGTCGAATGTAGGAACTGCAGACCAAACCTCTGTAACTTCTCCTGAATCAGCTGCTGGGAGGACACCAGACAAGAATCTCAAAGAGAAAAGAGGTAAGGCCAGATCTACAAGTATCCTAAGTGTGACAGATAATGTTCTAAGAAAGATCATTAAAGAAAAATCTGCTGCAAGGATGATTCATGTACTGGACCAGTTGTATTTGGCTAAGTCATTGCCAAATCGCATTTACCTAAAGCAGAGATTATACAGCTACAAAATGAGTGAGGAAATGACCATAGAAGAGAACACAGACGACTTCTCAAAGCTCATAGCCGACCTTGAGAATGTCAAAGTCACGGTTTCAGAGGAAGACCAAGCAATCATCTTGCTAATGTCTCTTCCTAAACAATTTGATCAGGTAAAAAAAACCTTGAAATACTGCAAGACTACTCTCTCACTGGAAGAAAATCACATTGCAATAAGATCTAAAGTACTTGAACTTGGAGCAAGTGGAAAACTGCTCAAAAATAACTCAGAGGGACTGTTTGTTCAAGACAGAGGAAGATCTGAGAAAAGAGGAAAATCTGTTGACAGAGGCAAAAGCAAGAACAAATCAAAGTCTCGCACAGGAACCAAAACATGTTGGATCTGTGGGAAAGAAGGCCATTTCAAACGACAGTGCAATGTGTGGAAAGAAAGGAACAAAACAAGGGAAACCAGAATGGAAAAAGGAGAAGCATCAACAGTCACCTCAAACACAACAGATGTAGCTGCCTTGGTAGCATCAGATGCACTGGTAAGTCTTCCTGAAATCTCTCCTGAAACATGGATTTTGGATACAGGTTGTTCCTTTCATATGACCTGCAACAAGGACTGGTTGCTGGATTTTAAAGAAAGGTTAGGATGGGTAATGATACACACTCTGCAGTAAAAGGACTAGGAAACATCCGGATACTGAATAACGATGGAAGCACAATACTCCTCACTCATGTTAAATACGTTCCAGAGATGACAAAGAATTTGATATCATTAGGAACGTTAGAAGACAAAGGGTGTTGGTTTCAATCAAAGCAAAGAACTATAGAAGTCATGAAGGAAAGTAAAGTACTTCTGACAGGAAAGAAATCAGATACTCTTTACTATCTTCAAGGAACCACACTATCAGGAGAAGTGTATGCTGCAGAAAAGACTGATGATACCAAGCTATGGCACAACAGAATGGGACACATTGGTAAAAAGGGATTAGAAGTCTTAGCAAGAAGAGGTCTCCTGAATCAAACAAGTGTCAAACAGCTAGAGTTCTGCGAAGACTGCATCTATGGGAAGACTCACCGAGTTAGCTTTAGGACTGCAAAACATGTCACAAAAAACAAACTGGACTACATCCACTCGGATCTATGGGGTTCACCTTCTGTTCCATTTTCCCTTGGTAAGTGTCAATATTTTATAACATTCATTGATGACTTCACCAGAAAAACGTGGATTTACTTCATCAGAACCAAGGATGAAGCATTCAGACAATTCAAGGAATGGAAGATAATGACTGAAAACCAGCTGAGCAGAAAGATAAAAAACATTGAGGACGGACAATGGACTTGAGTTCTGTAACTCAGAATTTGAAGCCTACTGCAAGATGGAGGGTGTAACAAGACATAGAACGTGTGCATACACACCACAACAGAATGGGATAGCAGAAAGGATGAACAGAACAATAATGAACAAAGTAAGGTGTATGTTAAGTGAATCTGGAATGGGTAAGCAATTCTGGCCTGAAGCAGCAGCCACAGCTGTGGTCTTAATCAATAAAAGTCCATGTTCTTCCATAGAGTTTGACATCCCAGATGAAAGATGGACAGGGCATCCACCAGACTACAGAGTGCTTAAAAGATTTGGATCAATTGCATATGTTCATTCAGACCAAGGAAAGTTGAATCCAAGGGCCAAGAAAGGTGTGTTTGTGGGATATCCGGTTGGAGTAAAAGGGTTCCGTGTCTAGTTGTTAGATGACAGAAAATGTGTAGTATCCAGGGATGTGGTATTTCAAGAAAATGTCATGTTTAAGGATCTGAAAATGCAAAGCTCAGAACAGAAGGAAGACATGAAAAGGGAATTGGAAGTCTTAAACATTGAGCTGAGAGGAATCACAACTACTGAAAAGGGAAGTAGTAGAATTACAGAAGAAAGCATGAGAAAGTCTGCAGACCCATCAGAAGATAGCCACACAGTAGACAAGAATGAAACAGAGAATGATTCAGAGAACGAATCAGATGAGGATAATCTTGAGGATTATCAGTTATCTAGAGACAGAGTTCGAAGAAACATCAAGGCTCCTAGAAGGTATGATGATGAACTGAATCTAGTGGGACTGGCTTTGACAACAACAGAAGATGGTGAACATTGTGAACCAAGGACATATCAGGAAGCTGTACTCAGTACAGACAAAGCAGAATGGCAAAAGGCAATGGATGAAGAGATGAAGTCTCTCATCAGAAATGATACTTGGTCACTGATACGAAGACCTGCATCAACCAGAACAGTTGGATGGAAATGGATTTATAAGAGGAAAGCTGGGATTCCAGGAGTTGAACCTCCAAGATACAAAGTCAGGCTTGTAGCCAAGGGGTACTCACAGAAACAAGGCATTGACTATCAGGAGATTTTCTCTCCTGTCGTCAAACATGTGTCAATCAGATTTCTTCTATCAATTGTGGTTCACTTCGATCTAGAGTTGGAGCAATTGGATGTTAAGACAGCCTTCCTCCATGGAGATTTACAGGAAGAAATACTCATAGATCAACCAGAGGGATATGAATCAAAAGGTTCACATAATCAAGTCTGTCGACTCAAGAAATCTCTCTATGGCCTGAAGCAATCGCCAAGGCAATGGAACCTACGGTTTGACACCTTTATGACTACTCAGAGCTATCAAAGAAGCAGGTATGATCCCTGTGTTTATTTTTAACAGCTTAATGATCTAACATATATCTACCTGCTCCTATATGTTGACGATATGTTGATAGCTGCCAAGAACATAGATGAGATAAAGGAGTTAAAGAAACATCTCAGTCATGAATTCGACATGAAAGACCTTGGACCAGCAAGGAAAATTTTGGGTATAGAGATCAAGAGAGACAGAACCAGAGGAGTATTAGAATTGTCACAGAAAGATTATGCCAGAAAGGTTCTGAAACAGTTCATAATGGATCAATGCAAAGAGGTGAAGACACCATTAGGTGCTCATTTTAAACTCAAGGCTGCGACCGAAAAAGAACAACAAGATCAGTCTGATTTCATGTGGTCAGTTCCCTATCCAAATGCTATTGGAAGTATAATGTATTTGATGATTGGAACAAGACTCGATTTGGCGTACACAGTGGGTGTAATCAGCAAATATATGACAAAGCCAACTAAAGATCATTGGCAAGCAGTAAAATGGGTGATGAAGTACATGCAGAGATCAAAAGATGTCTGTCTTCAGTTCAGAAAAGAAGGGAAGTTCGACATAAAGGGATATTGCGACTCAGATTTTGCAACTGATCCTGACAAAAGGAGATCAGTTTCAGGTCGAGTGTTTACAATTGGTGGAAACACAGTCAGCTGGAGGTCATGTCTGCAGTCTGTAGTTGCTCTTTCTTCTACAGAAGCTGAATACATGGCCCTCACGGATGCAGCCAAAGAAGCCATTTGGCTGAAAGGACTAGCTGAGGAATTAGGATTTAAACAAGAAAAAGTTGCCATAATGTGTGATTCTCAGAGTGCTATTGCACTGTCAAAGAATTCAGTCTTCCATGAAAGGACAAAACACATCAATGTGAAAGTCCATTTCATAAGAGAAAAGTTGACAGAAGGGAAGATTGAGGTGATCAAGGTGTCTACGGTTTGGAATCCTGGAGACATTCTAACTAAGGTGGTTCCAATAAGCAAGCTTCTTGATGCCATGAAGCTGCTGAGATACTCAAATCTCTGAAGATACAACAGGTCTGAGGATGGAAATTCATCTACTAAGTTAAGGAGAAGGAGAGTTATAAACGAAGGGGGAGTTTTGTGAAGGAATAAGTGGTTTTAAACTCTCGGTAAAATAGAGTTACAGAGGTAAAAAGTACAAGGGTTCTGTCAAAGGGCAGAACAAGAGAGAGAAGGAGGAATCAAGGCACTGATTCCTAGGAGGAAAGACAAGTTTCTGTCTTCTCCTTTCTGTTATCAAAGAAGGCTTTGTCTGCAAGTTCTGAAGTCAACTGCAGGGAGGAAGAGAAAGTCTTCGATATGCAGGTTATTATCTCAAGATGAATGGACAATAGGCTCTGTAAGGGACAAGGTGCAGCAGGCTCTCAAAGGACAGCTCCTGAAGCATTTGCAGAAGATGTTTATTCCTTTTGTCTCCTCTAAATGTTATGTACACTCTCTCTTAAGAAGTATATAAGAAAAGGCAAAGAGAGAGGATACGTAAGTGAGAAAGAAGAGAGACTAAGTAAGGAAGGAGAGTTAGAACATAGTGTGAGAGCATCTTTGTAAGGTTCTAAAACTCAAAAGGCTCGAAAGAGCAAAAGAAACTTAGTGAATTTCCGAGCAAGAACTCGGCCGAGACGTAGAGATCAAGTTTATGATCTCGAACTCGTTAAATTCTTGTGTCTTTGTCATTTAAAGTTCACTCAAAATCAAACACAAAGTTAACAACTTGAAGAAACAAGAGAATAAAACTCACAATTAGCTATTCTTAGGCGCATCTTTTATGAATCATTAGTGTTCTAAAATTAACAAATTATATTTAAGACTCACGTTTCACATCAATATTGGACCATCTACTCGATTCAATTTTTCTGCTTGGTTATTTGACTATTAGACTTGTGACTTTTCAAGAAACCAACATATCCTTAGTTTTCAAGGAACCATAAGTGTATATTTGTAACAACATCAATCTTTTTCGTTTTTCTCAATGTTACACAATATAATCTTAGATTTATGAGTACAAGACCATTTATTATATTCAAATTCTTGTTTGGTTTTTTTGATCATATATTTTTTGTTTCTTCAGAGAAATGGGTAACATGTGAATAATGCTATCATTATACCTTTCAAGTTCTAAGTATATTTTCCTAACCGTATCATTCCAAATTCTTTTTTGTTATGTAAGAAAAATCCTATCGTAACACTTTTAATCATAAATATTTATTTGGATCTAGAAAGACCCTATAAATAACCTCTTCCCCTTTTGGATAGTTGATACACTTGTAATTTCAACAAAAATGAATAATATGTAAGTAATGCATCTCAATATAACTTTAGTTGTTCTAAGTACCTATTCCAGTCCAAAAAGTCTATTCAATACTAGTTACCTCTTAACAAATTATATTATAGAATTATGATTCAAATTTGTAGCGGACCATTTTGTCTATTCAATTTATCGTTTGGTTATTTGACTACCAAACTTGTGACTTTGTAAGAAACGAGTAACATGTCTCCATTTCATCTCCTTATTCGTTAGTAACCATAAATGTCCATTTCTAAGAACATCATTTGTTTCATTGAATCACACTATAGATGTGTGGATCGTTAGTCTTTGATTTTACGAGTATAAGAACGTCTATTAAATTAAATTCTTTGTTTGTTCTTTTCAATAGTATATTAGTTATCTCTTAACAAATTTGATCATGGACTAATATTTCATATCCCTATTGTACCATATACTCTAGTCAGTTCTCCATTAGGTTATTTGACTAGCAAACTTGTTAAATTTTTAAAAATGAGTAACAATCATATCTTAACAATTTGAGTCACAAATGTTCTTTTGGATAGAAAACAGGGCATTTAAAGATTCTATTTGTGTTATATTAATACACTTGTGCTTTCTACAAAAAAAATGAATAATATGTAACTAATATATCTTTATAGCTATCCCTAGTTAGTGCCAATAACAAAAAATACTAAAATCACATTACAATACTAAAATTGTAGATCATCAGTTTTTGTTTTTATGAGAATAAAACCGTTTATTGGAATAAACTCCTTTTTTGTTATTTTTTTATATTACACTTCTAGTTTAATCAAAGGAATGAGTAACACGTGAATAATTTTACTTTTCAAATGCTAAATGTCTTTTATAAAATAAAATGATGTTATTTGTGTTATTTAATTAGAATATATATTAACAATTGCAGCTAGTAATATTCGTTTGGAATAAAAAAAAAGACCCTTTAAATTTACATTCTTATTTTGGTAATGTTTATATACATATACATAAACTTTAGCTGTTATAAATATCTATTCCTACCCATATCTTCCTGAACTTTAGGAGTTCTAAAGGCCATATTCAATAATAGTTAGCTCTTAACAAATGTGTTCAAAGACTCATGTTTCAAATCTGTATTGAAACATATAGCCAATATTATTGTGGATCATCAGTCTTTGTTCTTATGAGTATAAAACAATTTATTAATTTTTAATTATTTCTTTTTTATAATATATTTTTCGTTTCTTCAAATGAATGAGTATTGTGTGAATAATTCGATCATTATTTCTTTCAAGTTCTAAATATCGTTTTTTAGCAGTATCATTCATGTTTTTTGTTTTACTTAATATCAATCGTATTGACATATCTTAACATTTTGTATCATAAATGTTCTTTTTCATAAAAAAAGCATTTAAATATTCCATTCCCATTTTCTTTATGTTGATACACTTGTGCTTTCTACAAAGAAATAAATAATATGTAACTAATGTATCTCTATATAACTTTAGTTGTTTTAAATAGGTATACACACATATTCATGAGATACATATTCATGAGACTTAAGGAATCTTAAAGGCGTATATAATACTAGTTTTCTCTTAACCAATACGGTCATAAAACTATGTTTAAGATTTGTATTGGATGATCTAGTCGATTCAATTTTCTGTTTGGTTATTTGACTACGGTAATAATTGTAAATTTTTATAAAACATCAATTTGTCACCACGGAAGTAGTTGTATATTTTGCGACCAATTAGCGACCACAACGTTATCACATAATTTTCGACTAATTTGCCACCATTGTAGTTATAAAATTTGTGACCACTTTTCCACTATGAATGTGGTCACAAAAGTAGTGGTCGCATATCAGTCACAAAAGTTTGTGACGAATTTGCCACAACGTTTTCCACCATGGTCGAATCGGTCACAAAATTTTGTTACCAATTTGCGACTATTGTTTTCCCGTAGTCGCAAATCGCTCATAAATATTTGTTACCAATTTGCGACTACTATTTCCCCGTAGTTTTAAATCGATCTTAAATATTTGTTACCGATTTATGTACACGTTTTTTCGTAGTCACAAACTGGTCACAAGTATTTTTGACCAATTTGCGACGAATGTGCGACCACAATCTTTTTTTTAAAAAATAAATAGTTTATTAAAATATTTTAAAATTAAAATTAAAAAATATTTTAAAATTTCAAAGTATTAAAATATAAAATAATCGATTTTGTAATAACATATTAAATATTTTAATTAATTATTTTTATTCTTAAAAATTATTTTGTAATTTAAATATATGATTATAAATAAATTATTTGTAATATCTAATAAATATTAATTATTAAATTATATATATATTTTTAATAATTTTTATTTAGTAATAATTATAATTTAAATTAAATTACTAATTATGATTTAAATTAAAATATAAATAAATTATTAAAAGAAATTTATAAAATTTATTAATAATAAATTTCAAATTACTTAAAAAGGAAAAAAAACTATATCATTATCTAGAGGCGGAAATTGGAAATTAGATGGCGAAAATGTTGGCGACGCATTGGATGGTCCAGATGGCGCAATATTGTCCCGCATAAATGTCGCAAAACCGGGATATGTCCATTGGAAGTAGCTGACAAGCATCTCCAAGCTGTTTATACAATTTTGGTTTTCCTCATCCCGTAATTCACGTTGTCTTCATTTTTCATTCAATTGCGAAACTTGTTCTTCATCCAATTTCAAAATTTGTTCCTCTATTCGAGCATTTGCTTCTTGCATTCGCGCATTTACTTCTTCCATACGCGCATTTTTTGCGACTTGTTCTTGAATCTGTCACTGCGCAGCGAGTAGTTGATCTTGAAGAGCGATAAAATAGGAGGTTGTGGATGAGAAGCCACTACGCCTGCCCGACCTATGAATCCGGCTAAGACTAATAAGTCCATAAAGACGTCCTCTATCATCCGCAATAGACGATTAAAAAATAATTAAAAATATGAAAAAATCAAAGTAAAATAAAGAAAAGTTAAAAAATTGATTGATAACACAATAATTTATGGTAACTACCTGTTTTTGGTGAGTATATGGGCAACAAAGTAATGCTCCGAAAAGTAAGATATCTCATCATTAACATATGATTCAACAATTGATCATGTAGCATATCGTTTGTTCATCGTCTTGCTTTTAAGTTTTCAAAAAATCTTTCAAATGGGTACATCCACTATATGGTATAGCTTCACCCAATTCAGTTTCGTATTGCAGATGTATAGGTAGGTGTTCCATGACTATGTGGAAAGAACTTTTCTAAATTGCACAAAATTATGATTATGTTTTCTTTTAGAATTCGGACACGACTTTGTTGCAATGATCTGGAGCACAAATATCAGAAAAATCCTCTAGTCGCTATATTACTCAAATTTTAATCTAGTAATTACTAAATACAATTATTATTATTATAGGTATCTAGAAAATAAAATATTTTTAATTGTATATATCTGATAATGCTAGATGAACATTTCATGATAAAAATTCTACAAATATAAAAGGGAGAAGCCTCTGCATAAAAACATGGCAGTCATGGTTTTTCATGCCCGAGAACTTTATTCCATATATATCCACACAATTTTCTAAATCTGTCGTGTAGCCGTCCATAAATTTAACTTCATTTTTGACGCATTTCAATAAGCGTTATTTGGATTTTTTGTCCATCTAAATATAAGGAATGGAGCATTACCCCAACAATCCACGTGCAGCTATTTTCGAGAGCAAAACTTTGCAATATCCAACATTGACTTAACTATATCTTTTAATTTATCCTTGACATTCATAACAGTATTTATGATGTTATCGAAGAAATTTTTTTCTATATGCATCACGGTGGCTGCGGTGGAAACGGTGATGAAACTAAACAGGAAGGTTATGGAAACTGACATAATTGGCACAAAGAATATATATTTTTGGAGTTTTTGTACTGAACAGGTCTTAACCTACGAAATAATCTTGATGATTGTGCTGGATAGTCATTCAAAGCGTGTTTGCCCTTTAAAAAGTTTTATTTTTACGTAACAGATGACCCTTAGGAAGAAATCTTATGTGACAAGCAAACCAACACGTGTTTCTATCATTTGATAATTGAAATGTCTTGTATCATCCATACAAATTAGACAAGACAGTCTACCATGAGTTGTCCATCCTGACAACATTCCATACAATGGAAAATCGTTTATCTTCCACAGTAATACTACTTTTAAATTGAGTTACAGCTGTCAGTATTCCCCGACATTTTCTAGCCATCAGGAATGCACCTACGCCATCCCGTTGAATTGTAGCCATTGGCACTACCCGACGAAATTCTGTCCATCCGTAAATCCGACGGATTAGTGATAACATTATCCGTCGGACCTTTCCTAGTTTTCCGATGACTCATTCCGTCAGAAATAACTGAACATTTACACAAAAAATTAATAATTATTTTTAAATTTTTAAATAAAAATATTAAAACAATTAAATAAAAATAATATTTCAAGTTAAAAATATAGTAATGTTTAAATTATAATTGTTTTAAATTACATCGGAGAAGGAGGAGAAGGAGGAAAAAAATTATCCGGTAAATCCGGGAATTTATTTTTCATAAAATCTACAAAATATTTCATCCTAGTCATCTCTATCTCCATAGCTGCCATTTTTTTAAATTGGGCGTTCTCCTCATTTCCAACAGCAGATGTTGCGGCACTAGTATGTGCAACTCTACTAAGTCCTGGATGATGATCCTTCGAAAATGGTAATTCCTATAAAAAAAATTTTAAAATATTATAATATTAAATATAAAAAGAAATTAAAAAAAAAGAAATTAAATTTATATTAAGAATGAGATGGTTAATCTCAGAACGAGACAATTCGACGATCGAAGATGAAGAACAACCTTGAGATTGCTGAGACAAAATATCACTTTTTTATTTTTCATTAACGAGACCATCTTGGATGACACCAGTTTTTTTGTTGGTGTGGACAGCCTCGAGAAGTTGCAAGTGATTTGGAATCGCTCCAAATTCTTGTCCCTAAAAGTAAAAAAAAAATTAATTTTAAAAAAAAATCAAATAATAATAATATAATAATAAATTATATAAAATTCATGATCATATAATATCTAAAATTATGATTATATATAAAATAATGTAAATTTACCTACAATCGCTCCGTATACGTTTTTAGGTAAAAGATCGCTAAAGGCAAATAGAAATAGTATTTACATGACAACATGCAATCATGACTTTTCATCTCCAAAAATTTGTCTTCTATAGTATCGACACAATTACGAAGATTAGATACGTATCTGTCTGGAAATTTGATACTATGCTTAATCCACTCAAAGAACTCGTCTTTTGCATGTGCATCCAACCAGAATGCGGGAGACAATGATTTTCCATTTGACATTAAATGTAGTTCCCCCGGAAATAAATATCCGGCAAATCAAATCTAGATTTCAAATTATCTTTCATTTTTCCTTGCACTCAAATCTGGAACGGGTGACTCCACTAGCAAGGGAACTAGAACCGTATTCATTATGTTGTTGAAAAAAATTTCTCAATCTGCATAACATTTAGATTATGGCGCAACAGATGATCCTTCCAATATGGTAAATCCCAAAAAAATACTCTTCTTGTGCCAATTATGGTATTCGCCATAACCATCAACAGGATAATAACCGTTATCTCCTCATGAACCCGTTCTCTCAGCACCAAAATTTCTAAGTTGAATCATTATATAATTTTTGTCAAGCATAGGAAATAGACCATCAAAATTGTTTTTTGTTTTCCTTAAACAATGTCGTGCTCCGCCGATATGGATGATCTTGTGGTAGAAATCATCGATGACAATCAAATCAACTAGTCTTTCGTCCGTGTTTCAGTTGGAACACATCAGTATATCTTGACAATATGGGCATGCTAACCTTCCATGCGTCGACCATCCTAATAACATACCATATAGAAAATCACTTGGTCCACATAATTACTGCTTGCATCAAGAAGTTCTATTGGTTGGAAACATCAAATGCTTCGACACCATTTTTCCACAACATTAAATTGGCTGAAAAAACGATTAAAAAAAGAACAAGTAATTAAAAGAATGGTTCACAAAAAAAGAAATGGCATAAAAAAGTCGTATATATATTATGAATTTTTCAAAATCCCGTGGATAGGAACTAATAGCAAAGTAATTTTTATGATTCAATAATATAATTTTATTATTTCAATTTGGAATTCGACAATGAGTTTGAGTCAATGATTGCAAAACTTCCTTTTTTGATCTTGATTTGCGTAGAATTTTTTAACTCATGAATTAGTGGCTGTAAAAAAATATCAAGCAATTGCTTAGGATGCTCTGGACCAGGCACAAAAATTGTTAGAAACAAAAACTCTCGTTTCATGCACAACGAAGTAGGCAAATTATAAGGTATCACGATAACTAGCCACAACGAATATTGCCTACCATGTTTCCCAAAAGGGTTGAATCTATCTGCAGATAACCTGAGAGGTATACGTTTTTAGCTCATATGCAAAACTAGGATAGACCTCTTTAAAATATTTCCATGCTTCTGCATCCGAAGGATACACAATTTCTCCATTTGACTTATGTTTTGCATGTCATTTCATAGGTTTGTCCATGTGTTCAGATTGATATAACCTCTTTAACCTCTCTGTTAATTTATTCAGTAGTTTGATTAACATGTGAAGAACACTAATCATTATATATCTCAAGTTCTAAATGCCTTTTTCTAGCCGCATCATTCCGTGTTCTTTGTGTTATTTCATAACAATCCTATCTTCACATTTTAGTCAAAAATGTTCATTTGGATCCGAAAAGACACTTTAAATATAAATTCCTATTTTGATGATTTTAATATACTCGTGGTTTTTTACAAACGAATGTAATTTATAACTAACATCTCCGTAAAACTTTAGTACTTTTAATTAGCTATTCCTAGACGCATCTTTTATGAATCATTAGAGTTTAAAAATTATCAAATTATAATTAAGACTCATGTTTCAGATCAATATTGGACCATCTAGTCGATTCAATTTTTCCGCTTGGTTATTGGACTATTAGAATTGTGACTTTTCAAGAAACCAACATCTCCTTAGTTTTCAAGGAACCATAAGTGTATATTTGTAACAACATCAATTTTTTTTTCGTTTGTCTCAATGTTGCATAATATAATATTCAATCTTTGTTTTATGAGTACAAGACCATTTATTATATTCAAATTCTTGTTTGATTTTTTTGATCATATATTTTTTGTTTCTTCAAAGAAGTGGGTAATATGTGAATAATGCTATCATTATACCTTTCAAGTTCTAAGTATATTTTCCTAACGGTATCATTCCAAATTCTTTTTTGTTATGTAATAAAAATCCTATCTTAACACTTCTAATCATAAATATTTATTTGGATCTAGAAAGACCCTATAAATAACCTCTTCCCCTTTTGGATAGTTGATAAACTTGTAATTTCAGCAAAAGAATGAATAATATGTAAACAATGCGTCACAAATATTTGTGATAGATTTACGACCATGTTTTTCCGTAGTCGTAAATTGGTCACACATATTTGTGACCAATTTGTGACCAATGTTCAACCACATAATTTTTTTTAAATAAATAATTTATTAAAATATTTTAAAATTAAAAAGTATTAAAATATAAAATAATTGATTTTGTAATAACATATTAAATATTTTTATTAATTATTTTTATTCTTAAAAATTATTTTATAATTTAAATATATAATAATTAATGAATTATTTGTAATATCAAATAAATATTAATTATTAATAATTGTTATTTTGTAATAATTACAATTTTAAATTAAATTACTAATTTTGATTTAAATTAAAATATAAGTAAATTATTAAAAGAAATTTATAAAAATTTATTAATAATAAAATTCATATTACATAAAAAGGAAAAAACTATAACATTATCCGGAGACGGAAATTAGAAATCGGATGACGAAATTGTTGGCGACGCGTTGGATGGTTCGGATGGCACATTATTGTCCCGTATAAATGTCGCAAAACTGGGATCTGTCCATTGAAAGTATGTGACAAGAATCTCCAAGCTGTTTATACGGTTCTGGTTTTCGTGATCCCGTAATTCATGTTATTTTCGTTATTCATCCACTTGCGAAACTCGTTCCTTCATTCGAGCATTTGCTTCTTGTATTTGCACATTTGCTTCTTGCATTTGCGCATTTACTTATTCCATACACGCATTTCTTGTGACTTGTTCTTTAATCTCTTGCTGCGGCGGCGAGTAGTTGATTTTGAAAAGCGGCAAAATCGGAGGTTGTGAATGAGAAGCCACTACGCCTGCCCGACCCGTGAATCTGGTTAAGAATACTAAGTCCGTAAAGATGTTCTCTATCATCCGCAATAGACGACTAAAAAATAATTAAAAAATAGTAAAAATCAAAGTAAAATAAAAGAAAAGTAAAAAAATAATTCATAACACAATAATTTATAGTAACTACCTCTTTTTGGTACATATATGGGCAGCAAAGTAATGCTCCGAGAAGTAAGATATCTCATCATTAATATATGATTTAACAATCGACTCTGCATCATATCGTTTGTTCATCACCTTGCTTTTAAGATTTTAAAAAAAAATCTTTCAAATGGATTCATCTACTATATGGCATAGCTCTACCCAATTCAGTTTCGTATGGCAAATGTATAGGTAGATGCTACATGCCTATGTGGAAAGATCTTTTCCAAATTGCAAAATGATGACTATGTTTTCCTTTACAATTTGGACACGACTTTGTTACAATGATCTGGAGCATAGATATCGAAAAAATCCTCCAATCCCTATATCACTCAAATTTTAATCTAGTAATTACTAAATGCTATATTATTATTATACGTACCTAAAAAAATAAAATATGTTTAATTGTATATACTTGATAATGATACACGAATGTTTTGTGGTAAAAGTTCTGCAAATATAAAAAAGAGAAGCCTCTGCATAAAAACATGGCAATCATGTGGCTTTTCATTCCCGAGAACTTTAGTGCATCTATATCCACACAATTTGCTAAATCTGATGCGTAGCCATCCAGTTAACCTCATTTTTGATACATTACAATAAGCGTTATTTGGCTTTTTTTGTCAATCTGAATATAGGGAATGCAACATTATCCCGACCATCTACGTGCAAATCTTTTTGAAAGCAAAACTTGATAATATCCAACATTGACTAAACTGTATCTTTTAATTTATCTTTGACATTCATAATAGTATTTATGATGTTATCAAAGAAATTTTTCTCTATATGCATCACATCAAGATTATGTAATAGGTTAAGATCTGTCCAAGGCAACTCCCAAAATATGCTTTCTTTGTGCCAATTATACGAGCTTCCATAACCTTCCTATTTAGTTTCATGACCGTTTCCACTGCAGTCAAATGTTCTTAAAGGATTCACATATTTTATTCGCTCGTATAAAATTTGTTCGTCTGTCAATGATTGTGGACAATATTCATTCAAAGCGTGATTGTCTTTTAAAATATTTGTTTTATTTTTCTGTAACGGATGACCGTTAGGAAGAAACCTTATGTGACAAACAAACCAACACTTTTTTTCTACCATTTGGTAATTGAAATGCATTGGTATCATCCAAACAAATTGGACAAGACAGTCTACCATACGTTTTCCATCCTGACAACATTCCATTCGCTGGAAAATCGCTTATCGTCCACAATAACATAACTTTTAAATTGAGTTATAGCTGTCAGTATTCCCCAACATTTTCTAGCCGTCGGGAATGTACCGATGCCATCCTGATGAATTATAGCCATCGACACTATCCGACAGAACTCTGACCATCCATAAATCTGACGGATTAGCGATAACATTATCCATCAGACCTTTCTTGGTTATCTGATCATTATGTCAGAAATAACCAAATATTTACAAAACAAATTAATAATTATTTTTAAACAAAAATATTAAAACAATTAAATAAAAATAATATTTCAAGTTAAAAAATATAATATATTTAAATTCAAATTGTTTTAAATTACATCGGAGGAGAAAGAGAAGGAGGAGGAGGAGAAGGAGGAAAAAAATTATCTCGTAAATCCGGGAATTTAGTTTTCATAAAATCTACAAAAACTTTCATCCTAGTCATCTCTATCTCCATAGCCGCCATTTCTTTTAAGTTGGATGTTCTCCTCATTTCCAACAGCAGATGTTGCACCACTAGTATTTGCAACTCTACCGAGTTTTGGATGACGACCCTTCAAAAATGGTACTTCCTGTACAAAATTCACAAATATTATAATATTAAATATAAAAATAAATAAAAAAAGCTAAATCAAACTTACATTAAGAACCAGACAGTTTATCTCAGAACGAAACAATTTGACGATCGAAGATGAAGAACCAACTTGAGATTGCTAAGACAAAATATTACTTCTTTTTTTATTAATGAGACCATATTGGATGACACCAGTCTTTTTGTTGGTGTGGACAGCCTCAAGAAGTTGCAACTGATATGGAAGCGCTCTAAATTCTTGTGCCTAAAAGTAAAAAATATTGAATTAATATTTAAAAAAATTTCAAATAATAAAAAATAAAAACAATATAACAATAAATTATATAAAATCCCTGCATAATAAAAAAGTAAATATCATATAATATCTAAAATTAGGATTATATATAAAATAATGTAAACATACGTGCAAGTGCTTCGTGGACATTTTTAGGTAGAAGATCGCTACAGCCAAATGGAAATAGTCTTTGCATGACAACATGCAATCATGACTTTTCATCCTTGAATATATAGTATCGACACAATTACGAAGATTACATGCGTATATGTCTGGAAATTTGACACTATGTTTAATCCACTTAAAGAACTCGTCTTTTGCATGCGCATCCAACCGGAATACGGGAGAAATGAGCTTTCAAATTATTTTTTGTTTTTCCTTGCATATTTAGAACTGTATCCAATATGTTGTCAAAATTTTTTTTCTCAATGTGCATAACATCTAGATTATGGTGCAACATATGGTCTTTACAATATGGTAAATCCCAAAAAAAATACTCTTCTTGTGCCAATTATGGTATTCGCCACAATCATCAACACGGTAATATCCATTACTTCCACATGAAGTCGTTCTCTCAGCACCAAAATCTCTAAGTTGAGTCATTATATAATTCCCGTCAAGCATAGGAGGTGGACCATCAAATTTTTTTGTTTTTCCTAAACAATGTCGTACTCCAGCGATATGGATGATCGTGTGGTAGAAATTATCGATGACAATCGAACCAACTAGTCTTTCGTCTGTTTTTCAGGTGGAACACATCAGTATTATCTTGACAATATGGGCATGCTAACCTTCCATGCGTCGACCATCCTGATAACATACCATATGGAAAATCACTTGGTCTACATAAGTACTGCTCGCATCAAGAAGTTTTGTTCGTTGGAAACATCGAATGCTTCGACACTATTTTCCCATAACATTTTTAATTCATGAATTAGTGGCTTCAAGAAAATATCAAGCGATCGTTTAGGATGCTCTGGACTAGAGATGAGAATTGTTAGAAACAAAAATTCTTGTTTCATGCACAATGAAGCAAATTATAAGGTATCATGATAACTGGCAACAACGAATATTTCCTCCCATGCTTCCCAAAAGGATTGAATATATCTGCAGATAACCTGAGGTATACATTCCTAGACTCATATGCAAAACTAGGATAAACCTCTTTAAAATGTTTCCATGCTTCTGTATCCGAGTGATGCAGAATTTCTCCATTTGAGTTCTGTTCTGCATGTCATCTCATAGGCTTTGCGCGCCGTGTGTTCAGATTGATATAACCTCTTTAACCTCTCTCTATTAATGACAAATACCACATCTATTTATTTGGAATAGGTACTCTGTCGTTTGTCTCTTAAAATCGAGGTTTGTGACAAAATCGGCATTTCATGCGGTTTTCATCATTTCTCCAATAGATCATGTAATTGTCAATACATACATCGATCATCTGATATGGCAATCCAAGACCAACTACAGGTTTTTTAACCTCATAATATGAAGCATGTGCAATATTATCTTCAGGTAATATATCTTTGACAAAATCAACTATCACATTCACACAATCTTCAGCCAAGTTGAAATCCATCTTTATCGTCATCAATCTGCTTGTAGCAGATAAAGATAATAATCCATCTCTACATCCTTTATACAAAGGGTGCTTCGATGCATCTAACATATCAAAAAAAATTTGGGCTTCCAAATTAGGTTCCTCTATTATCATTCACCATCTGAACAGTACTTCTGTTTATATCAACTTCTGATGCCGGTTCCTCTACTCTAACATTAGTAATATTTAACCTTTTTGAAGTACTACCATAATATTGCATCGTTGCTTTAGGTTCTCCATGTGAATACCATATTTTATAACCTGGCATAAATGCAGTTCTATACGAATGATTACGTAATTCTCTAATATATATTAATCTATGATTTTAACATTTAATACACAAACAATACATTTTACCGTATTCCAATGTTATGCTATTATTTTATGAAAATTTCATGAACTTTTGATGCGATTCTAGTTATTCCCTCACGGGTGCGATTATTTCAAGTCTTCTGCTGATTTTCTTCGGGAAGTGATTTACATAACCGTAGTTGGGGAAGTACTCGTCTCAAATCGGTGTGATTTCTCATCGATTTCTAATTTTTCCATTCGTTCCCCGATCGTTTTCACTTTCCAGTTGTCAGTTTCTTAATTTTTGATTTCCACGGGTCAATATTTGGTGAATTTACCTAGTCTCATATTGAACACAAAAACGAAACTATGACCATCTCCAGATTTTTAGTGACAAAGAACAGTGGGGAAAGTAAGAAGGCCGCCCCACTTACGATTCGGGCATTTGAGAATTCGACCGTTCTTAAACGGTTTGAATCCACCCTAGTTGGCAGAATTCTCAGTGTGACAATGCAAAGTCATAGGGTTCATACCTTTATAACCCTTTTGCCAACTATTTGGCAATGTGAGAGGAAGGTTCATGGTCAAGACTTGGGTCAGGGTCATTTTATGTTTCGTTTCATTTCGGAAACGGGCATTGCCTCGGTTACAGAGAAGTGCCCCTATTATTTTGACTAGTGTATAACAACTCTGGAAAGATGGGTACCGAGTGTTCATCTTAATTTCCCCTCAACCATTGTGTTTTGGGTAAGGATTGTGGAAATCCCAACCCATTATTGGGCGGAGGAGACTATCGTGGATATTGGCCACGCTATTGGTGATCTCATTCACTTCGATGTTGTCGAAGCTAGAGTAAGGGTTTCACTCCATGTTGATGAACCGCTATCATTTGCAAGAGACTTGGAATCTGCAAATGGAGATGTGGTAACTGTGACCTTTGATTATGAGAAGTTGTCAAAATTTTGTGATTTCTGTCACAGAATTACTCACGATGAGAGGCATTTCCCAAACAAAAGGGAATCCCACTCTGAGGAGACTGGAGCTCCTCCTCCCCGACCTCCTCCCCTTGTGGGAAGAAGAGAGGATTTTGAACAACACCACGACGAAGTGATGGGGATAGGGCTCGAGCCTTGGAGAGGATTGTAAGGGCAAAGGCTGATAAGCCTACCATGGCAAGAAGGGCCTTAAGATTTGATGAAGATAAGAGGGTTGTGCACCGGCGTGATAGCAGAGACTCTAAGGCAGGACCGCGTAATTCGAGACATGACCAAGATTAGGTTGAAAAGACAGAAATGCGGTCGGCAAAGGAGGATGGAATTCTAAGAAAGAAAGAGGGGAAAAGGGCAGCCTGATATAAGGAGACAAAGGAGGAAGTGCAACGAGAAAATCGGAGTGCAATTCCCCTTGTATTGTAAGAGGTTCCTCCTCTCTAAGCCATAATGTTTTTTATAACAGAGAATGCCGTCCTTCCACAATTCAGGTTTCATTAGAAGAACGAATCAATCCTAAGAAGATTATATCACCCATGAGGGAAATTCTCACTGGAGGTGGAGGCAATCAGCTGGAAAAGAGGGGCCACAACAGGCTGGGGTACTCAGGTTAGCAAGGCGCTCCAGGTCAGAAAGAAGATAGGGAGAAGCCCTCTTCGCCTCGCAAGGTTGATGAAGCAATCAGGCTTATTCCTTGGAGAGGTTAAAAGATATGGCAAGAGACGAACCCTTCAAGTAAGGGAAATGATGAGGTATCTAAGGATTCGGTGGTAAAGGAGAAGCCACCGGAGGGTGTTTTATGCTTCTAAGTTAGAACTGTTAGGGAACTGGGAGCTAGCTACTTGGCAGTTCGGCGTTTGCGGAAATTTTATAGGTCGTTATTCCCGAGATTACTTTTTCTTATGGAGACAAAGCAAAGTTGGAGCTTCATGCAATACATTCAAGCTCATCTAGGTTATGCTTTTTTTTACGGTAGAACCATCAGACCTTCGTGGCAGTTTGGCCCTGATGGATCTAGCCGATTTAAATGTCCAAGTTTTATTTTCCAATAAAAATGTCATTGATGTAATGGCTACTATTGATGATAATAAAATCTTTATATCTTTTGTTTACGGAGATCCTGTTGTTCGTATGCGAAATTTGGTTTGTGGAATGACTTACTAGAATAAGTTTAACTAGATCAAAGGCATGGTTGATGGTCGGCGATTTCAATGAAATCAATGACAACGATGAAAAATCAGGCGGACGTATTCGTCCAATAAGTTCCTTCTTGGATTTCAAATGCATGCAGGAAAATTTTGGGATGAATGATTTCCCTTATACGGGGAAGAGGAGGAAAACCGTCTACCTCAGAGACGGACCCTTCAAGTAAGGGAAATGATGGGGCATCTAAGGATCTGGTGGTCAAGGAGAGGCCACCGGAGGGTGTTTAATGCTTCTAAGTTAGAACTGATATGGAGCTGGGAGCTACTTGGAAGTTCGGCGTTTGCGGGAATTGTGTAGATTATTATTCCCGAGATTACTTGTTCTTATGGAGACAAAGCAAAGTTGGAGCTTCATGCAAGACATTCAAGCTCATCTAGGTTATGATTTTTTTTTAAAATAGAACCATCAGACCTTAGTGGCGGTTTGGCCCTGATGGATCTAGCCGATTTTAATGTCCAAATTTTATTTTCCAATAAAAATATCATTGATGTAATGGGTACTATTGATGATAATAAAGTCTTTATATCTTTTGTTTACGGAGATCTTGTTGTTCGTATGCGAAATGTGGTTTGGGAATAACTTACTAGAATAAGTTTAACTAGATTAAAGGCATGGTTGATGGTCGGCGATTTCAATGAAATCAATGAAAACGATGAAAAATCAGGCAGACGTATTCGTCCAACAAGTTGCTTCTTAGATTTTAAATGCATGCATGAAATTTTTGGGATGAATGAGTTCCCTTATACAGGGAATTGATTATCTTGGTTTGGCATAAGAGGCCAAGATGTTATCATATGCAGACTTGATAGAGCAATGGAAAACGAAGAATTACACAATCTCTTCACGCTACCAAGGTGGAATATCTAAGCTTTTGTGGTTCTGACCATCGTCCAATCTGGGTAAAATTTCTCTCCCATCCAGGGAAAAAGAGACACAATTTCCGCCTCGATAAGCGATGGCTTTTGAAGCCAAATTTTGAGGAGGTCGTACAAATGGGATGGGCCCAATCGGAACATCCGCAAGAATTTTTGATCCAAGATCGTATTATTAGATGTCGCAGGATGATAGCAAGATGGAGAAGGAAATATAGCAAGATGGAGAAGGAAAGATACCAAGACTCGTCTCGTGCTATTGATGACCTTAAATCAAAGCTTGAACAAGAACAATCTCACGATTCGACGATGACTAAGGTGATTTGGGATCTAAATCAATAACTGCGAAGCGTTTATCACGAAGAGAAAATCTTCTGGAAATAGAAAAGTTGAGCTTTATGGCTCAAAGAATGAGACCACAATAAAAAATTCTTTCATGCTTCCACAAAGCAGCGTCGAGCTAGAAATCGTATCATAGGTTTGACATACAAACATGGAGTATGGGTGGAGAAACAAGCAAAAGTTTAGACGATAGCAATAAAGTATTTCAACGAGTTATTCCAAGGCTCTCCAATATCAGTCCTCGAATCCTCTTTAGCGAAATTTTCCAACCGGATTTCATTGGATACTAACGTCTGTCTGGCCCGGATAGTTTCCAAGGAGGAGGTCAAAGAGCCGTTCTTCTCCATGCACCCGGAGAAAGCTCTAGGTCCGGATGGGATGATAGCTCTCTTCTTCCAAAAATTTTGGACCCTTCTGCGAGACCACTTAGTTAAAATGGTTAAGGATTTTATGATGCACAGGGAATTAGATCGATCGCTGAACAAGACAAACATATGTTTGATCCCAAAAGTAGAAAAACCTAGGCAAATGTTGGATTTTTGTCGCATCAGTCTGTGTAGTGTTTGCTATAAGATTATATCCAAAGTCCTCTGCTATAGATTGAAGAAAATCTTGTGTACCCTTTATCACCCTACCTCTTTATATTGTGTACTGAGGTCTTGATTGCTAATCCGAAGGTAGCAGAGGAATCGAAAGGAATTTCAGGCATCCGTGTAGCTCCCTCAAGTCCACCAATCTCTCATTTGTTATTTACGGATGATAGCATGTTTTCTTGTAAAGCATCGTTAGCCTAGTGCGAATTAATTTTCCATATCCTGAATATCTACTGCAACGGCTCAGGACAACAACTCAATTTTGAAAAGTCGACCATTGCATTTGGAAAAAAGGTCTCGCTTAACTCTCAATCACTTATAAGGAAAAAACTAGAAATTCTAAGAGATGGAGGAAAAGGGAAATATCAGGATATCCTTGAAAGTCTCAGGGGATCAAAAGCTCAACTCTTTCCTTATGTATGAGAGAGGATTCAACAGAAGATAAGTTGATGGTCGGCCAAGGTGCTCTCACGGGGTGGAAAAAAAATAATGATCAAATCAGTAGCGATGGCTATATCCACCTACGTGATTTCATGCTTTCTATTACCAAAGTCCTTATGCAAGAAGTTTACTGGCGTAATAACCAATTTTTAGTGGCTCTCAGGTAATACATCGTTAGGTATCCATTGCCTTCCGTGGGAAACCTTATGTTTACCCAAATCTGAAGGTGGTATCAGTTTTAAGACATTTGAAGACTTCAATAAGTCCTATTAGCAAAATAACTTTAGCGATTGGAGAGATATCCCTCGTCATTGGTTGCTTGTGTGCTGAAGGGACGGTATTACAAGGAATCTCATGTCTTCAAAGCAAAGAACTCATATCGGACTTCCTATGGTTGGAAGAGTATTTGGTCAGCAAAGGACCTGGTGGACAGGGGGGGTAGGAAGATTATCGCGATGGTGTGCAGGACCAAATTTGGGTGGATCATTAGATCCCAGATGTATATCCAAGGCCTCCTATAGGCTTCAATCAATCTCACTATCCTAATCTCAGGGTAGAGAATCTTATTCATCTAGAGAATGGGTCTTTGAGGATCCAAGAGCTAAAAAAATTCTTTGCCCTAGAAGATGTTGGTCTGATTACCTCTCTAAGACCAAACTTTCGGGGAGAGAGAAGTAAGTACTGTTGGCACTTTACAAAATCTAGAACCTACACGGTCAATTCGGGATATGAAAACCTAAAAAAAAGGTACTCATCAAAATTAGATTTTCTTCTCTAGCGGCCGTCGCTAAATCCACTATTTGAGGTAAAATCTTTCTGAACTGTGGGAGGATGATGTGAGCATGGCCAGCAAGGAACCACAACCAAAGGAGCAGTTTGAACCGGAGAACGAAGAAGCCACTAAAGATGCTAAGGAGCAGGTCAAACCCACGGATATTGGAGATGAAAGCCTACAAATCTTCAATAGCTCCATTACCCTATCCAAGCAAGCCAAACTTAAGACAACACTACAAAACCTTCTCAACACCATTCAGACCAGTTTAGTGTGTGCTAATCCAACCTAAACCTCACCAAGAGAGGTACCTTGGATTGTACTCTTTTTTCTTATTCTTAGTTTTGTCCCAATGGGTTTTCTAAGATAGGTTTTGAATGAGTCAAGCCCAAGGTACTTTACCACAACCTCTTGGTGAATCAAGGCCCATTCTAACCATCATCCACGAAATAAGAGAGGAAAAATCAAGTCAAAACATTATTTACTTCTTAGTTGTCTTTGTAATTCCCTAAATATTTTTTTTATTGTTTTGACAGAATTTTAGGAGTCATTTTCAATTTCCTAGACTACTATAAGTACTCTGTTGTATCCTTCTTTATGAATCATTAAATATTTTAGAACACTTTTTCATTCCTCTCAAAAGTCGAAAGTCTAAGGGATCTTCATCACCATTGGAAGTTTCAAGTCGATTCACCCATTGCCCAACATGCCTGGCCTTTTTCATTCACACAGAGCAAGCAGATCGTCCATGGATTTTCCACCATCCTTAAGAAGTATCATCTATTTCTCCTTGTTCTCGGATCCATCCACTTAAGAGCTCACACATCCACAAGTTACACCATCGTTTCGCCCTCGCAACTTCAATCCATTCATCTACTCTTCCACAATCATTTGGAATTGATCAGGGGCTTGATCCTCATCAGGATCACATCATCTACCGTCGACATTCTAGCTAAGGCTCGAACGAAATATGAAATATGGGATTTATCCACAGAATTAAAAGTCACAAAAAGTAACGATATGACAATGGTAATCCGCACCAAGGCGCAACCTCTAACTCAATTCCCATTTGTTTGCTACATTGATGGATTATGGAAGGAGGATGACCATATGGGAGGGATTAGGTGGATTCTCATTTTAGCTGCATAAAATTTCTCTCATCATAAATCTCATTGATTATCACATAGATTATAACATTTTTTGTAATATGTATTTATTCCAAAACCTATTTAACAATATCAATAAACGGATATTAAAATTCAAAAAAATATATATATAAAAGCATGTAATTAAATTAGAGTATGAAGTATAATCATAAACAAGTACCAAGATTATTTTCAGATCAATGAACATAAGATATATCGAAGAGGAAAATTATATTAAATGCTATTAAATAATATCATAACATATATAAAAATCTCTTTGGCTTAAAACTTAATTTATCAAAAATATTTTCATTTAATTCTAAAGACTGTACTCAAAATAACATAATGATAAACATCTTTATCTACATAGGTTCAACCATAACCATAATTACTAATGATTTATGTATTTTGAAACATTAAATTAATTTTCTATTATTTAGAAATTGGAATAGAGATAATATCAAATGATAACATCATAATATTAAGTAAATAATCATAATTGACGGTTAAACTAGATAATTCTATAATAAAATTATTTATTAAGAAAATGGTATCCAATTGTTTCAAACATAAATAGATTAAATAAATAAATACAGAGAACAATAAAACAAGATACTTATATAAGATAACAATTATTTATTTAAATTAAACGCTGTTACAAAATATTACATAAAAAGTTACAAATAAATATCGTAACAATGTTCATATTAAAAAGTAGAAAGTAGGAGACTTAAAGAGAATGACAAAAGATTAAAAAAGAGAAATCAGAATAAATTTATTACCTAATTACATTTGAAAATAATTATAATTAAATTAATTCTTTTACACATTCAATTAAGTTTCAATGGCTTATTTTGAAAAAGCTTAGCATAGTCTAGGAACTAAAACTCGAAATTATTTTTAAAATAAGTATAAATTTAATAAAATCTTAGTGGATAGTTGGAAAGATTTAAATTTTTAAATTTTTTTATAATTACATCAATCTATAAAATAATTTATATAATAATATTCTACTTTCATTGTATAATTTGAATTTTTTTTTATTTAATTTAAAACTATCTATAATATGTGATGACTAATATATATAGTTTAACGTGATATATATTTTAATTTCTTCATATAAGATAAAGATTATTTGTGAATAATACCAAAACACACACAACAATTAAAAAATATATATTAACTATAAATTTGTGTTGCGTTTATGAATTCACAGCCAATAAATATTTGATACTAAAATCTTATGAAGATACTTAAAATATACCAGAGTATTTCAAATGTAACAATATAATTTATATTTGAAAACATTAGAATTATATAACAAAAGCAAATAATGCAATATTGAATCTCTTGATTTTTTTATCAAGAGAAATAAAATGTACAAATTTTAGGTTTTATTTCATCTATAATAATAGTTTATATAACTAAATTATTATGAAGTTTAGTATAATTATTATTTATCTTATGTTTGCATGTAATGATATTTTTTAGAATAAAAAATTTCAAAGAAACAAATAGAAAAATTTGCCTTCAAAACCAAAATGAATATGTGCGCAAAATTTTTATATGAAAAATGCACGTAAATATTCTTTTAAATTTTTAAAATATATATATATAATTACATACTAACTATTATTTATAAAATACTCAGTATCACAATAAATAAATGACATGTATTTAAAAAGGTTATGGATTCGACTACAATTATGTTATAAAAATATTGTCAACCAAATATCTAATTATTTACATTTTTATATTTTTACCTTTTGACCATTTTTATTTGCCTAGATCTTTCAGAGAATTTTAAAAAGTTTACTCTATATAAATTCAAATTGATATGATTACTGTATTTTATTCTAGTGATATTGCTTGTGTGACAGATAAATATGGTTTATGGATTATTTATCTTTACATACAACAAGATATGCTGGAAATACATTCTCCGTATAACTGAAAACTTTTAACTCCACAAAATTTCTCACATCCTAAATCTCCTTGATTATCTCATGATCATAGCAAAAATAATAATATTTTATTATTTCCGACATAATATTATGAAAATCTGCCAAATAAATCTGCGAACATTTTTACACCATTTATATAGCAATGGCTGATTTACCTTGGCTGATTTTTGAGATCAGCAGATTTTTTGTGCAGACTTATAAAATTATCGATATGGCAGATTGATGGGGAGCGACAGACTTATGTGAAATCTTGCAGATTTATCATATGGTTATAAGAGATTTCTAAAAACTTTGACTGATTTATGAAAGGTGGGCAGATTTATGACTTTATAATGGTGGTTAATTTATCTAATAATTTCTTTTTAACAACTGACTTATGAGCTAATGAATTTTTGATTTAATGACTAGATACCATTACGTTATTATTGACTTACTATATGATACCACGAACTTATAAAATATAGTAGATTTATTGAATATAGTAGTAAAGTTTCATATTGAAATGATATAGACAAAAGTTTACTACACTATCTTAACAATCCCGGCAGAGTTTAAATGGAAGATTTATGAAACAAGTTTTATGGTAGATTTTCATTACATTTTCTCCATATTTACATATTAGGTTTTCAAAAACCAAATATTACGTGAAAACTCCGGCGTCTCTAACCTAAATTAGGGTTGCCACCATTCATCTCCATTGTCACGAGTAAGCTTATTTTCACCAGAAATTTTTGGCAATACCGTTAAAACAAAGACATAGAAGAGATTATCCTTGTTTGTGGTCGATGAAAACTTGAAAAAAGTATGTGGGTCTTTGTTGCTGATAAAGAAAAAAGATGTCAAATTTTACATGCCAGTGAAGGTACGAGTTATAGTGTATTCATTGCTATGGTGTATGAAGATTTTCAGTTGGATAGTAGATTTTATGAATTAGATACATATTTTCGAAGAAAACGCACCTCCTGAAATTTTGGCTCAAGTTTTTTTGCCATTTTTGGTTCGTCAATAGCCTGGTAGGCCAAAGAGTGGGTGAATGAAGTTTGTTTTAGAAATTTTAATGGAGAAAAAATGCTGCAAAAGTTGTACTCCTACTTTATAAAATTTTATTCAGTTTTCATTTAAACTTGCATGATAAGTGTGTCATAACGTTAGTAATAATAACTAATTGTGCCCAAATGTCATTAGAAGTATGCTATGATGTATGGCCAAAGTTTGCCACATTGTGAATACTAAATTAAAAATTATGCCACAAAGTCAAACTTAATAAGTTTACATGCAATTTAAGATATGGCTACCTTAATGTGTATACAAATTTGAAAAGTTTTCCACAGTATGTATATTCAGTTAAAATTCTGCCTACACTTGGTTGTTGCACATAATTGGTATCCTATCGTTATTTTCATCTCGATGTAGTGGATTAACTCCTAATTTCTTGTGCATGGCTTGAATGTTGTTGTGACTTAGACCATCGGATAATATAATCAAATTGTAAGCCTGCCACAATACCAAATGAAAATACTTAATAAAAATTATACCACAATAATATATCAAATTCATAAGTCTACCATAATATATATAATAAATTAATATGTTTGCCACACTGTAAATACTAAGTTAAACAATCTGTCACAAAGTCAAACTTATTAAGTCTGTGAATAATTTTAGATAAATCTATCATAATGTGAATACTAAGCTAAAAAGTATGTCACAGTGTGATACTTTTTACTTGAAATCGAAGAAGACATTCCTCAGTCATATTGTTCTTCGAAATTATGAAAAGAAAGAAAAAAAATATTATTAATAAGTCATTCACAATTATTACTGTAAGCCTGTCGTTGATTGACTATAAATATGCCACCTAAATAAAAAACGATAATATAAATATGTTGTCGAATATAAACATGCCACATATAAATTAAGAATGCCACATATAAATTAAGAAGTTTTTCATTTATTGACTATAAGTCTACCACTCAAGCAAAGAACGGTTATATAAACCTGTCATAATAAATGTCTTTCATTTCAATCTTAAGCTATATATCGACCATAAATAAATTAATAAGTTTGTCACAATGAGAATATAAGTCAGCCATATCTATAAATTATCGTCAACCTAAATCTACCGCAACAACAACAAAATAAATAAGTATGCCGTCAAATGACTATAAGTCAGTCATGTCTCTAAATTCTCGTCAACCTAAATTTGTCATGACAAACAACATAATTAATAAATATGTCGCTATAAGTCAACCATATCTGTAAATTATCGTCAATCTAAATCTACCACAATTAAATGATAAATCTGCCATAAATACATGACAAATATGCCATAAATACATGATAAATCTGCCATGACATACATAAAAATTCAACAAGATTTCAGTAATAACACACCAAATAACCCGACAAAAACACAAATGACGAATTCACAGATAATTTCGTAGACAAATTCACAACTGCAGCGGAATCATTAGGTTACGATAGAAGACGAAGAGGCGCCCGAAACAATGACAATGGAAAACACGACAAATGCAATAATGGAAGACGAAAAACACTAAACATAAACTAAAAATTTACCTTAACTGAGTCACACCGATGGCAAGGAGAAGAAACGGAGAAGAGAGGAGAGAAACAAAAAAGAGAGGGGAGAAACGAAACTTATGCCAAGAGGCGACATGACGAGAGGACAACAATAAGAGGAACGACGGCGACGTGAAAAAGAGAGAGAAAGCACCATGAGAAAGAGTACCGCCAAAGAGAAGAGAAAGAGAGAAGATAAGAAAGAGATAGAGAGAGAATAGAGAGAGAAGAGAGAGAGAGAGAGAGAGAGAGAGAGAGAGAGAGAGAGAGAGAGAGAGAGAGAGAGAGAGAGAGAGAGAGAGAGAGAGAGAGAGAGAGAGAATGTCGATTCAGTTTCCTTATATTTCCCTCCCAAATATTTTTTTATTAAATAATTTAAAAAACATTATTTTATTAATCAAATAATTAAGGGCTAAAACGACTTTTCCCTAAAATATAGAACAGTATAGTAAAACTTCATTTTCACTTGGTAAACTAATAATTACGGGTAAAATATAAGGTATTTCAAGTAATTTCTCTAACATTTTTTGCACTCTTTATTTATTCCAAAACTTATTTAACAATATTAATAAATGGATATTAAAATTCAAAAAAAAGATAATAACATGTAATTAAATTAGAGTGTGAAATAATCATAAACTAGTACCACGATTGCTATCAGAACAATGAACATAAGATACAGTAAAAAGAAAAGTTATAACAAATGCTATTAGCCTTTTTTTAGAGATTTCCATTTTGTATTTTCTTTTGTTTTGGTTAACCTTATTATGTATAGTTTACATAATTATATATATGTATATATATAATATCATAATATATATAAATAATTTTTTGCTTAAAAATTAATAAATCAAAAAAATTTCATTTATTTCTAAAGATTATAGTCAAAATAACATAATGGTAGTAACATCTTTATCTATATAGGTTCAAACATAACACTAATTACTAATAATTTATATAATTTGAAAAGTTAAACTAATTTTCTATTATTTAGAAATTGAAATAGATACAATATCAAATGATAACATCAATTTATTAAGTAAATAAACATAATTGATGGTTAAACTAGATAATTCTATAATAAAATTATTTATTAATAGAATGGTATCCAATGGTTTCAAACATAAATATATTAAATAAATAAGTATATATAACAGTAAAACGAGACACTTATATAAGATAAAAAAATTATTAAAATTAATCAATGTTACAAAATATTATATAAAAATTTGCAAATAAAAATCATAACAATGGTTATATTATAAAGTAGGAAGTAGGATATTGAAGGAAAATGACAAAAGATGAAAAATGAGAAATAAGAATAATTTCATTACCAAATTGCATATGAACATAATTATAATTAAATTAATTCTTTTACACATTAAATTAATTTTTAATGGTTTATTTTGAAAAACCTTAGCATACTCTAACAACTAAAACTTGAAATTATTTTTAATATAAGTGTAAATATAATAAAATCTTAGCAGAAATTATAAAGATTTAAACTTTTAAATTTTTTTATCATTACATTAATCTATTAAAAAATTATATAATAATATTCTACTTCCATTGTATAATTTGAAGTTTTTATTTAATTTAAAATTGTATTTTATACTTTATGACTAATGTATATAGTTTAACGTGATATATATTTTAATTTTTTATACTATTTGTGAATAATACCCTAATACAAACACAATACTTACAAAATATACATGAACTATAAATTTGTGTTGGGTTAATCATTTCACGGCCATAAATACTTTATTCTAAAATCGTTTGCATATATCTAAAAAATACCACACTATTTTAAATGTAAAAATATAATTTATATTTGAAAATATTAGAATTATATAACACAAGCCAATAATGCAATATTGAATCTCTTGATTACTTATCAAAGGTAATAAAAATTATATACAAAGTTTAGGTCTTTGTTTCATCTACAATAATAGTTTGTATAACTAAATTACTATCAAGTTTAATATAATTTATTATTCATCTTATGTTTGCATGTAATAGTTTGTTCTTAGACCAAATAATTTCAAAGAAACAAATTGGAAATTTTTCCTTCAAAACCAAAATAAATTTTTGCGCAAAACTTTTATATGAAACAATATACGTAAATAGTTTTTTAAAATTTAATGTTTTCAAAATACATAACATTTATTTTATATAAAATGGTTAGCATCACAATAAATAAATGACATGTATTTATAAAAGTTATGAAATTGACTACAATTATGTTATGAAAACATGGTCGATCAAATATCTAATTATGTATATTTTCATATTTTTGTCTTTTTAATAATTTTTATTTGCCTTGATCTTTCAAAAATTTTAAAGAAGTTTACTCTATATAAATTCAAATTGATATGATTATTGTATTTCATTCTAGTGATATTGCTTGTGTGATAGATACACATTGTTTATGGTTTATTTGTCTTCGACATACAACAACATATGCCGGAAATATATTCTCCGTATAACTCAAAATTTTTAGCTCCACAAAATTTGTGACATCCTAAATCTCATTGGTTATCGCATGGATCATAACACTTTTTATACTGTCTTTATTCAAAAACCTATTTTACAATATTAATAAATGGATATTAAAATTAAAAAAAAATAAAGATAAAAACATGCAATTAAATTATAGTGTGAATTACAATCATAAACTAGTACTAAAATTGCTATCAGAGTAATGAACATAAGATATAGCGAAGAGGAAAGTTATAACAAATGCTATCAGTATATTCTAATATATATTCATTTTGTATAATTTTCTTTTGTTTTGGTTAATCTTGTTATTTTATAGTTTACATAGTTATATATATATATATATCCTAACATATATAAAATGATTTTTTTGACTTAAAACTTAATAAATCAAAAATATTTTCATTTATTTCTAAAAATTGTAGTCAAAATAACGTAATGATAATAATATCTTTACCTATATACGGTCAAACATAACCGTAATTATTAATGATTTATGTATTTGAAACATTGAATTAGTTTTCTATTATTTAGAAATTGAAATAGAGATTATATCAAATGATAACATCATTTTATTAAATAAATAAACATATCTGACGGATAGCTAGATAAATCTATAAAGAAATTATTGACTAATAAAATGGTATGCAATGGTTTCAAACATAAATATATTAAATAAATAAGTATATAGAACAATAAAACGAGACACTTATAAAAAATTATTTATTAAAATTAAACAGTGTTACAAAATATTACATAAAAAGTTACAAATAAAGACCGTAACAATAGTCATATTAGAAAAGTAGGAGGTTGAAAGAGAATGACAAAAGGAAATGAGAATAATTTCATTACCTAAATACATTTGAACATAATTATAATTCAATAAATTCTTTTAGACATTAAATTAATTTTCAATGGCTTATTTTGAAAAAAGCTTAGCATACTCTAGCAACTAAAACTTGAAATTAGTTTTAAGATAAGTGTATATTTAATAATATCTTAGCGGATAATTGTAAGGATTTAAAATAAAAAAAATTAATTACATCATTCTACTAAAAATTTATATAATAATATTCTAATTTTATTGTATAATTTAATTTTTTGATTTAATTTAAAACTATTTTTAATATGTGATGACTAATGTATATAGCTTAACGTGATATATATTTTAATTTCTTCATATAAGATAAATACTATTTGTGAATAATACCACAAAACAAACACAACAGTTACAAAATATATATGAACTATAAATTTGTGTTCGCTTTATCATTTCACAACCAATAAATATTTCATACTAAAATTGTATGAAGATACCTAAAATATACCAGAAAATTTTAAATGTAAAAAGTATATTTATATTTGAAAATATTAGAATTATATAACACAATCAAGTAATGCAATATTGAACTTCTTGATTTTTTGTCAAAGATAATAAAACTTTCGTACAAAGTTTAGGTCTTTGTTTCATCTATAATAATAGTTTGTATAAATAAATTACTATCAATTTTAGTATAATTTATTATTTAACTTATGTTTGCATGTAATGATATTTTTTTAGAACAAACAATTTCAGAGACATAAATAGGAAAATTTTCCTTCAAAACCGAAATAATTTTTTGCGCAAGCTTTTATATGAAAAAATACCCAATAAATATTCTTTTAAATTTAATATTTTTAAAACACATAAAATTATATACTAATTATTTTATATAAAATGGCCAGCATCACAATAAATAAATGACATGTATTTAAAACATTTATAAAATTGACTACAATTGTGTTGTGAAAACAAGGAATACCAAATATCTAATTATTTACATTTTTATATATTTTGACTTTTTGATAATATTTATTTGTCAAGATCTCTCAGAAAATTTTAAAAAGTTTACTGTATATAAATTCAAATTTATATGATCTTTGCAATTTATTCTAGTGATATACAATGAAATAAAATGGCCAACATCACAATAAATAAATGACAAATATTTTAAAAAGTTTTAAAATTGACTACATTTGTGTTGTGAAAACAAGGAATCAAATATCTGATTATTTACATTTTTATATATTTTGATTTTTTGATAACTTTTATTTACCAATATCTTTCAAAAATTTTAAAAAAATTTATTGTATATAAATTCAAATTGACGTGATCGTTGTATTTCATTCTAGTGATATACAATGAAATACAATGGCCAACATCACAATAAATAAATGACAGATATTTAAAAAGTTTTAAAATAGACTAAAATTGTGTTGTGAAAACAAAAAAGACCAAATATCGGATTATTTACATTTTTTTTATATTTTGACTTTTTGATAAATTATATTTGCCAAGATCTTTTAGAAAATTATAAAGAAGTTTAGTGTACATAAATTCAAATTAATATGATCATTGTATTTTTATTCTAGTGATATACACTGAAATAAAATGGCCAGCATCACAATAAATAAATGATAGGTATTTTAAAAAGTTTTAAAATTGACTACAATTGTGTTGTCGAAATAATGAAGACCAAATATCTGATTATTTACATTTTTATATATTTTGACTTTTGATATCTTTTATTTGCCAAAATCTTGAAGAAAATTTAAAAAAAGTTTATTATAAATAAATTCAAATTGATATGATCATTGTATTTCATTCTCGTGATTTACAATGAAATAAAATGGCTAGCATTACAATAAATATATGAGAGGTATTTAAAAAAGTTTTAAAATTGACTACAATTATGTTGTGAAAACAAAGAAGACCAAATATCTGATTATTTACATTTTTATATATTTTGACTTTTTGATATCTTTTATTTGCCAAGATCTTTCAAAAAAATTAAATAAGTTTACAGTATATAAATTCAAATTGATATGATCATTGTAACTCATTCTAATGATATTACTTGCATGATAGATACTAATTGTTTATGGATTATTTGTCTTCGACATGCAACAACATATACCGGAAATACATTCTCCGTATAACTGAAAGTTTTTAGCTCCACAAAATTTTTCACATCCTAAATCTCCTTGGCTATCACATGGATTATAACACTTTTTGTACTCTGTCTTTATTCCAAAACCTGTTTAACAATATCAATAAACGGATATTAAAATTCTAAAAAAAGAAGATAAAAACATGTAATTAAATTAGAGTGTGAATTATAATCATAAACTAGTACCAAGATTGCTATCAGAGCAATGAACATAAGATATAGCGAAGAGAAAAGTTATAACAAATGCTATTAGTATTTTCTTAGCGATATCCATTTTGCATAATTTTCTTTTATTTTGGTTAACCTTTTTATGTTATAGCTTACATAGTTATATATATATAATATCATAACATGTATAAAATGATTTTTTGACTTAAAAATTAATAAATCAAAAATATATTTATTTATTTCTAAAGATTGTAGTCAAAATAAGATAATGATAATAATATCTTTACCTATATAGGGTCAAACATAACCCTAATTATTAATGAATTATGTATTTTGAATCATTAAAATAACTTTCTATTATTTAGAAATTGAAATAATGATTATATCAAATAATAACATCATTTTATTAAATAAATAAACCTAATTGATGGATAACTAGATAATTTTATAAAGAAATTATTGATTAACAAAATGGTATGCAATGCTTTCAAACATAAATATACTAAATAAATAAGTATATAGAACAACAAAATGAGACACTTATAAAAACTTATTTATTAAAATTAAATAGGGTTACAAAATATTACATAAAAAGTTGCAAATAAAGACCGTAACAATGGTCATATTAGAAAAGTAGAATGTTGAAAGAGAATGAAAAAAGAAAATGAAAATAATTTCATTACCTAAATACATTTGAACATAATTATAATTAAATTAATTCTTTTACATATTAAATTAATTTTCAATGGCTTATTTTGAAAAAAAGCTTCGCATACTCTAGCAACTAAAACATGAAGTTATTTTTAAGATAAGTGTACATTTAATAATATCCTAGCGGATCATTATAAGGATTTAAAATTAAAATTTTTTTTTACTTCATTCTACTAAAAATTTATATAATAATATTATACTTTTATTTAATAATTTGATTTTTAGATTTAATTTAAAACTATCTTTAATAGGTGATGACTAATGTATATAGCTTAACGTGATATATATTTTAATTTCTTCATATAAAATAAATAATATTTGTGAATAATACCACAACACAAACACAACAGTTATAAAATATAGATGAACTATAAATTTGTATTCGCTTGATCATTTCACAACCAATAAATATTTCATACTAAAATGGTATAAAAATACCTAAAATATACCAGATAATTTTAAATATAAAATTATATTTATATTTGAAAATATTAGAATTATATAACACAAGCAAATAATGCAATATTGAACCTCTTAATTTTTTATCGAAGATAATAAAACTTTTGTACAAAGTTTAGGTTTTTGTTTCATCTATAATAATAGTTTGTATAACTAAAGTACTACCAATTTTAGTATAATTTATTATTTATCTTAGGTTTGCATGTAATGATATTTTTTTAGAACAAACAATTTCAAAGACACAAATAAAAAAAAATTCTTCAAAACCAAAATAATTTTTTGCGCATAGCTTTTATATGAAAAAATACCCAATAAATATTCTTTTAAATTTAATATTTTTAAAACACATAAAATTATATACTAATTATTTTATATAAAATGGCCAGCATCACAATAAATAAATGATAGGTATTTAAAAAAGTTTTAAAATTGATTACAATTGTGTTGTGATAGTAAGAATGACCAAATATCTGATTATTTACATTTTTATATATTTTAATTATTTTCCAAGATCTTTCAGAAAATTTAAAGAAGTTTACTGTATATAAATTCAAAATGATATGATCATTGTATTTTATTCTAATGATATACAATGAAATAAAATGGCCAGCATCACAACAAATAAATGACACGTATTTCAAAAAGTTTTTAAAAATTGACTGTAATTGTGTTGTGAAAACAAGGAAGACCAAATATCTTAATATTTATATTTTTATATATTTTGACTTTTTGATATCTTTTATTTGCCAAGATCTTTCAAAAAATTTAAATAAGTTTACTGTATATAAATTCAAATTGATATGATCATTGTATTTTATTCTAATGATATACAATGAAATAAAATGGCCAACATCACAACAAATAAATGACACGTATTTCAAAAAGTTTTTAAAAATTGACTATAATTGTGTTGTGAAAACAAGGAAGACCAAATATCTGAATATTTATATTTTTATATATTTTGACTTTTTGATATTTTTTATTTGCCAAGATCTTTCAAAAATTTTAAATAAGTTTACTGTATATTAATTCAAATTGATATGATCATTGTAACTCATTCTAGTGATATTACTTGCATGATAGATACATATTGTTTATGGATTATTTATCTTCGACATGCAACAACATATACCGGAAATACATTCTCCGTATAACTGAAAACTTTTAGCTCCACAAAATTTTTCACATCCTAAATCTCCTTGGCTATCACATGGATTATAACACTTTTTGTACTCTGTCTTTATTCCAAAACCTGTTTAACAATATCAATAAATGGATATTAAAATTCTAAAAAAAAAAAGATAAAAACATGTAATTAAATTAGAGTGTGAATTATAATCATAAACTAGTACCAAGATTGCTATCAGAGCAATGAACATAAGATATAGCGAAGAGAAAAGTTATAACAAATGCTATTAGTATTTTCTTAGCGATATCCATTTTGTATAATTTTCTTTTATTTTGGTTAACCTTGTTATGTTATAGTTTACATAGTTATACATATATATATAATATCGTAACATATATAAAATGATTTTTTAACTTAAAAATTAACAAATCAAAAATATATTCATTTATTTCTAAAGATTGTAGTCAAAATAACATAATGATAATAATATCTTTACCTATATAGGGTCAAACATAACCATAATTATTATTGAATTATGTATTTTGAATCATTAAAATAACTTTCTATTATTTAGAAATTGAAATAAAGATTATATCAAATAATGACATCATTTTATTAAATAAATAAACCTAATTGATGGATAATTAGATAATTTTATAAAGAAATTATTGATTAACAAAATGGTATGCAATGGTTTCAAACATAAATATATTAAATAAATAAGTATATAGAAAAATAAAATGAGACACTTATAAAAACATATTTATTAAAATTAATTAGGATTATAAAATATTACACAAAAAATTGCAAATAAAGACCGTAATAATGGTCATATTAGAAAAGTAGTATGTTGAAAGAGAATGAAAAAAGAAATGAAAATAATTTCATTACCTAAATATATTTGAACATAATTATCATTAAATTAATTCTTTTACATATTAAATTAATTTACAATGGCTTATTTTGAAAAAAGCTTTGCATACTCTAGCAACTAAAACATGAAGTTATTTTTAAGATAAGTGTACATTTAATAATATCCTAGCGGATAATTGTAAGGATTTAAAATTAAAATTTTTTTTACTTCATTCTACTAAAAATTTATATAATAATATTATACTTTTATTTTATAATTTGATTTTTGAATTTAATTTAAAACTATCTTTAATACGTGATGACTAATGTATATAGCTTAACGTGATATATATTTTAATTTCTTCATATAAAATAAATAATATTTGTGAATAATACCACAACACAAACACAACAGTTATAAAATATAGATGAACTATAAATTTGTATTCGCTTGATCATTTCACAACCAATAAATATTTCATACTAAAATGGTATGAAAATACCTAAAATATACCAGATAATTTTAAATGTAAAATTATATTTATATTTGAAAATATTAGAATTATATAACACAAGCAAATAATGCAATATTGAACCACTTAATTTTTTATTGAAGATAATAAAACTTTTGTACAAAGTTTAGGTTTTTGTTTCATCTATAATAATAGTTTGTATAACTAAAGTACTACCAATTTTAGTATAATTTATTATTTATCTTATGTTTGCATGTAATGATATTTTTTTGAAACAAACAATTTCAAAGACACAAATAAAAAAAAATTTCTTCAAAACCAAAATAATTTTTTGCGCATAGCTTTTATATGAAAAAATACCCAATAAATATTCTTTTGAATTTAATATTTTTAAAACACATAAAATTATATACTAATTATTTTATATAAAATGGCCAGCATCACAATAAATAAATGATAGGTATTTAAAAAAGTTTTAAAATTGATTACAATTGTGTTGTGATAGTAAGAATGACCAAATATCTGATTATTTACATTTTTATATATTTTAATTATTTTCCAAGATCTTTCAGAAAATTTAAAGAAGTTTAGTGTATATAAATTCAAATTGATATGATCATTGTATTTTATTCTAATGATATACAATGAAATAAAATGGCCAGCATCACAACAAATAAATGACACGTATTTCCAAAAGTTTTAAAAATTGACTATAATTGTGTTGTGAAAACAAGTAAGACCAAATATCTGAATATTTATATTTTTATATATTTTGAATTTTTGATATTTTTTATTTGCCAAGATCTTTCAAAAAATTTAAATAAGTTTACTTATATAAGTTCAAATTGATATGATCATTGTAACTCATTCTAGTGATATTACTTGTATGATAGATACATATTGTTTATGGATTATTTGTCTTCGACATGCAACAACATATACCGGAAATACATTCTCCGTATAACTGAAAGCTTTTAGCTCCACAAAATTTTTCACATCCTAAATCTCCTTGGCTATCACATGGATTATAACACTTTTTGTACTCTGTCTTTATTCCAAAACCTGTTTAACAATATCAATAAATGGATATTAAAATTCTAAAAAAAAAAGATAAAAACATGTAATTAAATTAGAGTGTGAATTATAATCATAAACTAGTACCAAGATTGCTATCAGAGCAATGAACATAAGATATAGCGAAGAGAAAAGTTATAACAAATGCTATTAGTATTTTCTTAGCGATATCCATTTTGTATAATTTTCTTTTATTTTGGTTAACCTTGTTATGTTATAGTTTACATAGTTATACATATATATATATATATAATATAGTAACATATATAAAATGATTTTTTAACTTAAAAATTAACAAATCAAAAATATATTCATTTATTTCTAAAGATTGTAGTCAAAACAACATAATGATAATAATATCTTTACCTATATAGGGTCAAACATAAGCCTAATTATTAATGAATTATGTATTTTGAATCATTAAAATAACTTTCTATTATTTAGAAATTGAAATAAAGATTATATCAAATAATAACATCATTTTATTAAATAAATAAACCTAATTGATGGATAATTAGATAATTTCGTAAAGAAATTATTGATTAACAAAATGGTATGCAATGGTTTCAAACATAAATATATTAAATAAATAAGTATATAGAAAAATAAAATGAGACACTTATAAAAACATATTTATTAAAATTAAATAGGGTTACAAAATATTACACAAAAAATTGCAAATAAAAACCGTAATAATGGTCATATTAGAAAAGTAGAATGTTGAAAGAGAATGAAAAAAAGAAATGAAAATAATTTCATTACCTAAATATATTTGAACATAATTATAATAAAATTAATTCTTTTACATATTAAATTAATTTTCAATGGCTTATTTTGAAAAAAGCTTCGCATACTCTAGCAACTAAAACATGAAGTTATTTTTAAGATAAGTGTACATTTAATAATATCCTAGCGGATAATTGTAAGGATTTAAAATTAAAATTTTTTTTACTTCATTCTACTAAAAATTTATATAATAATATTATACTTTTATTTTATAATTTGATTTTTGGATTTAATTTAAAACTATCTTTAATACGTGATGACTAATGTATATAGCTTAACGTGATATATATTTTAATTTCTTCATATAAAATAAATAATATTTGTGAATAATACCACAACACAAACACAACAGTTATAAAATATAGATGAACTATAAATTTGTATTCGCTTGATCATTTCACAACCAATAAATATTTCATACTAAAATGGTATGAAAATACCTAAAATATACCAGATAATTTTAAATGTAAAATTATATTTATATTTGAAAATATTAGAATTATATAACACAAGCAAATAATGCAATATTGAACCTCTTAATTTTTTATCGAAGATAATAAAACTTTTGTACAAAGTTTAGGTTTTTGTTTCATCTATAATAATAGTTTGTATAACTAAAGTACTACCAATTTTAGTATAATTTATTATTTATCTTATGTTTGCATGTAATGATATTTTTTTAGAACAAACAATTTCAAAGACACAAATAAAAAAAAATTTCTTCAAAACCAAAATAATTTTTTGCGCATAGCTTTTATATGAAAAAATACCCAATAAATATTCTTTTAAATTTAATATTTTTAAAACACATAAAATTATATACTAATTATTTTATATAAAATGGCCAGCATCACAATAAATAAATGATAGGTATTTAAAAAAGTTTTAAAATTGATTACAATTGTGTTGTGATAGTAAGAATGACCAAATATCTGATTATTTACATTTTTATATATTTTAATTATTTTCCAAGATCTTTCAGAAAATTTAAAGAAGTTTACTGTATATAAATTCAAATTGATATGATCATTGTATTTTATTCTAATGATATACAATGAAATAAAATGGCCAGCATCACAACAAATAAATGACACGTATTTCAAAAAGTTTTTAAAAATTGACTATAATTGTGTTGTGAAAACAAGGAAGACCAAATATCTGAATATTTATATTTTTATATATTTTGACTTTTTGATATCTTTTATTTGCCAAGATCTTTCAAAAAATTTAAATAAGTTTACTGTATATAAATTCAAATTGATATGATCATTGTAACTCATTCTAGTGATATTACTTGCATGATAGATACATATTGTTTATGGATTATTTGTCTTCGACATGCAACAACATATACCAGAAATACATTCTCCGTATAACTGAAAGCTTTTAGCTCCACAAAATTTTTCACATCCTAAATCTCCTTGGCTATCACATGGATTATAACACTTTTTGTACTCTGTCTTTATTCCAAAACCTGTTTAACAATATCAATAAATGGATATTAAAATTCTAAAAAAAAAAAGATAAAAACATGTAATTAAATTAGAGTGTGAATTATAATCATAAACTAGTACCAAGATTGCTATCAGAGCAATGAACATAAGATATAGCGAAGAGAAAAGTTATAACAAATGCTATTAGTATTTTCTTAGCGATATCCATTTTGTATAATTTTCTTTTATTTTGGTTAACCTTGTTATGTTATAGTTTACATAGTTATACATATATATATATATATATATATAATATCGTAACATGTATAAAATGATTTTTTAACTTAAAAATTAACAAATCAAAAATATATTCATTTATTTCTAAAGATTGTAGTCAAAATAACATAATGATAATAATATCTTTACCTATATAGGGTCAAACATAACCCTAATTATTAATGAATTATGTATTTTGAATCATTAAAATAACTTTCTATTATTTAGAAATTGAAATAAAGATTATATCAAATAATAACATCATTTTATTAAATAAATAAACCTAATTGATGGATAATTAGATAATTTTATAAAGAAATTATTGATTAACAAAATGGTATGCAATGGTTTCAAACATAAATATATTAAATAAATAAGTATATAGAAAAATAAAATGAGACACTTATAAAAACATATTTATTAAAATTAAATAGGGTTACAAAATATTACAAAAAAATTGCAAATAAAGACCGTAATAATGGTCATATTAGAAAAGTAGAATGTTGAAAGAGAATGAAAAAAGGAAATGAAAATAATTTCATTACCTAAATATATTTGAACATAATTATAATAAAATTAATTCTTTTACATATTAAATTAATTTTCAATGGCTTATTTTGAAAAAAGCTTCGCATACTCTAGCAACTAAAACATGAAGTTATTTTTAAGATAAGTGTACATTTAATAATATCCTAGCGGATAATTGTAAGGATTTAAAATTAAAATTTTTTTTACTTCATTCTACTAAAAATTTATATAATAATATTATACTTTTATTTTATAATTTGATTTTTGGATTTAATTTAAAACTATCTTTAATACGTGATGACTAATGTATATAGCTTAACGTGATATATATTTTAATTTCTTCATATAAAATAAATAATATTTGTGAATAATACCACAACACAAACACAACAGTTATAAAATATAGATGAACTATAAATTTGTATTCGCTTGATCATTTCACAACCAATAAATATTTCATACTAAAATGGTATGAAAATACCTAAAATATACCAGATAATTTTAAATGTAAAATTATATTTATATTTGAAAATATTAGAATTATATAACACAAGCAAATAATGCAATATTGAACCTCTTAATTTTTTATCGAAGATAATAAAACTTTTGTACAAAGTTTAGGTTTTTGTTTCATCTATAATAATAGTTTGTACAACTAAAGTACTACCAATTTTAGTATAATTTATTATTTATCTTATGTTTGCATGTAATGATATTTTTTTAGAACAAACAATTTCAAAGACACAAATAAAAAAAAATTTCTTCAAAACCAAAATAATTTTTTGCGCATAGCTTTTATATGAAAAAATACCCAATAAATATTCTTTTAAATTTAATATTTTTAAAACACATAAAATTATATACTAATTATTTTATATAAAATGGCCAGCATCACAATAAATAAATGATAGGTATTTAAAAAAGTTTTAAAATTGATTACAATTGTGTTGTGATAGTAAGAATGACCAAATATCTGATTATTTACATTTTTATATATTTTAATTATTTTCCAAGATCTTTCAGAAAATTTAAAGAAGTTTACTGTATATAAATTCAAATTGATATGATCATTGTATTTTATTCTAATGATATACAATGAAATAAAATGGCCAGCATCACAACAAATAAATGACACGTATTTCAAAAAGTTTTTAAAAATTGACTATAATTGTGTTGTGAAAACAAGGAAGACCAAATATCTGAATATTTATATTTTTATATATTTTGACTTTTTGATATCTTTTATTTGCCAAGATCTTTCAAAAAATTTAAATAAGTTTACTGTATATAAATTCAAATTGATATGATCATTGTAACTCATTCTAGTGATATTACTTGCATGATAGATACATATTGTTTATGGATTATTTGTCTTCGACATGCAACAACATATACCAGAAATACATTCTCCGTATAACTGAAAGCTTTTAGCTCCACAAAATTTTTCACATCCTAAATCTCCTTGGCTATCACATGGATTATAACACTTTTTGTACTCTGTCTTTATTCCAAAACCTGTTTAACAATATCAATAAATGGATATTAAAATTCTAAAAAAAAAAGATAAAAACATGTAATTAAATTAGAGTGTGAATTATAATCATAAACTAGTACCAAGATTGCTATCAGAGCAATGAACATAAGATATAGCGAAGAGAAAAGTTATAACAAATGCTATTAGTATTTTCTTAGCGATATCCATTTTGTATAATTTTCTTTTATTTTGGTTAACCTTGTTATGTTATAGTTTACATAGTTATACATATATATATAATATCGTAACATGTATAAAATGATTTTTTAACTTAAAAATTAACAAATCAAAAATATATTCATTTATTTCTAAAGATTGTAGTCAAAATAACATAATGATAATAATATCTTTACCTATATAGGGTCAAACATAACCCTAATTATTAATGAATTATGTATTTTGAATCATTAAAATAACTTTCTATTATTTAGAAATTGAAATAAAGATTATATCAAATAATAACATCATTTTATTAAATAAATAAACCTAATTGATGGATAATTAGATAATTTTATAAAGAAATTATTGATTAACAAAATGGTATGCAATGGTTTCAAACATAAATATATTAAATAAATAAGTATATAGAAAAATAAAATGAGACACTTATAAAAACATATTTACTAAAATTAAATAGGGTTACAAAATATAACACAAAAAATTGCAAATAAAGACCGTAATAATGGTCATATTAGAAAAGTAGAATGTTGAAAGAGAATGAAAAAAGGAAATGAAAATAATTTCATTACCTAAATATATTTGAACATAATTATAATAAAATTAATTCTTTTACATATTAAATTAATTTTCAATGGCTTATTTTGAAAAAAGCTTCGCATACTCTAGCAACTAAAACATGAAGTTATTTTTAAGATAAGTGTACATTTAATAATATCCTAGCGGATAATTGTAAGGATTTAAAATTAAAATTTTTTTTACTTCATTCTACTAAAAATTTATATAATAATATTATACTTTTATTTTATAATTTGATTTTTGGATTTAATTTAAAACTATCTTTAATACGTGATGACTAATGTATATAGCTTAACGTGATATATATTTTAATTTCTTCATATAAAATAAATAATATTTGTGAATAATACCACAACACAAACACAACAGTTATAAAATATAGATGAACTATAAATTTGTATTCGCTTGATCATTTCACAACCAATAAATATTTCATACTAAAATGGTATGAAAATACCTAAAATATACCAGATAATTTTAAATGTAAAATTATATTTATATTTGAAAATATTAGAATTATATAACACAAGCAAATAATGCAATATTGAACCTCTTAATTTTTTATCGAAGATAATAAAACTTTTGTACAAAGTTTAGGTTTTTGTTTCATCTATAATAATAGTTTGTATAACTAAAGTACTACCAATTTTAGTATAATTTATTATTTATCTTATGTTTGCATGTAATGATATTTTTTTAGAACAAACAATTTCAAAGACACAAATAAAAAAAAATTTCTTCAAAACCAAAATAATTTTTTGCGCATAGCTTTTATATGAAAAAATACCCAATAAATATTCTTTTAAATTTAATATTTTTAAAACACATAAAATTATATACTAATTATTTTATATAAAATGGCCAGCATCACAATAAATAAATGATAGGTATTTAAAAAAGTTTTAAAATTGATTACAATTGTGTTGTGATAGTAAGAATGACCAAATATCTGATTATTTACATTTTTATATATTTTAATTATTTTCCAAGATCTTTCAGAAAATTTAAAGAAGTTTACTGTATATAAATTCAAATTGATATGATCATTGTATTTTATTCTAATGATATACAATGAAATAAAATGGCCAGCATCACAACAAATAAATGACACGTATTTCAAAAAGTTTTTAAAAATTGACTATAATTGTGTTGTGAAAACAAGGAAGACCAAATATCTGAATATTTATATTTTTATATATTTTGACTTTTTGATATCTTTTATTTGCCAAGATCTTTCAAAAAATTTAAATAAGTTTACTGTATATAAATTCAAATTGATATGATCATTGTAACTCATTCTAGTGATATTACTTGCATGATAGATACATATTGTTTATGGATTATTTGTCTTCGACATGCAACAACATATATCGGAAATACATTCTCCGTATAACTGAAAGCTTTTAGCTCCACAAAATTTTTCACATCCTAAATCTCCTTGGCTATCACATGGATTATAACACTTTTTGTACTCTATCTTTATTCCAAAACCTGTTTAACAATATCAATAAATGGATATTAAAATTCTAAAAAAAAAAGATAAAAACATGTAATTAAATTAGAGTGTGAATTATAATCATAAACTAGTACCAAGATTGCTATCAGAGCAATGAACATAAGATATAGCGAAGAGAAAAGTTATAACAAATGCTATTAGTATTTTCTTAGCGATATCCATTTTGTATAATTTTCTTTTATTTTGGTTAACCTTGTTATGTTATAGTTTACATAGTTATACATATATATATAATATCGTAACATGTATAAAATGATTTTTTAACTTAAAAATTAACAAATCAAAAATATATTCATTTATTTCTAAAGATTGTAGTCAAAATAACATAATGATAATAATATCTTTACCTATATAGGGTCAAACATAACCCTAATTATTAATGAATTATGTATTTTGAATCATTAAAATAACTTTCTATTATTTAGAAATTGAAATAAAGATTATATCAAATAATAACATCATTTTATTAAATAAATAAACCTAATTGATGGATAATTAGATAATTTTATAAAGAAATTATTGATTAACAAAATGGTATGCAATGGTTTCAAACATAAATATATTAAATAAATAAGTATATAGAAAAATAAAATGAGACACTTATAAAAACATATTTATTAAAATTAAATAGGGTTACAAAATATTACAAAAAAATTGCAAATAAAGACCGTAATAATGGTCATATTAGAAAAGTAGAATGTTGAAAGAGAATGAAAAAAGGAAATGAAAATAATTTCATTACCTAAATATATTTGAACATAATTATAATAAAATTAATTCTTTTACATATTAAATTAATTTTCAATGGCTTATTTTGAAAAAAGCTTCGCATACTCTAGCAACTAAAACATGAAGTTATTTTTAAGATAAGTGTACATTTAATAATATCCTAGCGGATAATTGTAAGGATTTAAAATTAAAATTTTTTTTACTTCATTCTACTAAAAATTTATATAATAATATTATACTTTTATTTTATAATTTGATTTTTGGATTTAATTTAAAACTATCTTTAATACGTGATGACTAATGTATATAGCTTAACGTGATATATATTTTAATTTCTTCATATAAAATAAATAATATTTGTGAATAATACCACAACACAAACACAACAGTTATAAAATATAGATGAACTATAAATTTGTATTCGCTTGATCATTTCACAACCAATAAATATTTCATACTAAAATGGTATGAAAATACCTAAAATATACCAGATAATTTTAAATGTAAAATTATATTTATATTTGAAAATATTAGAATTATATAACACAAGCAAATAATGCAATATTGAACCTCTTAATTTTTTATCGAAGATAATAAAACTTTTGTACAAAGTTTAGGTTTTTGTTTCATCTATAATAATAGTTTGTATAACTAAAGTACTACCAATTTTAGTATAATTTATTATTTATCTTATGTTTGCATGTAATGATATTTTTTTAGAACAAACAATTTCAAAGACACAAATAAAAAAAAATTTCTTCAAAACCAAAATAATTTTTTGCGCATAGCTTTTATATGAAAAAATACCCAATAAATATTCTTTTAAATTTAATATTTTTAAAACACATAAAATTATATACTAATTATTTTATATAAAATGGCCAGCATCACAATAAATAAATGATAGGTATTTAAAAAAGTTTTAAAATTGATTACAATTGTGTTGTGATAGTAAGAATGACCAAATATCTGATTATTTACATTTTTATATATTTTAATTATTTTCCAAGATCTTTCAGAAAATTTAAAGAAGTTTACTGTATATAAATTCAAAATGATATGATCATTGTATTTTATTCTAATGATATACAATGAAATAAAATGGCCAGCATCACAACAAATAAATGACACGTATTTCCAAAAGTTTTAAAAATTGACTATAATTGTGTTGTGAAAACAAGTAAGACCAAATATCTGAATATTTATATTTTTATATATTTTGAATTTTTGATATTTTTTATTTGCCAAGATCTTTCAAAAAATTTAAATAAGTTTACTTATATAAGTTCAAATTGATATGATCATTGTAACTCATTCTAGTGATATTACTTGTATGATAGATACATATTGTTTATGGATTATTTGTCTTCGACATGCAACAACATATACCAGAAATACATTCTCCGTATAACTGAAAGCTTTTAGCTCCACAAAATTTTTCACATCCTAAATCTCCTTGGCTATCACATGGATTATAACACTTTTTGTACTCTGTCTTTATTCCAAAACCTGTTTAACAATATCAATAAATGGATATTAAAATTCTAAAAAAAAAAGATAAAAACATGTAATTAAATTAGAGTGTGAATTATAATCATAAACTAGTACCAAGATTGCTATCAGAGCAATGAACATAAGATATAGCGAAGAGAAAAGTTATAACAAATGCTATTAGTATTTTCTTAGCGATATCCATTTTGTATAATTTTCTTTTATTTTGGTTAACCTTGTTATGTTATAGTTTACATAGTTATACATATATATATATATATATATATATATATATATAATATCGTAACATGTATAAAATGATTTTTTAACTTAAAAATTAACAAATCAAAAATATATTCATTTATTTCTAAAGATTGTAGTCAAAATAACATAATGATAATAATATCTTTACCTATATAGGGTCAAACATAACCCTAATTATTAATGAATTATGTATTTTGAATCATTAAAATAACTTTCTATTATTTAGAAATTGAAATAAAGATTATATCAAATAATAACATCATTTTATTAAATAAATAAACCTAATTGATGGATAATTAGATAATTTTATAAAGAAATTATTGATTAACAAAATGGTATGCAATGGTTTCAAACATAAATATATTAAATAAATAAGTATATAGAAAAATAAAATGAGACACTTATAAAAACATATTTATTAAAATTAAATAGGGTTACAAAATATTACACAAAAAATTGCAAATAAAGACCGTAATAATGGTCATATTAGAAAAGTAGAATGTTGAAAGAGAATGAAAAAAGGAAATGAAAATAATTTCATTACCTAAATATATTTGAACATAATTATAATAAAATTAATTCTTTTACATATTAAATTAATTTTCAATGGCTTATTTTGAAAAAAGCTTCGCATACTCTAGCAACTAAAACATGAAGTTATTTTTAAGATAAGTGTACATTTAATAATATCCTAGCGGATAATTGTAAGGATTTAAAATTAAAATTTTTTTTACTTCATTCTACTAAAAATTTATATAATAATATTATACTTTTATTTTATAATTTGATTTTTGGATTTAATTTAAAACTATCTTTAATACGTGATGACTAATGTATATAGCTTAACGTGATATATATTTTAATTTCTTCATATAAGATAAATACTATTTGTGAATAATACCACAAAACAAACACAACAATTACAAAATATATATGAACTATAAATTTGTGTTCGCTTTATCATTTCACAACCAATAAATATTTCATACTAAAATTGTATGAAGATACCTAAAATATACCAGAAAATTTTAAATGTAAAAAGTATATTTATATTTGAAAATATTAGAATTATATAACACAATCAAGTAATGCAATATTGAACTTCTTGATTTTTTGTCAAAGATAATAAAACTTTCGTACAAAGTTTAGGTCTTTGTTTCATCTATAATAATAGTTTGTATAAATAAATTACTATCAATTTTAGTATAATTTATTATTTAACTTATGTTTGCATGTAATGATATTTTTTTAGAACAAACAATTTCAGAGACATAAATAGGAAAATTTTCCTTCAAAACCGAAATAATTTTTTGCGCAAGCTTTTATATGAAAAAATACCCAATAAATATTCTTTTAAATTTAATATTTTTAAAACACATAAAATTATATACTAATTATTTTATATAAAATGGCCAGCATCACAATAAATAAATGATAGGTATTTAAAAAAGTTTTAAAATTGATTACAATTGTGTTGTGATAGTAAGAATGACCAAATATCTGATTATTTACATTTTTATATATTTTAATTATTTTCCAAGATCTTTCAGAAAATTTAAAGAAGTTTACTGTATATAAATTCAAAATGATATGATCATTGTATTTTATTCTAATGATATACAATGAAATAAAATGGCCAGCATCACAACAAATAAATGACACGTATTTCCAAAAGTTTTAAAAATTGACTATAATTGTGTTGTGAAAACAAGTAAGACCAAATATCTGAATATTTATATTTTTATATATTTTGAATTTTTGATATTTTTTATTTGCCAAGATCTTTCAAAAAATTTAAATAAGTTTACTTATATAAGTTCAAATTGATATGATCATTGTAACTCATTCTAGTGATATTACTTGTATGATAGATACATATTGTTTATGGATTATTTGTCTTCGACATGCAACAACATATACCAGAAATACATTCTCCGTATAACTGAAAGCTTTTAGCTCCACAAAATTTTTCACATCCTAAATCTCCTTGGCTATCACATGGATTATAACACTTTTTGTACTCTGTCTTTATTCCAAAACCTGTTTAACAATATCAATAAATGGATATTAAAATTCTAAAAAAAAAGATAAAAACATGTAATTAAATTAGAGTGTGAATTATAATCATAAACTAGTACCAAGATTGCTATCAGAGCAATGAACATAAGATATAGCGAAGAGAAAAGTTATAACAAATGCTATTAGTATTTTCTTAGCGATATCCATTTTGTATAATTTTCTTTTATTTTGGTTAACCTTGTTATGTTATAGTTTACATAGTTATACATATATATATAATATCGTAACATGTATAAAATGATTTTTTAACTTAAAAATTAACAAATCAAAAATATATTCATTTATTTCTAAAGATTGTAGTCAAAATAACATAATGATAATAATATCTTTACCTATATAGGGTCAAACATAACCCTAATTATTAATGAATTATGTATTTTGAATCATTAAAATAACTTTCTATTATTTAGAAATTGAAATAAAGATTATATCAAATAATAACATCATTTTATTAAATAAATAAACCTAATTGATGGATAATTAGATAATTTTATAAAGAAATTATTGATTAACAAAATGGTATGCAATGGTTTCAAACATAAATATATTAAATAAATAAGTATATAGAAAAATAAAATGAGACACTTATAAAAACATATTTATTAAAATTAAATAGGGTTACAAAATATTACAAAAAAATTGCAAATAAAGACCGTAATAATGGTCATATTAGAAAAGTAGAATGTTGAAAGAGAATGAAAAAAGGAAATGAAAATAATTTCATTACCTAAATATATTTGAACATAATTATAATAAAATTAATTCTTTTACATATTAAATTAATTTTCAATGGCTTATTTTGAAAAAAGCTTCGCATACTCTAGCAACTAAAACATGAAGTTATTTTTAAGATAAGTGTACATTTAATAATATCCTAGCGGATAATTGTAAGGATTTAAAATTAAAATTTTTTTTACTTCATTCTACTAAAAATTTATATAATAATATTATACTTTTATTTTATAATTTGATTTTTGGATTTAATTTAAAACTATCTTTAATACGTGATGACTAATGTATATAGCTTAACGTGATATATATTTTAATTTCTTCATATAAAATAAATAATATTTGTGAATAATACCACAACACAAACACAACAGTTATAAAATATAGATGAACTATAAATTTGTATTCGCTTGATCATTTCACAACCAATAAATATTTCATACTAAAATGGTATGAAAATACCTAAAATATACCAGATAATTTTAAATGTAAAATTATATTTATATTTGAAAATATTAGAATTATATAACACAAGCAAATAATGCAATATTGAACCTCTTAATATTTTATCGAAGATAATAAAACTTTTGTACAAAGTTTAGGTTTTTGTTTCATCTATAATAATAGTTTGTACAACTAAAGTACTACCAATTTTAGTATAATTTATTATTTATCTTATGTTTGCATGTAATGATATTTTTTTAGAACAAACAATTTCAAAGACACAAATAAAAAAAAATTTCTTCAAAACCAAAATAATTTTTTGCGCATAGCTTTTATATGAAAAAATACCCAATAAATATTCTTTTAAATTTAATATTTTTAAAACACATAAAATTATATACTAATTATTTTATATAAAATGGCCAGCATCACAATAAATAAATGATAGGTATTTAAAAAAGTTTTAAAATTGATTACAATTGTGTTGTGATAGTAAGAATGACCAAATATCTGATTATTTACATTTTTATATATTTTAATTATTTTCCAAGATCTTTCAGAAAATTTAAAGAAGTTTACTGTATATAAATTCAAATTGATATGATCATTGTATTTTATTCTAATGATATACAATGAAATAAAATGGCCAGCATCACAACAAATAAATGACACGTATTTCAAAAAGTTTTTAAAAATTGACTATAATTGTGTTGTGAAAACAAGGAAGACCAAATATCTAAATATTTATATTTTTATATATTTTGACTTTTTGATATCTTTTATTTGCCAAGATCTTTCAAAAAATTTAAATAAGTTTACTGTATATAAATTCAAATTGATATGATCATTGTAACTCATTCTAGTGATATTACTTGCATGATAGATACATATTGTTTATGGATTATTTGTCTTCGACATGCAACAACATATACCAGAAATACATTCTCCGTATAACTGAAAGCTTTTAGCTCCACAAAATTTTTCACATCCTAAATCTCCTTGGCTATCACATGGATTATAACACTTTTTGTACTCTGTCTTTATTCCAAAACCTGTTTAACAATATCAATAAATGGATATTAAAATTCTAAAAAAAAAAGATAAAAACATGTAATTAAATTAGAGTGTGAATTATAATCATAAACTAGTACCAAGATTGCTATCAGAGCAATGAACATAAGATATAGCGAAGAGAAAAGTTATAACAAATGCTATTAGTATTTTCTTAGCGATATCCATTTTGTATAATTTTCTTTTATTTTGGTTAACCTTGTTATGTTATAGTTTACATAGTTATACATATATATATAATATCGTAACATGTATAAAATGATTTTTTAACTTAAAAATTAACAAATCAAAAATATATTCATTTATTTCTAAAGATTGTAGTCAAAATAACATAATGATAATAATATCTTTACCTATATAGGGTCAAACATAACCCTAATTATTAATGAATTATGTATTTTGAATCATTAAAATAACTTTCTATTATTTAGAAATTGAAATAAAGATTATATCAAATAATAACATCATTTTATTAAATAAATAAACCTAATTGATGGATAATTAGATAATTTTATAAAGAAATTATTGATTAACAAAATGGTATGCAATGGTTTCAAACATAAATATATTAAATAAATAAGTATATAGAAAAATAAAATGAGACACTTATAAAAACATATTTATTAAAATTAAATAGGGTTACAAAATATTACAAAAAAAATTGCAAATAAAGACCGTAATAATGGTCATATTAGAAAAGTAGAATGTTGAAAGAGAATGAAAAAAGGAAATGAAAATAATTTCATTACCTAAATATATTTGAACATAATTATAATAAAATTAATTCTTTTACATATTAAATTAATTTTCAATGGCTTATTTTGAAAAAAGCTTCGCATACTCTAGCAACTAAAACATGAAGTTATTTTTAAGATAAGTGTACATTTAATAATATCCTAGCGGATAATTGTAAGGATTTAAAATTAAAATTTTTTTTACTTCATTCTACTAAAAATTTATATAATAATATTATACTTTTATTTTATAATTTGATTTTTGGATTTAATTTAAAACTATCTTTAATACGTGATGACTAATGTATATAGCTTAACGTGATATATATTTTAATTTCTTCATATAAAATAAATAATATTTGTGAATAATACCACAACACAAACACAACAGTTATAAAATATAGATGAACTATAAATTTGTATTCGCTTGATCATTTCACAACCAATAAATATTTCATACTAAAATGGTATGAAAATACCTAAAATATACCAGATAATTTTAAATGTAAAATTATATTTATATTTGAAAATATTAGAATTATATAACACAAGCAAATAATGCAATATTGAACCTCTTAATTTTTTATCGAAGATAATAAAACTTTTGTACAAAGTTTAGGTTTTTGTTTCATCTATAATAATAGTTTGTATAACTAAAGTACTACCAATTTTAGTATAATTTATTATTTATCTTATGTTTGCATGTAATGATATTTTTTTAGAACAAACAATTTCAAAGACACAAATAAAAAAAAATTTCTTCAAAACCAAAATAATTTTTTGCGCATAGCTTTTATATGAAAAAATACCCAATAAATATTCTTTTAAATTTAATATTTTTAAAACACATAAAATTATATACTAATTATTTTATATAAAATGGCCAGCATCACAATAAATAAATGATAGGTATTTAAAAAAGTTTTAAAATTGATTACAATTGTGTTGTGATAGTAAGAATGACCAAATATCTGATTATTTACATTTTTATATATTTTAATTATTTTCCAAGATCTTTCAGAAAATTTAAAGAAGTTTACTGTATATAAATTCAAATTGATATGATCATTGTATTTTATTCTAATGATATACAATGAAATAAAATGGCCAGCATCACAACAAATAAATGACACGTATTTCAAAAAGTTTTTAAAAATTGACTATAATTGTGTTGTGAAAACAAGGAAGACCAAATATCTGAATATTTATATTTTTATATATTTTGACTTTTTGATATCTTTTATTTGCCAAGATCTTTCAAAAAATTTAAATAAGTTTACTGTATATAAATTCAAATTGATATGATCATTGTAACTCATTCTAGTGATATTACTTGCATGATAGATACATATTGTTTATGGATTATTTGTCTTCGACATGCAACAACATATACCAGAAATACATTCTCCGTATAACTGAAAGCTTTTAGCTCCACAAAATTTTTCACATCCTAAATCTCCTTGGCTATCACATGGATTATAACACTTTTTGTACTCTGTCTTTATTCCAAAACCTGTTTAACAATATCAATAAATGGATATTAAAATTCTAAAAAAAAAGATAAAAACATGTAATTAAATTAGAGTGTGAATTATAATCATAAACTAGTACCAAGATTGCTATCAGAGCAATGAACATAAGATATAGCGAAGAGAAAAGTTATAACAAATGCTATTAGTATTTTCTTAGCGATATCCATTTTGTATAATTTTCTTTTATTTTGGTTAACCTTGTTATGTTATAGTTTACATAGTTATACATATATATATATATAATATCGTAACATGTATAAAATGATTTTTTAACTTAAAAATTAACAAATCAAAAATATATTCATTTATTTCTAAAGATTGTAGTCAAAATAACATAATGATAATAATATCTTTACCTATATAGGGTCAAACATAACCCTAATTATTAATGAATTATGTATTTTGAATCATTAAAATAACTTTCTATTATTTAGAAATTGAAATAAAGATTATATCAAATAATAACATCATTTTATTAAATAAATAAACCTAATTGATGGATAATTAGATAATTTTATAAAGAAATTATTGATTAACAAAATGGTATGCAATGGTTTCAAACATAAATATATTAAATAAATAAGTATATAGAAAAATAAAATGAGACACTTATAAAAACATATTTATTAAAATTAAATAGGGTTACAAAATATTACAAAAAAATTGCAAATAAAGACCGTAATAATGGTCATATTAGAAAAGTAGAATGTTGAAAGAGAATGAAAAAAGGAAATGAAAATAATTTCATTACCTAAATATATTTGAACATAATTATAATAAAATTAATTCTTTTACATATTAAATTAATTTTCAATGGCTTATTTTGAAAAAAGCTTCGCATACTCTAGCAACTAAAACATGAAGTTATTTTTAAGATAAGTGTACATTTAATAATATCCTAGCGGATAATTGTAAGGATTTAAAATTAAAATTTTTTTTACTTCATTCTACTAAAAATTTATATAATAATATTATACTTTTATTTTATAATTTGATTTTTGGATTTAATTTAAAACTATCTTTAATACGTGATGACTAATGTATATAGCTTAACGTGATATATATTTTAATTTCTTCATATAAAATAAATAATATTTGTGAATAATACCACAACACAAACACAACAGTTATAAAATATAGATGAACTATAAATTTGTATTCGCTTGATCATTTCACAACCAATAAATATTTCATACTAAAATGGTATGAAAATACCTAAAATATACCAGATAATTTTAAATGTAAAATTATATTTATATTTGAAAATATTAGAATTATATAACACAAGCAAATAATGCAATATTGAACCTCTTAATTTTTTATCGAAGATAATAAAACTTTTGTACAAAGTTTAGGTTTTTGTTTCATCTATAATAATAGTTTGTACAACTAAAGTACTACCAATTTTAGTATAATTTATTATTTATCTTATGTTTGCATGTAATGATATTTTTTTAGAACAAACAATTTCAAAGACACAAATAAAAAAAAATTTCTTCAAAACCAAAATAATTTTTTGCGCATAGCTTTTATATGAAAAAATACCCAATAAATATTCTTTTAAATTTAATATTTTTAAAACACATAAAATTATATACTAATTATTTTATATAAAATGGCCAGCATCACAATAAATAAATGATAGGTATTTAAAAAAGTTTTAAAATTGATTACAATTGTGTTGTGATAGTAAGAATGACCAAATATCTGATTATTTACATTTTTATATATTTTAATTATTTTCCAAGATCTTTCAGAAAATTTAAAGAAGTTTACTGTATATAAATTCAAATTGATATGATCATTGTATTTTATTCTAATGATATACAATGAAATAAAATGGCCAGCATCACAACAAATAAATGACACGTATTTCAAAAAGTTTTTAAAAATTGACTATAATTGTGTTGTGAAAACAAGGAAGACCAAATATCTAAATATTTATATTTTTATATATTTTGACTTTTTGATATCTTTTATTTGCCAAGATCTTTCAAAAAATTTAAATAAGTTTACTGTATATAAATTCAAATTGATATGATCATTGTAACTCATTCTAGTGATATTACTTGCATGATAGATACATATTGTTTATGGATTATTTGTCTTCGACATGCAACAACATATACCAGAAATACATTCTCCGTATAACTGAAAGCTTTTAGCTCCACAAAATTTTTCACATCCTAAATCTCCTTGGCTATCACATGGATTATAACACTTTTTGTACTCTGTCTTTATTCCAAAACCTGTTTAACAATATCAATAAATGGATATTAAAATTCTAAAAAAAAGATAAAAACATGTAATTAAATTAGAGTGTGAATTATAATCATAAACTAGTACCAAGATTGCTATCAGAGCAATGAACATAAGATATAGCGAAGAGAAAAGTTATAACAAATGCTATTAGTATTTTCTTAGCGATATCCATTTTGTATAATTTTCTTTTATTTTGGTTAACCTTGTTATGTTATAGTTTACATAGTTATACATATATATATAATATCGTAACATGTATAAAATGATTTTTTAACTTAAAAATTAACAAATCAAAAATATATTCATTTATTTCTAAAGATTGTAGTCAAAATAACATAATGATAATAATATCTTTACCTATATAGGGTCAAACATAACCCTAATTATTAATGAATTATGTATTTTGAATCATTAAAATAACTTTCTATTATTTAGAAATTGAAATAAAGATTATATCAAATAATAACATCATTTTATTAAATAAATAAACCTAATTGATGGATAATTAGATAATTTTATAAAGAAATTATTGATTAACAAAATGGTATGCAATGGTTTCAAACATAAATATATTAAATAAATAAGTATATAGAAAAATAAAATGAGACACTTATAAAAACATATTTATTAAAATTAAATAGGGTTACAAAATATTACAAAAAAATTGCAAATAAAGACCGTAATAATGGTCATATTAGAAAAGTAGAATGTTGAAAGAGAATGAAAAAAGGAAATGAAAATAATTTCATTACCTAAATATATTTGAACATAATTATAATAAAATTAATTCTTTTACATATTAAATTAATTTTCAATGGCTTATTTTGAAAAAAGCTTCGCATACTCTAGCAACTAAAACATGAAGTTATTTTTAAGATAAGTGTACATTTAATAATATCCTAGCGGATAATTGTAAGGATTTAAAATTAAAATTTTTTTTACTTCATTCTACTAAAAATTTATATAATAATATTATACTTTTATTTTATAATTTGATTTTTGGATTTAATTTAAAACTATCTTTAATACGTGATGACTAATGTATATAGCTTAACGTGATATATATTTTAATTTCTTCATATAAAATAAATAATATTTGTGAATAATACCACAACACAAACACAACAGTTATAAAATATAGATGAACTATAAATTTGTATTCGCTTGATCATTTCACAACCAATAAATATTTCATACTAAAATGGTATGAAAATACCTAAAATATACCAGATAATTTTAAATGTAAAATTATATTTATATTTGAAAATATTAGAATTATATAACACAAGCAAATAATGCAATATTGAACCTCTTAATTTTTTATCGAAGATAATAAAACTTTTGTACAAAGTTTAGGTTTTTGTTTCATCTATAATAATAGTTTGTATAACTAAAGTACTACCAATTTTAGTATAATTTATTATTTATCTTATGTTTGCATGTAATGATATTTTTTTAGAACAAACAATTTCAAAGACACAAATAAAAAAAAATTTCTTCAAAACCAAAATAATTTTTTGCGCATAGCTTTTATATGAAAAAATACCCAATAAATATTCTTTTAAATTTAATATTTTTAAAACACATAAAATTATATACTAATTATTTTATATAAAATGGCCAGCATCACAATAAATAAATGATAGGTATTTAAAAAAGTTTTAAAATTGATTACAATTGTGTTGTGAAAATAAAAAAGACCAAATATCTGATTATTTACATTTTTATATATTTTAATTATTTGCCAAGATCTTTCAGAAAATTTAAAGAAGTTTACTATTAATATATATAAATTCAAATTGATATGATCATTGTATTTTATTCTAATGATATACAATGAAATAAAATGGCTAGCATCACAACAAATAAATGACACGTATTTAAAAAAGTTTTTAAAAATTGACTATAATTGTGTTGTGAAAACAAAGAAGACCAAATATCTGATTATTTATATTTTTATATATTTTGACTTTTTGATATCTTTTATTTGCCAAGATCTTTCAAAAAATTTAAATAAATTTACTATATATAAATTCCAATTGATATGATCATTGTAACTCATTCTAGTGATATTACTTGCATGATAGATATATATTTTTTATGGATTATTTGTCTTCGACATGCAACAACATATACCGAAAATACATTCTCTGTATAACTGAAAGCTTTTAGCTCCACAAAATTTTTCACATCCTAAATCTCTTTGGCTATCACATGGATTATTCCAAAACCTATTTAACAATATCAATAAACGGATATTAAAATTCTAAAAAAAGATAAAAACATGTAATTAAAGTAGAGTGTGAATTATAATCATAAACTAGTACCAAGATTGCTATCAGAGCAATGAACATAAGATATAGCGAAGAGAAAAGTTATAACAAATGCTATTAGTATTTTCTTAGCGATATCCATTTAATAATTTTCTTTTATTTTGGTTAATCTTGTTATGTTATAGTTTACATAGTTATATATATAATATCATAACATGTATAAAATGATTTTTTGACTTAAAAATTAATAAATCAAAAAATATATTCATTTATTTCTAAAGATTGTAGTCAAAATAACATAATGATAATAATATCTTTATCTATATAGGGTCAAACATAACCCTAATTATTAATGAATTATGTATTTTAAAGTATTAAAATAACTTTCTATTATTTAGAAATTGAAATAGAGATTATATCAAATAATAACATCATTTTATTAAGTAAATAAGTCTAATTGACCGATAATTAGATAATTTTATAAAGAAATTATTGACTAACAAAATGGTATGCAATGTTTTCAAATATAAATATATTAAATAAATAAGTATATAGAACAATAAAATGAGACATTTATAAAAACTTATTTATTAAAATTAAATAGTGTTACAAAATATTATATAAAAATTTGCAAATAAAGACCGTAACAATGGTCATATTAGAAAAGTAGGAGGTTGAAAAAGAATGAAAAAAGGAAATGAGAATAATTTTATTACCTAAATACATTTGAACATAATTATAATTAAATTAATTCTTTTACACATTAAATTAGTTTTCAATGGCTTATTTTGAAAAAAGTTCGTATACTCTAGCAACTAAAACTTCAAGTTATTTTTAAGATAAGTGTACAGTTAATAATATCTTAGCGGATAATTGTAAGGATTTCAAATTAAAATTTTTTTTATTTAGATCATTCTACTAAAAATTTATATAATAATATTCTACTTTCATTTTATAATTTGATTTTTTGATTTAATTTAAAACTATCTTTAATACTTGATGACTAATGTATATAGCTTAACGTGATATATATTTTAATTCCTTCATATAAAATAAATAATATTTGTGAATAATACCACAACACAAACACAACAGTTATAAAATATAGATGAACTATAAATTTGTGTTCGCTTTATCATTTCACAACCAATAAATATTTCATACTAAAATTGTATGAAGATACCTAAAATATACCAGACAATTTTAAATGTAAAAGTATATTTATATTTGAAAATATTAGAATTATATAACACAAGCAAATAATGCAATATTGAACCACTTGATTTTTTATCAAAGATAATAAAACTTTTGTATAAAGTTTAGGTCTTTGTTTCATCTATAATAATAGTTTGTATAACTCAATTACTATCAATTTTTGTATAATTTATTATTTTTCTTATGTTTGCATGTAATGATATTTTGTTTAGAACAAACAATTTCAGAGACACAAATAGGAAAATTTTCCTTCAAAACCAAAATATTTTTTTACGCAAAGCTTTTATATGAAAAATACCCAATAAATATTCTTTTAAATTTAATATTTTTAAAAGAAATAAAATTATATACTAATTATTTTATATAAAATGGTGAGCATCACAATAAATAAATGATGGGTTAATTTCTAAAAATGACCTAAAACTTGACTGCAAATACAAGTCTAACCCCTATGAAAACATTTTTGCAAAGCTAACCTATGAGGGTGGAGAAATTACTAAAATCTCCTTTTGTCTAAAAAATAATGTCGAAATATCAATTACGTTTCCGTCCCTGCGTGCTTTTTTGTTATCAAAGCAGAATTCGAAAAGTCTAGTTCAGCTGGCATAAATTGTTTTTCTCATCAAAACAGACTTCTCTGAGAAGTGTGCTTCAGCCGGAATAAACTGTTTTTCTCACCAAAGCAGACTTCTTAGAGAATTCTACTTCAACCGGAATAAACTGTTTTTTTCCCCAAAGCAGATTTCTCGAAGTCTGCTTTGTAAATAAATTATCTAAATCAAATAGATCGTGAAATAATTTAAAAAAGTTTAAAATTGTTATTAACACAATTTATATACATATCAAAAGCACGTAAAAGTTATAATGAATTCAAAAATAAGGAGATTGGATTTGATCTAATGGTATCAAATATTTGCTAGTTTTTGTTGTTATGTGTTGTGGGTTAATAGTTGATGTTTGTGTAGAGAATTCATGATAGAATTTGAAATATCATGTGATAAACTTGAAAATTTAGATTTACAAATTTTTAAAGGAAAATTGTTTGAGTTTTGTATTTATTTAACTATCTTCAACATATTCATCAAATTTTTAACAAAACTTTCGCATATTTAATGAATCTTATTATTTAGGGTTTAAGGTTACGTAGACTTCTTGAGATGTTGTCGTAGATTTAACAAAGCAGACTTCTCGAGAAGTTTGCTTCAGCCGGAATAAACTGTTTTTTTTCACCAAAGCAGACTTCTCGAGAAGTCTTCGAGATTTATTCCTATTAAAGCAAACTTCTCCGAGAAGTCTGCTTCAACTGGAATAAACTTCGAAAAGTCTGCACAAACCAGAAATTGACAGTTTTTAACTTAACCAAATTTAAATTTCCATATATAAAGAAGGTAACCCTAAAATTGTATCATAATTTCATTTTCAAAAAAAAACGTGGGAGCCTCCATCTTCCAAAAATGACTACAAGGTAAATCTTCTCTTCTTCTCTCTTTACCTACCCTCTTTCTTTTCTTCTTCTCTTTTCATGTTCTTTGTCATCTTGTTATTTTGTAGATCTGAAAAAAAATCATGAGATATGAAAAAGGTAAATTTTTTTTGTTCATATGGTTTTGGGTTTGTGATTTTGGAATATTTTTATTATTTAGATCTTTTGTTATTTTTATAACACTCTTTCTCGTCATATAATATTGTAGATCTGGAAAAAGAAGTGAAGAGATCTAAAAATGTAAACTTGTTGTTTTTATTAGTTTTTAAGTTTTTCGTAGTTTTGGTAATTTTTGGTGTTTTTATTGTTTTATTAATTTTTTCTCTATATTCTTATCTCATTTTCATCTTGTATTCTTGTAGATCTAGAAAAGGAAGTCACGAGATCTAAAGATGTAAATTTGTTATTTTTACTAGTTGTTACGTTTTTGTGGTTTTGGAGATTTTGTTGTTTTTTTGTTGTTTTCTTAATTTTTTTTCTTATATTCTTGTCTTATTTCTCATTTTCTATTGTTGTAGATATAGAAAAAGATTTATAAAAACTAATTTTGTTGTTTTAGTAGATTTTTAAAGTGATTTTTAATGGTTTTTAAAATTTTAGATGGTTTTTTTTTAAGATTTTCAATAGATGTTTGAGATTTATGGTGGTTTTACAGTTTTTTGTTGTTGTTTTTGAGTTTTTCTTTACGTTTTGAATTTGATGTTGGTTTTTGAATTAATGGATTTTCGTGTTGCAAACTTCATCACAGGTTGCAGACTTCAGTTGCAGACTTCAGTTGCAAATTTCAGTTGCAGACTTCAGTTGTAGACTTCATAACAGTTTGAAAACGTAAGTTTGTTATTTTTACTAGTTGTTACGTTTTTCGTGGTTTTGGAGATTTTATTGTTTTTTTGTTGTTTTCTTAATCTTTTTTCTTATATTCTTATCTTATTTCTCATTTTCTCTTGTTCTAGATCTGGAAAAAGATTTACAAAAAGTAATATTGTTGTTTTAGTAGTTTTTAAAGTGATTTTTAATGGTTTTTAAAATTTTAGATGGTTTTTTTTAAGATTTTCAATAGATGTTTGAAATTTTCTTTGAAATTTATGGTGGTTTTACAGTTTTTTGTGGTTGTTTTTGAGTTTTTTTCTTACATTTTGAATTTGATGTTGGTTTTTGAATCAATGAATTTTTGTGTTGCAGACTTCATTACAGTTAGCAGAATTCAGTTGCAGACTTCATAACACGTTTTCATTACAAGTGTAGACTTCACTTGCACACTTCATTACTAATTGCAGACTTCGTTTATATTTTTGGTCATATTTTAAATGAGTTTTTGTAAACTTTATTGTACCTATCACTAGCTCCCATCACTCCATCTTGTCAGTCAGTTTTCAATCAAATTTTTTAGAATTATAATAAACTATTAGTTGTATGTCAATCAACTTTAAATCAGCTCAAGTCAAATCATACTTATAAAATTACAAAATGACAACCATTAAAAACACAAATATTACTATAAAATTTCATAAGCACTTTTATACATAGTTAAGAACTTAGTGCATATTTAAGATACTTAATGCACACTTCTTAATAATAAGAAAGAGCAAGAACTGAATGAAAAACAATAAATCGATCTACAAAATCTAAAGATATGTATTAACAATTCTATCAAAATACGGTGTTAATAGGTTGTGTTGGATGTTGTTGTTATCAATTATATGTTATAATTACGGTACAAGATAGTGTTGGATATTTTTGTAACACACCATCGATGACATTGTGCCTTTTAATTAATTGAAATGATTGGTTCCATGTTTCAGAAAATGCATACTTATATGGGGCCCCTACTTATATCGGCAAACTTTGTTGTATAAATCTCGTAGACTTCTTTGCAGACTTCTCGGCAGGCTTCTTCGCAGACTTCTCGGCAGGCTTCTTCGCAGACTTCTCGGCAGACTTTGTACTTTGTCCTTGCACGCAACTTAATTTTTTGAGATACTCAACACTAAAACTGAATTTATTCATCTTTCACTTTACCGTAAAGAATGTAATCCTCACCATCTGAGTAAACTTTATTCTCATCTTCATCAACAACGAAATCATCATCACCAATTAAAAACATTTTACCTGCTCTTATATTATCCACAGAAGAATTCCAAATCTCTGTCATAATCTGGAAGAATTCCAAACATTCTCGGAGAATTCTGCTTTGGTGAGAAAAACAGTTTATTCTGGCTGAAGCAGACTTCTCCGAGAAGTCTGCTTTGATAGGAATAAACGCCGAAGACTTCTCGGAGAAGTCTGCTTCAGCCGGAATAAACTGTTTTTCTCACCAAAGCACACTTCTCGAAGAAGTCTGTTTTGATAGAAATAAACGCTGAAGACTTCTCGGAAAAGTCTGCTTTAGCTAGAATAAACTGTTTTTCTCACTGAAGCAGACTTCTTGGAGAAGTCTGCTTCAGCTGGAATAAACTGGTTTTCTCACTGAAGCAGACTTCTCGGAGAAGTTTGCTTCAGCCGGAATAAAATGTTTTTCTCGGCAAAGCAGATTTCAGGAAGTCTGCTATTTTTATTCCTGTCAAAGCAGACTTCTCCGAGAAGTCTACTTTGATAGGAATAAACATCGTAGACTTCTCGGAGAAGTCTGCTTCAGCCGTAATAAATTGTTTTTTTCGCCAACGCAAGCTTCACGAAGTCTGCTATTTTTATTCCATCAAAACAGACTTCTTCGAGAAATCTGTTTTGATAGGAATAAACATCGCATACTTCTCGGAGAAGTCTGCTTTAGCCAGAATAAACTGTTTTTCTTGCCAAAACAGACTTCGCGAAGTCTACTATTTTTATTCCTATCAAAGTAGACTTCTCGGAGAAATTTGCTTCAGCCGGAATAAACGTCGCAGACTTCTCAGAGAAATTTGCTTCAGCCGGAATAAACTGTTTTTCTTGCCAAAGCAGACTTTACGAAGTCTGCTATTTTTATACCTATCAAAGCAGAGTTCTCCGAGAAGTCTAAATTGATAGGAATAAATCTCGAAGACTTCTCGGAGAAGTCTGGTTCAGCTGGAATAACAGTTTATTCTGGTTAAAGAGAGATTTATTCCGATTAAAGCATACTTCTTGAAGTCTGCTCGAGAAGTCTGCTTTGTAAATATATTACAAAACAAACTTCTCGTAACTGTATGAACTAAAAAAATAACCGAAACCAAAACACAAAAACTAACCTTCAATCTTGATTTTTAGCTACGCGATTTAAATGATGACCGATATAGGCTCCCAGAAACTTGTTTTAACGTATAATGATGAATTTTTGCAAAGTTGGAAGCTTTTGAATGTAGTGTGAAGAGAGAAATTGGAAGAAAATATGAGAAAAAATGAAAGAGGTTGAGATGAATGAGATTTGATGAAGGAATAGAGGTATTATGGTGGATGTGTCGATGAAATTAAGTGCTCCCAACAACCACGACAATGGTGGTTGTGTGCAATGAAAAGATAGTATTTTGTAATATTTTTGAAAAACTTATTCATAATGGTCTTTGTGTTGTTTTTGTTTTTTTAAAGTTAATGGCAAAGTTATAAATAAAGTTATTGTATAAGGATAAAATAGAGATAGAAAGTTAGTTTTGCAAAAAAAAAGTTTAATTGGTTAAACTTGCAATTGAAGATAAATTTTAGATCAATTTTGCAAATATCCCCATAAATGATAGGTATTTAAAAATGTTTTAAAATTGACTATAATTGTGTTGTGAAAACAAAGAAGACAAAACATCAGCTTATTTATATTTTTTTATATTTTGACTTTTTGATAACTTTTATTTGCCAAGATCTTTCAGAAAATTTAAAGAATTTTACTGTATATAAATTCAAATTGATATGATCATTGTATTTTATTCTAATGATATACAATGAAAAAAAATGGCCAGCATCACAATAAATAGATGATAGGTATTTAAAAAAGTTTTAAAATTGGCTACAATTGTGTTGTGAAAACAAGAAAAACCAAATATCTGATTATTTACATTTTTATATATTTTGACTTTTTGATATCTTTTATTTGCCAAGATCTTTAAGAAAATTTAAATAAGTTTACTGTATATAAATTCAAATTGATATGATCATTGTATTTTATTCTAGTGATATTATTTACATGATAAATACGAATTGTTTATGGATTATTTGTCTTCGACATGCAACAACATATGCCAGAAATACATTTTCCGTATAACTGAAAGCTTTTAGCTCCACAAAATTTCTCACATCCTAAATCTCCTTGGCTATCGCATGGATTATAACACTTTTTGTACTTTGTCTTTATTCCAAAACATGTATAACAATATCAATAAACAGATATTAAAAAAAAAGAAGATAAAATCATGTAATTAAATTAGAGTGTGAATTATGATCATAAACTAGTACCAAGATTGCTATCAGAGCAATGAACATAAGATATAGCGAAGAGAAAAGTTATTACAAATACTATTAGCATTTTTTTAGCGATATCCATTTTGTATAATTTTCTTTTGTTTTGGTTAACCTTGTTATGTTATAGTTTACATAGTTATATATATATATGTATATATAATATCATAACATATATAAAATAATTTTTTGACTTAAAACTTAATAAATCGAAAATATATTCATTTATTTCTAAAGATTGTAGTCAAAATAACATAATGATAATAATATCTTTACCTATATAGGGTCAAAAATAACCCTAATTATTACTGAATTATGTATTTTGAATCATTAAAATAACTTTCTATTATTTAGAAATTGAAATAGAGATTATATCAAATAATAACATCATTTTATTAAGTAAATAAGCTTAATTGACTGATAATTAGATAATTTTATAAAGAAATTATTGACTAACAAAATGGTATGCAATGGTTCAAAATATAAATATATTAAATAAATAAGTATATAGAACAATAAAATGAGACACTTATAAAAACTTATTTATTAAAATTAAATAGTGTTACAAAATATTATATACAAATTTGCAAATAAAGACCGTAACAATAGTCATATTAGAAAAGTAGGAAGTTGAAAGAAAATGAAAAAAAGGAAATGAGAATAATTTCATTACCTAAATACATTTGAACATAATTATAATTAATTTAATTTTTTTACACATTAAATTAATTTTCAATGGCTTATTTTGAAAAAAATTCGCATATTCTAGCAACTAAAATTTGAAGTTATTTTTAAGATAAGTGTACATTTAATAATATCTTAGCGGATAATTGTAAGGATTTAAAATTTAATTTTTTTTATTTACATTATTCTACTAAAAATTTATATAATAATATTCTACTTCCATTTTATAATTTGATTTTTTGATTTAATTTAAAACTATCTTTAATGCTTGATGACTAAAGTATATAGCTTAACATGAAATATATTTTAATTCCTTCATATAAAACTACTAATATTTGTGAATAATACTACAACACAAACACAACAGTTACAAAATATAGATGAACTATAAATTTGTGTTCGCTTTATCATTTATCATTTTACAACACAAACACAACAGTGAGCAGCAATGATCAGTTTAGAATGACCAATTTAACTAGCCGATAACCTTGAAATGTCCACAATAAACCGTCTGTAACTTTTGATTTAGAGTTCAGAAATACATGAATCCAATCCCCACATTAAGGTAGCTCAATTTTCTATATTGTGAAAAAATTTAAGACCGAAATAGCTACGACAAATGATCCAACTAATCCATTCTATCCCAAACTACGTGATGCCATGCATTATGCTTCATTTGTAAACCTTTTCTCAATGAGCACCAATGATTAGTTTGGAATGATCATTTTAACTAGCTGATCCACTTGACATGTCCGCACGAAATCGTCTTTAACCTTTGATTTAGAGTTTAGAATGACATGAATCCTATGTCCACGTTAAGCTACCTCAATTTTCTATATTGTGACAAAATTTAACACCGAAATAGATACGACAAAGCCTCCAAGTAATCTAATCTATCCCAAATTGCGCGATGCCGTGCATTATACTTCATTTGTAAACCTCTGCTCAATCAGCACCAATGATCAATTTAGAATGATCATTTTAACTAGGTGATCAACTTGATGTGTCCGCACTAAATCTTCTTTAGCATTTGATTTAGAGCTCAAAATGACATGAATCCAACGCCCATGCTAGTCTCGCTCATTTTTCAATATTGTGAAAACATTTGAGATTGAAAGAGCTACGACAAGACCTCCAAGTAATCTAATGTATCTAAAACTGTGTGATGCCATGGATTATGCTTCATTTATAAGTCTTTACTCAAGGAGCACCAATGATGAGTTTAAAATGATCATCTTAACTGGTTGATCAACTTGACATGTCCACACTAAATCGTCCGTAAGTTTTTATTTAGAGTTCGGAATGACACGAATCCAACACCCACGTTAAGCCAACTCAATATTCTATATTGTGACCAAATTTACGACCGAAACAGTTATGACAAAGCCTTTAAGTAATCCTATCTATCCCAAACTGCGTGATGCCATGTATTATGGTTCATTTGTAAACCTTTGCTTAATTACCACTAATGATTAGTTTAGAATGATCATTTTTACTAGATGATCAACCTGACATGCGCGCACTAAATCGTCTTTAACATTTGATTAAGATCTCAAAATGACATGAATCCAACACCCACGTTAATCTAGCACAATTTTCAATATTGTGACAACTGTTTAGACTAAAAGAGGTACGACAAAGCCTCCAAGTAATCCAATGTATCCCAAACAGCGTGACACCATACATACTCAATGAACACCAATAATCAGTTTAGAATTATCATTTTAACTGGTCGTTAAACATGACTTATCTGCACTAATTCGTCGGTACCTTTTAGTTTAAAGTTCTGAATGACACGAATCCAATGCCCAATTTAAGCTAGTTCAGTTTTCTATATTGTGATTAAATTTAAGACCAAAATAGCTACGAAAAAGCCTCTAGCAAATCCAATATATCCCAAACTGTGTGATGCCATGCATTATGCTTCATTTCTAAACCTTTGCTAAGTGAGCACCAATGATCAGTTCAAAGTGACCAATTTAACTAGTCGATAACCTTGACATGTCTACTCTAAATCGTCTGTAACTTTTGATTTAGAGTTCAGAAAAACATGAATCCAATCCCCACGTTAAGCTAGTTCAATTCTCTATATTGTGACAAAATTTAAGACCGAAATAACTACGAAAATTTATCCAAATAATCCAATCTATCCCAAACTGCGTGATGCCATGCATTATGCTTCATTTGTAAACCTTTGCTCAATGAGCACCAATGATCTATTTAGAGTGATCATTTTAACTAGCTTATCAACTTGACATGTCCGCACAAAGTCATCTTTAACATTTAGAGCTCAAAATGACGTGAATCCAACGACCACATTAATGTAGCTCACTTTTTAATATTGTGATAAAATTTGAGACTAAAAGAGCTACGACAAAGCCTCCTACTAAAATTCGTGATGCCATGCATTGTGGTTCATTTATAAGCCATTACATAAGGAGCACCAAGAATGGTCATTTTAACTGGCTGATCAACTTGACATGTCCGCTCTAAATCAACCGTAACTTCTGATAAGAGTTTAGAATGACACGAATCCAATGCCCACGTTAGGCTAGCTCAATATACTATATTGCCACAAAATGTAAGACCGTAATAGCAACGACAAAGCCTCCAAGTAATCCAAGATATCCAAAACTGCGTGATACCATGTATTACGCTTCATTTATAAACCTTTGCTCAATCAGAACCAATGAATAGTTTAGAATGATCGTTTTAACTTGATGATCAACTTGACATGTCCACACAAAATGGTATTTAACATTTGATTTAGAGCTCAAAATGACATGAATCCAACACCCACGTTAATCTAGCTCAATTTTCAATATTCTGACAATATATGAGACTGAAAGAGCTATGGCAAAGCCTCCAAGTAATCCAATGTATCCCAAACTGTGTGATGCCATGCATTATGCTTCATTTATAAGCCTTAATCAAGGAGAACAATTGATGAGTTTTGAATTATCAACTTAAAATGTCCGCACTTAATAGTCCGTATTTTTGATTTCAGAATAACACAAATCCAACGCCCACGTTAAGCTCATTTAGATTTCTATATTGTGATTAAATTTAATGACAAAGCCTCTAACTAATCTAATCAATTCCAAACTGTGTGATGCCATGCATTATGCTTCATTTGTAAATCTTTGCTCAATGAGCACCAATGAACACTTTAGAATGATCAATTTTACTAGCCGATAAACTTGACATGTCCGTGCATTAAATCGTCTATAACTTTTGATTGAGAGTTCATAATGACACAAATCCAACACCCACGTTAAGCTCATTTAGATTTCTATATTGTGATTAAATTTAAGACCGAAATAGCTATGACAAAGCCTCCAGCTAATCCAATCAATCCCAAACTGTGTGATGCTGCATTATGCTTCATTTGTAAACCTTTGCTCAATGAGCACCAATGAACATTTTAGAATGATCAATTTTACTAGCCGATAAACTTGACATGTCCATGCACTAAATCATCTATAACTTTTGATTGAGAGTTCGGAATGACACGAATCCAAATGCCAATGTTAAGCTAGTTCAGGTTTCTATATTGTGATTAAATTTAAGATGGAAATAGCTACGAAAAAGTCTCCAACTAATCCAATCTATCCCAAACTGTGTGATGCCATGCATTATGCTTCATTTATAAGCGTTTACTAAAGAAGCACAATTGATTAGTTTAGAATTATCATTTTAACTAGCTGATCAATTTGACATGTCCGCACTAAATCGTGTGTCACTTTTGATTTAGAGTTCAGAATGACACTAATCCAATTCCCACGTTAAGCTAGTTCAGTTTTCTATATTGTGATTAAATTTAGGACCAAAATAGCTACACCAAAGCCTCCAAGTAATCCAATATATCCCAAACTGCATGATACCATGCTTTATGATGCATTTGTAAACCTTTTCTGAATGAGCACCAATGATTAGTTAAGAATGATCATTTTAACTATCCGTTAAACTTGGCATGTCCGCACTAAATCGTCCGTATCTTTTGATTTAGAGTTCCGAATGACATGAATCCAATGCCCATGTTAAGCTAGCTCAATTTTATATATTGTGACAAAATATAAGACAGAAATAGCTATGAAAAAGCCTCCAAGTAATCCAATCTATCCCAAACTGCGTGATGCCATGCATTATGCATTATTTGTAAACCTTTGCTCAATGAGAAACAATGATAAGTTTAGAATGATCATTTTAACTAACTGATCAACTTGACATGTCCGCACTAAATCGTCCTTAACATTTGATTTAGAGCTCAAATGATATGAATCCAACGTCCATGCTAATCTAGCTCAGTTTTCAGTATTGTGACATCATTTGACACTCAAAGACCTATGACATAGCTTCCAAGTAAATCAATGTATCCCAAATGGCGTGATGTCATGCATTATTCTTCATTTATAATCCTTTACTCAAGGAGCACAATTGATCAGTTTAGAATTATCATTTAAACTGGCATATCAACTTGACTTGTCCGCACTAAATCGTCCGTACTTTTTATTTAGAGTTGAGAATGACAGGAATCCAACACCCGCCTTAAGGTAGTTCACTTTCTATATTGTGATTAAATTTAAGAAAGAAATAGTTACGACATAGACTTTATGTAATCCAATCTATCTTAAACTACGTGATGCCATGCAATATGCTTCATTTGTAAACTTTTGCCTAATGAGCCCCAACGATCAGTTTAGAAATGATCAATTTAACTAGCCGATAAACAAGATATGTCCGCACTAAATTGTCCCTAACTTTTGATTTACAGTCTCGAATGATATGACAATGCCCATGTTAAGCTAGCTAAATTTTCTATATTGTGATAAAATTTCAGACCGAAGTAGCTACAAAGAAGCCTCCAAGTAATCCAATCTATCCCAAACTGCGTGATGCCACACATTATGCTTCATTTGTAAACCTTTGCTCAATGAGCACCAATGATCAGTTTAGAATGATCACTTTAACTACCTGATCAACTTGACATGTCCACACTACATTGTCTTTAACATTTGATTTAAAGTTCAAAATGACATGAATCCAACGTCACGTTAATGTAGCTCAATTTTCAATATTGTGACAACAATTGAGACTGAAAGAGCTACGACAAAGCCTCCAAGTAATCAAATGTATCATGATGCTTCATTTGTAAGCCTTTACTCAAGGAGCACCAATGATCAGTTTAGAATTATCATTTTAACTGGCTGGTCAACTTGACATGTCCGCACTAAATCGTCTGTAACTTTTGATTTAGAGTTCCGAATGACACGAATCCAATGCCCACGTTAAGCTTGTTCAGTTTTCTATATTGTAATTAAATTTAAGACTAGAATAGCTATGAAAAAGCGTCCAAGCATTCTAATCTATCCCAAAGTGCGTGATTCCATGCATTATGCCTCATTTGTAAACCTTTGCTTAATGAGCACCAATGATCAGTTTAGAATGATCAATTTAACTAGTGTATAAACTTGACATGTCCGCACTAAATCATCTGCAACTTTTAATTTAGAGTTCAAAATGACATGAGTCCAATATCTACGTTAATCTAGCTCAATTTTCTATATTGTGACAAAATTTAAGACCAAAATACCTACTACAAAGCCTCCAAGTAATCCAATCTATCCCAAACTGTATGACGCCATACATTATGCTTCATTTGTAAACCTTTCCTCAATGAGTACCAATGATCTGTTTAGTATGATCATTTTAACTATTTGATAGACATGACATCTCCGCACTAAATCGTCTTGAACATTTGATTTAGAGCTCAAAATTACATGAATTTAACACATATGTTAATCTTCCTCAATTTTTAATATTGTGACAACATTTGAGACTCAAAGAGCTACGCAAGAGCTCCAAGTAATCCAATATATCCCAAACTTCGTTATGCCATGCATTATGCTTCATTTAAGCCTTAATAAAGGAGCACGGTTGATTAATTTAGGATTATCATTTTAACTGGCCGATAAACTTGACATGTCCACACTAAATCGTCTGTAACTTTTGATTTAGAGTTAAGAATACCACGAATCCAACGCACATGTTAAGTTAATTCAGTTTCTATATTCTGATTAAATTTAAGACCAAAATAGCTACGACAAAGCCTCCAACTAATCTAATCAATCGCAAACCACGTGATGTCATGCATTATGTTTCATTTGTAAACCTTTGCTCAATGAGCACCAATGATCAGTTTAGAATGATCAATTTAACTAGTCGATAAACTTGACATGCCTACACTAAATCATCCGTAACTTTTGATTTAGAGTTCAATATGACATGAATCGAATGCTCACATTAAGCTAGCTCAATTTTCTAAATTGTGACAAAATTTAATACCAAAATAACTACAACAAATCCTCCAAGCAATCCAATCTATCCCAAACTGTGTGATGCCATGCATTTATCTTCATTTGTAAACCTTTGCTCAATGAGGACCAACGATCTGTTTAGAATGATCGGTTTAACTAGCTGATAGACGTGACATATCTACCCTAAATCGTTTTTAACATTTGATTTAGAGCTCAAAATAACATGAATCCATTGACAACGTTAATCTAGCTCAATTTTCAATATTGTTACAATATTTGAGACTGGAAGAGCTATGACTAATCCTCATAGTAATCCAATGTATCCTAATCTACCTGATGCCATGCATTATGCTTCATTCAGAATAACATCAATTCAACGCCTACGTTAAGCCTGTTCAGTTTTCTGTATTGTGATTAAATTTAAGATTGGAATAGCTATGACAAAGCGTTGAAGTATTCTAATCTATCCCAAACTACGTGATGCCATGCATTATGCTTCATTTGTAAATCTTTTTGCTCAATGAACACCAATGATAAGTTTAGAATGATCAATTTAACTAGCCTATAAATTTGACATGTCCGCACTAAATCGTCCGTAACCCTTGACTTAGAGTTCAGAGTGACGTGAATCCAATTCCCACATTAAACTAGCTCAATTTTCTATATTGCGACAAAATTTAAGACCGATATAGCTACGACAAAACCTCCAAGTAATCCAATCTATCCAAAACTGCGTGATGCCATGCATTATGCTGAATGAGCACCAATGAACTGTTTAGAATGATCATTTTAACTATCCGATAGACATGACATCTCCGCACTACTTCGTCTTGAACAGTTCATTTAGAGCTCAAAATGACATGGATCCAACGCCTACGTTAATCTTCCTCAATTTTTAATATTGTGACAACATTTGAGACTCAAAGAGCTACGAAAAAGCCTCCAAGTAATCCAATGTATCTCAAACTGCGTGACGCCATGCATTAAGCTTTATTTATAAGACTTAATCAAGGAGCACAATTGATCAGTTTAGAATTATCATTTAAACTGGCCGATCAACTTGAAGTGTCCACACTAAATCGTCTGTAACCTTTGATTTAGAGTTCAGAATGACACGAATCCAACGCCCACATTAAGCTAGATCAGCTTTCTATATTCTGATTAAATTTAAGACCAAAATTGCAACAACAAAGCCTCCAAGTAATCTAATCAATCCCAAACTGCGTGATGCTATGCATTATGCTTCATTTGTAAACCTTTGCTCAATGAGCACCAATGATCAGTTTAGAATGATCAATGTAACTAGCTGATAAACTTGACATGTCCGCACTAAATCATCCGTAACTTTTGATTTAGAGTTCAGAATGACATGAATCCAATGCCCAGGTTAAACTAGATCAATTTTCAATATTGTGACACAATTTAAGATCGAAATTGCTACGACAAAGCCTACATGTAATCCAATCTACCTCAAACTGCGTCATGCCATGCATTATGATTCATTCGTAAACTTTCGCTCAATGAGTACCAATTATCATTTTAGAATGATCATTTTAAATAGCTGATAGACATTACATATCTGCACTAAATCGTCTTTAAAATTTGATTTAGAGCTCAAAATGACATGAAACCAACGACCACGTTAATCTAGCTCAATTTTCGATATTGTGACAACATTTGAGACTGGAAAAGCTACGAAAAAGCCTCCTAGTAATCCAATGTATCCCCAGCTGCGTGATGTCATGCATAATGCTTCATTTATTAGTTTTGATTAGTTTTGAATTATCATTTTAACTGTCCGATCAACTTAACATATCCACACTAAATCATCCATAACTTTTGATTTAGAGTTCAGAATGACATGAATCCAATGCCCACGTTAAGCTAGTTCAGTTTTCTCTATTTTGATTCAATTTAAGTCTGAAATAGCTACGACAAAGCCTCCAAGTAACCCAATCTATCCCAAACTACGTGATGTCATGCATTATGTTGCATTATCAAACCTTTGCTCAATGAGCACCAATGATCAGTTTAGAATGATCAATTTACTAGCCGATAAATTTGACATATCTACACTAAATCGTTCGTAACTTTGATTTAGAGTTCCGAATGAAACGAATCCAACGCCCACATTAAGCTAGTTCAGTTTTCTATATTGTGATTAAATTTTAGAACAAAATAGCTAGGACAAATCTTCCAAGTAATCTAATCAATCCCAAACTGCGTGATACCATGCATTATGCTTCATTTTTAAACCTTTGCTCAATGAACACCAATGATCACTTTAGAATGATCAATTTAACTAGCCGATGAACTTGACATGTTTGCACAAAATCGTTCGTAACTTTTCATTTAATGTTCAGAATGACTTGAATCCAATGCCCACGTTAAGTTAGCTCAATTTTGTATATTTTAACAAAATGTAAGACTGAAATAGCTACGACAAATCATCGAAGTAATCCAATCTATCCCAAACTGTGTGATGCCCTACATTATACTTCATTTGTAAACCTTTGCTCAATGAACACCAAAGATCAGTTTAGAATGATAATTTTAACTAGAAGATCAACTTGACATGTTCGCACTAAATCGCCCTTAACATTTGATTTTGAATTCAAAATGACATGAATCCAACGACCATGTTAACCTAGCTCAATTTTCAATATTGTGACAACATATGAGACACAAAGAGCTACGACAAAGCCTCCAAGTAATCCAATGTATCCCAAACTGCCTTATGTCATGTATTATGCTTCATTTATAAGCCTTTACTCAAGGAGCACAATTGATCAATTTAGAATTATCATTTAAACTGGCAGATCAACGTGACGTGTCCACACTAAATCATCCGTACCTTTTGATTTAGAGTTCAGAATGACACGAAGCCAACACCCACGTTAAGCTAGTTCAGTTTTCTATATAGTGATTAAATTTAAGAACAAAATAGCTACGACAAAGCCTTTAACTAATCCAATCTATCTCAAATTGCATGATGTCATACATTATGCTTCATTTGTAAACCTTTGCTCAATGAGCACCAATGATCAGTTTAGAATGATCAATTTAACTCGCCGATAAACTTGACATGTCCGCACTAAATCGTCTGTAACTTTTGATTTAGAGTTCAGAATGACATGAATCCATTACCCACGTTAAGCTAGCTCAATTTTCTATATTGTGACAAAATTTAAGACCGAAATAGCTACGAAAAAGCCTCCAAATAATCCAATCTATCCCAAACTGCGTGATGCAATGCATTATGCTTCATTTGTAAACCTTTTCTCAGTGGGCACCAATGATCAGTTTAGAATGATCATTTTAACTAGCTGATCAACTTTACATGTACGCACTAAATCATCCTTATCATTTGATTTAGAGTTCAAAATGACATGAATCCAACGGCCATGCTAACCTACTCAACTTTCAATATTGTGACAACATTTGAGACACAAAGAGCTATGACAAAGCCTCCAAGTAATCCAATGTATCCCAAACTGTGTGATGTCATGCATTATGCTTTATTTATAAACCTTTACTTAGTAAGCACAATTGATCAGTTTAGTATTATTATTTAAACTTGCCGATCAACTTGACATCTTTGCACTAAATCGTCCGTATCTTTTGATTTAGAGTTTAGAATGACACGAATCCAACACCCACATTAAGCTTGTTCAGATTTCTATATCCTGATTACATTTATGAACGAAAATAGCTATGCAAGCCCTTTAAGTAATCCAATCTATCTAACACTGCGCGATATCATACATTAAGCTTCATTTGTAAACCTTTGCCCAATGAGCACCAATGATTAGTTTAGAATGATCAATTGAACTAGCCGATAAACTTGACATGTCCGCACTAAATTGTCCGTAACTTTTGATTTAGAGTTCAAAATGACTTGAATACAGAGCCCACGTTAATCTATCTCAATTTTCTATGTTTTGATGAAATTTAAGACCAAAATAGCTACGACCGAGCGTCCAATTAATCCAATCTATCCCAAGCAATGTGATGTTATGCATTATGCTTCATTTATAAACCTTTGCTCAATGAGCACCAATGATCTCTTTATAATGATCATTTTAACTAGCTGATCAACTTGAAATGTCGTATTAAATCGTCCTTAACATTAGATTTAGAGCTCAAATTGACATGACAACGACCATGTTAACTTAGCACAATTTTCAATATTGTGACAAAATTTGAGACTCAAAGAGCTACGACAATGCCTCGAAGTAATTCAATGTATCACAAACTGCGTAATATCATACAATATGCTTCATTTATAAGCCTTTACTCAAGTAGCACAATTGATCAGTTTAGAATTATCATTTAACCTGGCCGATCAACTTGACATGTCCGCACTAAATCTTCCGTACCTTTTGATTTAGAGTTCAGAATGACACGAATCCAACGCCCACGTTAAGCAAGTTAGGTTTTCTATATTGTGATTAAATTTAAGAACGAAATAGCTACCACAAAGCATTTAAGTAATCCAATCTATCACAAACTGCATGATGCCATGCATTATGCTTCATTTGTAAACCTTTGCTCAATGAGCACCACTGATCAGTTTAGAATTATCAACTTAACTAGTCGATAATCTTGACATGTCCGCACTAAATCGTCTGTTACTTTTGATTTAGAGTTCAGAATGCTATGAATCCAAATGCTACGTTAAGCTAGCTAAATTTTCTATATTGTGAAAAATTTTAAGACCAAAAAAGCTACGATAATGCCTCCAAGTAATCAAATCTATCCAAACTGTGTGATGACATGCATTATGCTTTATTTGTAAACCTTTGCTCAATGAGCACCAATGATTAGTTTAAAATGATCATTTTAACTAGCTGATCAACATGACATGTCCGTACTAAGTCGTCCTTAACATTTGATTTAGAGATCAAAATGACATGAATCAAAGGCCATGTTAACCTAACTCAATTTTTAATATTGTGACAACATTTGAGACTCAAAGAGCTACGACAAAGCCTTCAAGTAATCCAATGTATCCCAAACGGCGTGATGTCATGCATTATGCTTCGTTTGTAAACCTTTGCTCAATGAACACCAATGATCAGTTTAGAATGATCAATTTAACTTGCCGATAAACTTGACATGTCTGCACTAAATCGTATGTAACTCACTACAAGAAAACATTAATATTTCCGATGGCGTTTCCGATAGAAATAGTTTCGTCGGAATATTACGACGGCTTGTCGATGGTTTTCCAAAGGATTTCCGAGCGAACCCAAATCATCGATAATCCGTCGGTAAATCCCGATGCTACACCACCATCGTGAATTTGATGGTAAGACGGACGTCCGTCCGGTTACCGACAAAAACAATGGTGTCGGGTTATCCTCTCGAAACCGTCGGCAATTTCTGATGAAATAGATACCATCGATATTTACCGACTACGTCCCAATGGAATTATTTTTTTAATATATGTCGGTAATATATCGGTTGACCGATTTCACTTAATTATTTATTTAGTTGAATAAATCTAAAAGCTGTCAGAAATCCATCGGTATTTCCCATAACTTTCTGACGAAGTCCTATTTTTTTGCAGTTGTTTGTTTGAGCGATCTATTGGTTGTCGGTTGGTCATCAAAAATTTCTGGAAGTGGTCGGCAACCATCAGAATTCTATCAGAAACGTAAATATTCTTAAGAATAATCTGTTAAAAATTCATGATTATTTGTTAAAAATTCATAATAATCTGTTAAAAATTCGTGATAATCTTCTAATTTCCATTATAAATACGCTTTGCTCCTTCACAATTTCATCAGAACAAAAAAATATTAAGAAAATGTCTTCTTTAGGTTTTTATGATAATTTTGATCGTTGATGGATAAACCTCGTTATGATTCAACAATGGAGGAATTGACGGATGAATTTGCGCAAGGTGTTAAAGAGTTCATGACAATTGCATCAAACAATAGCATGACATCGGAATACGGTAAAATATATTATCCATGTATTAAACGTCGAAATCATAGATTAATCTTTGTTAGAGAAGTACATAATCATTTGTATAGGATTGGATTTATGCCGGGTTACAAAATTTGGTATTCAAATGGAGAAACTGATGCAATGATGCAATATTATGGTAGTACTTCAAAAAAGTTAGATAGTACTAATGTTAGGGTAGAGGAACCGGCATCAGAAGTTGATATAAATGGAAGTACTATTCAGATGGTGAATGATGCATTTCGTGAACAAAAAGCATAGTATATTGAAGATAGGAGTAGAATAAAGGAACCTAATTTGGAAGCCCGGAAATTTTTTGATATGTTAGATGCATCGAAGCAGCCTTTGTATAAAAGATGTAGAAATGGATTATCACCTTTATCTGCTGTAAGCAGGTTGATGACGATAAAGACGGATTCCAACTTGGCTGAAGATTGTGTGAATGTGTCAGAGATATATTACATGAAGATAATATTGCACCTGCTTCATATTACGAGATTTAAAAACTTGTAGCTGGTCTTGGATTGTCGTATATCAGATGATCGATGTATGTATTGACAATTGCATGATCTATTGGAGAAATGATGGAAACCGTATGAAGTGCCGATTTTGTTACAAACCTCGATTTCAAGAGACAAGCGGCAAAGTACCTATTCCACATAAACGGATGTGGTATTTGCCACATAAACGGATGTGGTTAAAGAGGATATATCAATCTGAACACACGACAACGCCTATGAGATGGCATGTAGAACATAACTCAAATGGAGAAATTGTGCATCCCTCGGATGCAGAATCATGGAAATATTTTAAAAAGGTTTATCCTAGTTTTGCATATGAGCCTAAGAACGTATACCTCGGGTTATCTACAGATGGATTCAAACCTTTTGGAAAGCATGGGAGGTAATATTCGTTATGACCAGTTATTGTGACACCTTATAATTTATCTCCTTTGTTATGTGTGTGATGTTTGTTAATTAATACAACACCTTATAGTGTTACATGTGTGATGTTACTAACAAACTATTAGTTAGTAAACTATATAAAATCAAATTCATACTTTTATTTATTGTATTAAATAACTAAAATTTATGATTTATTTTTTTCAAAAAATACCTAAAATTGATAAAAATCCTATAATAATTTAAAAATTAAATTTACAAATTTTTCTATCAAAATTTGTTAATACCAATTGATTTTCTACGACATCCGTCGGAAGGCCGTCAAAAATATATTTACAACATGGCTTGACTATTTGGCGAACATGCACAGTTTTCATCACTTGGTCGGAAATCCGTCGGTTATTGCCAATGGACTTCCGATGCTCTTAAATTATATACGGGAAACGTAATTAACAACGCGGACTTTCGCGAAAATATTTATTAGTTGGCCGATGGATTCCCAACGAATATTGCCGATATCAAATATAACCTACGATCCCACTTCTCCTCTTTCTCTCTCGCGTTTCCTCTCCCTCTCTGCCTCTTTCCCTCCTGCCGTCGTCGTCGCCGGAAAACGTCGCTCTATGTAAGTTTAGTCGCCGAAAATGTAAGTTTTCCCCTTTTAGTATTCCTATTTCGGTTAGATTTTTAGAATGTATTATTTTACAGTTTATCTAAATTCCCCCTCTAGCATGTTTACAGTTTATCTAGATTTCTAGTCGCTCTCTCTAAGTTTAGAATGTTTATCTAAATTCCCCCTCTATCATTCCTATTTCGGTTAGATTTTTTTGGAAATGTTTTAGTTTTTATTTGGTCTCAAATCTTTCGTCCTTACAGAAAAACTTAGATAGATATCGGCTTTTGTGAAGTAGTTTTTGATGTAGAAAAACCACTGTTATCTTCTTCACCATATTTATTAATCTTCTTGAGTTTCTTCTTCAAGTAAGTGTTCCAATAGTTCTTTATATTATTGTCTGTCCTTTCTGGGAAAATATGAATATATTACCTATTGCCTAAAAGGGCTTGAAGTTCTCTTCATGATCAGAGAAATTTCCACGCTTAAAACCCTCGAAGATAATTAGTTCATCTCAATCGGCAGAATCGCCTCATGAAGGTGTTATCTATTTTAAAACTAAATTATTTATATATTTTAAAGCAAAACACAATCATTATCTCCTCAGACCTATATATTTAAGCTTAATTGACTATAATGGCAAAACAAGCTCTTTGTGAATACGCTAGTTCAGGTAGAAACAAAGAGGATGGTCAAACAAATTTTAAATTTAATATTAAAAAAATCAATCGTTAAAAATATCATCTTAGAAACTAAAAATTAATGGTTAAAAATAAGATCCGATAAATAATAGGTTTAGATCCAATAAATAATAGGTTTCCCCCCCCCCCCCCCCCTCAGCAATTTATTAGAAACTACTAAACCTTTTATATTCTTGTTACAATCTTATTAAATCCGAAACCTATTATTTGAAGAAAGTTTTTTTTTCCATATTTTAAAATTGGGTTTCAAAGAAAACGTAACAAATAGTAAATATAGATAAACTAATATAATATCAAAATCATAGTGTTTTAATGTCATATCAAAAATATCAAAAACATGGTGAATCGTGTACTCCGAGTTTTACATCAACTCAAGTTCCAGAATATGGAATGATTCTTTTCGACCAATAAAAATTGAAAATTTGGTTCAGTAGGCTGGACGTGAACTTCTTACTTTTCTCGATCTGAGTCGTCAAGGGAATTCGACATGCTATATTAAATTTTCTATAATTATATTTAAATTTAATTGGTAAATTTATTATTATATTCAATTTATTTATTATTATTTGAAAATTTTTAAATATTAATTTAATATTTTTTTTACTTTTAAGCACAAGAATTTGGAGTGTCTCCAGATCACTTCCAACTTCTCGAAGCCGTCCACAAAAAAAAAAGACTAGCCGCATCCAAGATGGTGTCGTTAGTGAGATTATCGAAAAAGTAAAAAAGAAAAAAGTGATATTTTGTCTCAACAGTCTCAAGTTGGTTCTTCATCTTCGATCGCCGAATTGGCTTATTCTGAAATTAACCATCTGGTTCTTAACGTAGGTTTGATTTCTTTTTTATTTATTTTTATATTTAATATTATAATATTTAAATTTTTTTACAAAAAGTACTATTTTTGAAGAATCATCATTCAGGATCCGGTAGAGTTGCAGATATCAATGGTGAAACATTTGTGGCTGGAAATGAGGAGAACGTACAACTTAAAGAAAAAATGGTGGCTATGTAGATAGAGATTACCATGCTAAAATATTTTATAGATTTTATGAAAACTAAATTTCTCGATTATCTGGATGAATTTTTTCCTCCTTTTGCTCATCCTCCGATGTAATTTACAGATTTTAGATATTAAAACAATTAAAATTTAAATGTTATTATATTTTTAATTTGAAATATTGTGTTATTTAATTTTTTATATTTTTCTTAAATATTTAAAAAATATTTATTAAATTTAATATTTTTAAAAGTTATTAAAAAAATATTTAATTTTAAAACTAAAAAAATAATTATTAACTTTTTTTTCAATTATTTGGATATTTTGGATGGAAAGAATCGTCGGAAACAAATACATGCCCGACGGATAGAGTTATCGCTAATCCGTCGGGATTTACCGACGGACACTGTTCCATCGGGAAAATTATTTCATCGCGATGTCGGTTCCATCCCGACAGGTGAAAACTCTCGGGATATACCGACAGCTATACACCATCGGGTGTGCGTCGGTAGTTTCTGATGCCATGTTTCATCGGTGTCATTCCCGACGGCACTTTTCATCGGAACTCATCGGCGGCCCGATGGATGATTTTTATCGCAAATACGTCGGTAATGTCTGACGGATAAACCACATCGAATATCCATTGGTTGTTGCCGACGGCTCTCCTAATCGCAAATCCGTCGGGAATTCCTGAGAACTTTCCAACGGGAATGAGTTTCTGAAGAAATAGTCCAGATGGACATCGTTGGTTGGAAATTCGATGGGAAATGCTCTTTCCGATGAATATCGTCGTCGGGAAATAGATTTTTTTCTTGTAGTTACTTTTTATTTAGAGTTCAGAATGATATGAAACCAATACCACGTTAATCTAGTTCAATTTTCTATAATGTGATAAAATTTAAGACCGAAATAGCTACGACAAAGCCTCCGAGTAATCCAATCTATCACAAATTGTGTGATGCCATCAATTATGATTCATTTGTAACCCTTTGCTCAATAAGCACCAATGATCAATTTAGAATGATAACTTTAACTAGCTGATCAACTTGACATGTCCACACTAAATCGTCTTTAACGTTTGATTTAGTGCTCAAAATAACATGAATCCAATGGCCACGTTAGTCTAGCTCAATTTTCAATATGGTGATAACATTTGACACTGAAAGAGCTAAAACAAAGCCTTCAAGTAATCCAATGTATCCCAAACTCCGTGATGCCATGCATTATGTTTCATTTATAAGATTTTACTCAAGGAGCACTAATGATCAGTTTAGAATGATCATTTTAACTGGCCTATCAACTTGACATTTACGCAATAAATCGTCTGTAAATTTTGATTTGGAGTTCAAAATGACAGGATTTCAATGCCCACGTTAAGCTAGTTCAGTATTCTATATTGTAACAAACTTTAAGACCGAAATAGCTAAAACAAAGCTTCCAAGTAATCCAATCTATCCCAAACTATGTGATGCCATGCATTATGCTTCATTTGTACTCCTTTGCTCAATAAGCACCAATGATCAGTTTAGAATGAACATTTTAACTAGTTGATCAACTTGACATGTCCGCACTAAATCGTCTTTAGCATTTGATTTAGAGCTCAAAATGATATGAATCCAACGCACATGTTAATCTACTTCAATTTTAAATATTCTGACAACATGTGAAACTAAAGAGCAATGACAAAGCCTCCAAGTAATTCAATGTAACCCAAACTGTGTTATGCCATGCATTATACTTCATTTTTAAGACTTTACTCAAGGAGCACAATTAATGAGTTTAGAGTTATCATTTTTACTGGCGGATCAACTTGACATGTCCTCACTAAATTGAGGTAACTTTCGAGTTGGAGTTCAGAATGACACCAATCTAACGCTCACGTTAAGCTAGTTCAGATTTCTATATTGTGATTAAATTTAAGACTGAATTAGCTAAGACAAAGCCTCCAAATAATCTAATCTGTCCCGAACTGCGTGATGCCATGCATTATGCTGCATTTGTAAACTTTTGCTCAATGAGCACCAATGATAAGTTTAGAATGCTCAATTTAACTAGCCGATAGAGTATACATGTCCGCACTAAATCGTTCGTAACTTTTTATTTAAAGTTCAGAATGACATGAATCTAATGCCCACATTAATCTAGCTCAGTTTTCTATATTTTGACAAAATTTAAGACTGAAATATCTACGACAAAGCTTCCAAGTAATCCAATCTATCCCAAAGTGCGTGATGCCATGCATTATGCTTTATTTGTAAACCTTTGCTCAATGAGCACCAATGATCTGTTTAGAATGATCACTTTAACTAGCTGATCAACTTGACATTTCAACACTAAATCGTCCTTAACATTTAATTTAGAGCTCAAAATGACATGATTCCAATGCTCACGTTAATCTAGCTCAAGTTCAATATTATGATAAAATTTAAGACCGAAATAGTTACAACAAAACATCCAACTAATCCAATCTATCCCAAACTGCGTAAAGCCATGCATTATGCTTCATTTGTAAATTATTGCTCAATGAGCAAAAATGATCAGTTTAGAATGATCATTTTAACTAGCTGATCAACTTGTCATGTCCGCACTAAATCATTATTAACTTTTGATTTAGAGTTCAGAGTACACGAATCCAACGCCCAAGTAAAGCTAGCTCAATTTTCTATACATTGACAAAATTTAAGACCAAAATGGGTACTAAAAAACCTCCAACTAATACAATATATCCCAAAATGTGTAACACCATGCATTATGTTTCATTTGTAAACCTTTGCTCACCAATGATGAGTTTAGAGTGATCATTTTAACTAGCTGCTCAACTTGACATGTGTGCACTAAATCGTCAATAACATTTGATTTAGAGCTCAAAATGACTTGAATCCAAAGCCCATGTTAATCTACCTCAAGTTCACTATTGTGACAATATTTAACACTGAAAGAGCTACGACAAAGCCACCAAGTAATCCAGTGTATCCCAAACTACGTGATGCCATGCATTATACTTCATTTATAAGTCTTTACTCATGGAACACCAATGATCAGTTTAGAATTATAATTTTACCTGACCCATCAACTTGACATGTCCATACTAAATCGTCTTTAACATTTGATTTAGAACTTAAAATGACTTGAATACAATGCCCACATTAATCTACCTCAATTTTCAATATTGTGACAATAATTGAGATTGAAAGAGCTACGACAAAGCCTCCAAGTAATCCAATGTCATGCATTATGCTTCATTTATAAGCCTTTACTCAAGGAGCATCAGTTTAGAATTATCATTTGACCTGGCCAATCAACTTGACATGTCCACAATAAATCGTCCGTAACTTTTGATTTAAATTTCAGAATGACATGAATACAATGCCCACGTTAACCTAGCCCAATATTCTATATTGTGACAAAGTATAAGACTGAAATAGCTGCAGAAAAGCCTCTAAGTAATACAATCTATCCCAAACTACGTGATGACATGCATTATGCTTCGTTTGTAATCCATTGCTCAATGTGCACAAATGATATGTTTAGAATGATCATTTTAACTAGCTGATCAACTTGTCATGTCCGCACTAAATCGTCTGTAACTTTGGATTTGGAGTTAAGAGTACATGAATCCAACACCCAAGTTAATCTACCTCAATTTTCTATATTGTGACAAAATTTAAGACCGAAATAGCTATGACAAAGCCTCCAAGTAATCATATCTATCCCAAACTGCGTGATGCCATGCATTATGCTTCATTTGTAATCATCTTCTCAATGAGCACCAATGATTAGTTTAGAATGAGCATTTTAATTAGTTGATCAACTTGTCAGGTCTGTACTAAATCGTCCGTAATTTTTGATTCAGAGTTCAGAGTGACACGAATCCAACGCCCAACTAAAGCACACTCAATTTTATATATTGCAACAAAAATGTAAGACCCAAATATGTACGATAAAGCCTTCCAGTAATCCAATATATCCTAAACTTCGTGATGCTATGCATCATGCTTCATTTGTAATCCTTTGCTCAATGCACCAATGATCAGTTTATACGAACATTTTAACTATCCAATCAACTTGTCTTGTCCACACTAAATCGTCCGTAACTTTTGATTTAGAGTTCAGATTGACATGAATCCAACTCCCACGTAAAGCAATCTTAGTTTTCTATATGGTGACAAAATTTAAGACCAAAATAGGTACGACAAAGCCTCCAAGTAATCCAATCTATCACGAACTGCGAAGCCATGCATTATGGTTCATTTGTATGCATTTATTCAATGAGCGTCGATGATCAGTTTAGAATGATCATTTTCACTAGCTGATCAACTTGACATGTCCACACTAAATTGTCTTTAACATTTGATTCAGAGCTCAAAATGACATGAATCCAACCCCACATTAATCTAGCTCAATTTTCAATATCATGACAACATTTGAGACTGAAAGAGCTACGACAAAGCCTCCAATTAATCCAATGTATCCCAAACTGCGAGATGCCATGCATTATGCTTCATTTATGAGCCTTTACTTAAGGAGCACGAATAATCAGTTTAGAATAATCATTTTAACAGTCCGATCAACTTGATATATCCTTACTAAATCGTGTGTAAGTTTTGATTTAGAGTTCATAATGAGATGAATCTGACCCCCCGCGTTAAGCTAGTTCAATTTTCTATATTGTGATAAAATTTAATACCGAAATAGGTACGAAAAAGCCTTCAAGTAATCCAATCTATCCCAAACTGTGTGATGCCATGCATTATGCTTCATTTGTAATCCTTTGCTTAATGAGCACCAATGATAAGTTAATGATCAGTTTCGAATGAGCATTTTTACTAGCCAATCAACTTGTCATGTCCACACTAAATTGTCCGTAACTTTTTATTTAGAGTTCAGAGTGACATGAATCCAACGCTCAAGTAAAGCAATCCTAATTTTCTATATTGTGGCAAAATTTAAGATGAAATAGGTATGACAAAGCTTCCAAGTAATCCAATCTATCCCAAACAGTGTGATGCCATGCATTTGTACGCCTTTACTCAATGAGTGTCAGTGATCAGTTTAGAATGATCATTTACACTTGCTGATCAACTTGACATGTCTGCACTTAATCATCTTTAACTTTTGGATTAGAGCTCAAAATGACATGAATCCAACGCCCAACTTAAGCTAGCTCAATTTTCCCTACTGTGAGAACATTTGAGACTGAAAGATATACGAAAAACCCTCCAAATAATCCAATGTATCCTAAAATACATTATGCCATGTATTATGCTTCATTTATAAGCCATTATTCAAGGAGCACCAACGATCAGTTTAGAATGATCATTTTAATGGGCCGATCAACTTGACATGTCCGAACTAAATTGTCTATAAGTTTTGATTTAGAGTTCATAATGACACGAATCCAACCCTCGCGTTAAGCTAGCTCAATTTCCTATATTGTGTAAAATTTAAGACCAAAATAGCTACGACAAAGCCTCAAAGTAATCCAATCTATCCTAAACTGCATGATGCCATGCACTATGCTTCATTTGTAATCTTTTGCTCAATGAGCACTAATGATCAGTTTATAATGAGCATTTTAACTAGCCGATCAACTTGTCATGTCCACACTAAATCGTCCGTAACTTTTGATTTAGTGTTCAAAGTGAATCCACACCCAAGTAAAGCAATCTTAATTTTTGATATTGTGCCACAATTTAAAACCAAAATATGTATGACTAAGCCTTCAAGTAATCCAATCTATCCCAAACTGCGTGATGTCATGCATTATGCTTTATTTGTACGGCTTAACTCAATGAGCACCGATGATCAGTTTAGAATGATCAGTTTCCCTAGCTGATCAAGTTGTCATGTCCGCACATCATCTTTAACTTTTGGCTTATAGCTCAAAAATGACATGAATCCAATGTCCAACTTAAGCCAGCTGAATTTTCCATATTATGAGAACATTTGATACTAAAAGAGATACGACTAAGCCTCCTAGTAAGCCAATGTATTTTAAAATGCGTTATGCCATGTATTATGCTTCATTTATAAGCATATATTCAAGGAGCACCAACGATCAGTTTACAATGATCCTTTTAACGAGCCGATCAACTTGACATGTCCGTACTAAATAGTTTGTAACTTTTGATTTGGAGCTCAAAATGACATGAATTGAACGCTTACGTTAATCTAGCTCAATTTTTAATATTGTGACATTATTTTGATACTGAAAGAGCTACTACAAAGCCTCCAAGTAATCCAATGTATCCCAAACTACATGATGTCATGCATTATGCTTCGTTTATAAGCCTTTACTCAAGGAGCACCAATGATCAGTTTATAGTTATCATTTTAACTAACCGATCAACTTGATATGTCCGCACTAAATTGTCCATAACTTTTGAATTAGAGTTAAAAGTGACAAGAATCGATGCCCCAGTAAAGCAAGCTTAATTTCATTTATTTTGACAAATTTTAAGACCGAAATAGCTTTGACAAAGCCTCCAAGTAATCCATTCTATCCCAAACTGCGTGATGCCCTGCATTATACTTCATTTGTAATCGTTTGACTAATGAGCATCAATTATCAGTTATAATGAGCATTTTAACTACCTGATCAAATTTTAATGTCCACACTAAACCATCCATAACTCTTGATTTAGTCTTAAAAGCGACACGAATCCAATGCCCAAGTATAGCAAGCTCAATTTTCAATATTGTGAAAAGATATTAGACAAAAATAGCTACGACAAAGCTTTTTAGTAATCCAATCTATCCCAAACTGTGTGATGTCATGCATTATGCTTCATTTGTAATCCTTTTCTCAATGAGCACCAATGATCAGTTTAGAATGAGCATTTCAACTAGCCGATCAACTTGTCATATCCACACTAAATCGTCTGTAACTTTTAATTTAGAGTTAAAAGTGACACAGATCCAACGCCCAAGTAAAGCAAGCTTAATTTTTTATATTGCGGCAAAATTTAAGACCAAAATAGGTAATCCAATAGTTCGTAATTTTTTATTTGGAGCTCAAAATGATATGAATCCAACGTCCACGTTAATCTAGCTCAGTTTTTAATATTGTGACATTATTTTGATACTGAAAGAGCTACAACAAAGCCTCCAAGAAATCCAATCTATCCCAAATTGCGTGATGTCATGCATTATGATTCATTTGTATGTCTTTACCCAATGATCACTGATGATCAGTTTAGAATGATCATTTTAACAAGCTAATCAACTTGACAGGTCCGCACTAAATCGTCATTAACTTTTGATTTAGAGCTCAAAATGACATGAATCTATCGTCCACCCTAAGCTACCTCAATTTTTCATATTGTGAGAACGTTTGAGACGGAAATAGCTACGACAAAGCTGATAATGCAGTAGGTTGCAAACATCCTTGAGCTAACTAGGAAGTAGTACAAGGGAGTGAGTCAAGACATCATGCAATGACGAAGAGAAAAAGAAAGAAGCTGGATTTCGTGAAGCCCATCTAGAATGACCTAACAGGCCTGGATTACGAGGAAAAGTTTGCAAAAAGGGAGCAAATTCGAGTCTTAAGGGAGGTTCTTATTCTTGTGCAAAGAATAAGGAAATTTTACAATAAAAGGAGTTATGGGAATTATGAGAAAAAGGAGTTATAGGAATTATGAGAAAAAGGAAGTTGTATCTAGTGTTTTGCACAAAGCAGCAAGGATAAATAAGTAGGCAGAACATTGTGGCAACCTAACACTCACGAGAGAGAGAGCTTTTATTCAAGGGTTTTGGGTTTCTTTGAGAGAAGGCAAAGCTAAAGGGGTAAAAGGGTTTTAGTGAGGTGTTCCAATATTGTGTGCAATCTTGCGAACGTGTGAGGCTAGTGTAACAAGTCAAAGGCTTCTTGAGCTTGTTCAAGGTCGTTTTAGGTGAGACTTGAGAGTGCACCTAAAAAATTTTCTAGTAGAGACACGTATTGTTTTAGTTTCTTTATCACTGCTTGACGCAGTTTTCTATTTCTAGTAGTTTTTGCATTTTAAACTGGTATTAGAGCGGGCACTTGTCGTGTTATATACAAGTGTGGTTTTGGAGAAAAGATGGAAAACTATATAGATCTAGTTAACACCTTGAGGGTGATATTAGATTCAGGAAACTATGGCTTCTGGAAGGCAAGGATGAAGTCCTTGATTCGGGGCATAGACGCTGTTTTCTATTTCTAGTAGTTTTTGCATTTTCAAAAGCCTCCAAGTAATCCAATGTATCATAAATTGCGTGATGCCATACATTATACTTTATTTATAAGTCCTTACTCAAGGCGCACCGATGATCAGTTTAGAATTATCATTTGAACTGTCCGATCAACTTGATATGTCCGCACTAAATTCTCCGTAACTTTTGATTTAGAGTTTGGAATTACACGAATCCAACCCCCGCATTCAGAAAGCTCAATTTCTATATTGCAATAAAATTTAAGACTGAAATATCTATGACAAAGCCTCAAGCAATCCAATCTATCCCAAACTGCGTGATGCCCTAGATTATTCTTTAGTTTTAATCCTTTCCTTTATGAGTACCAATGATCAATTTAGAATGAGCATTTCAACTAGCTGACCAAATTTTCTTGTCCGCACTAAATCTTCAGTAACTTTTGATTTAGAGTTCAGAGTGACACGAATCCAATGCCCAAGAAAGCAAGCTCAATTTTCTATATTGTGACAAAATTTAAAACTGAAATAGGTACAACAAAGACTTCAATAATCCAATCTATCCCAAACTGCGTGATGCCATGCATTATGCTTCATTCGTAATCCTTTGCTTACTGAGCACCAATGATCAGTTTACAATGAGCATTTTAACTAGCCGATATATGTTACAAGTCCGCACTAAATCGTCTGTAACTTTTAATTTAGAGTTCAAAATGACACGAATCCAATATCCGTGTTAAGCTAGCTCAATATTCTATATTGTGAGAAAGTTTAAGACTGAAATAGGTATGACAAAGCCTCCAACTAATCCAATCTATCCCAAACTGGGTTATGCCATGTATTATGCTTCATTTGTAAACCTTTGCTCAATAAGAACCAATTATCTGTTTAGAATGATCATTTTAACTACCTGATCAACTTGACATGTTCGCAACAAATCATTTTTAACATTTGATTTAGAGCTCAAAATAACATGAATCCAACCCCACGTTAATCTAGCTCAATTTTCAATATCGTGACAATATTTGAGACCGAAATAGCTACGATAACGCCTCTAAGTAATCCAATCTTCCCCAAACTGCCTGATGCCAAGCATTATGCTTCATTTATAAGCATTTACTCAAGGAGCACCAATGATCAGTTTAGAATGATCATATTAACTGGCCGTTCAATTTGACATGTCCGAACTAAATCGTCCGTAACTTTTGATTTATAGTTCAGAATGACACGAATCCAACGCCCACATAAAGCTACCTCAATTTTCTATATTTTGATAAAATTTAAGACCGAAATATCTACGACAAAGCGTCCAAGTAATCCAATCTATTTCAAACTGCGTGATGTTGTGCATTATGATTCAGTTGTAAACCTTTGCTCAATGAGCACCAATGATCAGTTTAGAATGATCAATTTAATTAGCTGATTAACTTGACATGTTTGCACTAAAATCGTCCCTAACTTTTAATTTTCTTTGTTGTGACAAAATTTAAGATCGAAATAGCTAGAACAAAGACTCCAATTAACTCATTCTTTTCCAAACTGCGTGTCGCCATGCATTATGATTCATTTGTAAACATTTGCTCAGTGGGCACCAGTGATCAGTTTAGAATTATCATTTCAACTAGCTGATCAACTTGACATGTCCACACTAAATCATCTTAAACTTTTTATTTAGAGCTCAAAATGACATGAACATGACATGTCTGCACTAAATCGCCAGTTACGTTTGATTTGCAGTTCATAATGGCTTGAATCCAATGCCCACATTAAGCTTGCTCAATTTTGTATATTGTGGAAAAATTTAAGACCGAAATAGCTACGACAAAGTCTCTAGGTAATCCAATTTACCCTAAACTGGGTGATGCCATGCATTAAGCTTTATTTATAAGCCTTTACCCAAAGAGCACCAATGCTTCGTTTAGAATGATCGTTTTAACTGGCCGATAAACTTGACATATTCACACTAAATTATTCGTAACTTTTGATTTAGAGTTCAAAATGATACGAAATGAATGCCCACCATAAGCTAGCTCAATTTCCTATATTGTGATAAAATTTAAGACCAAAATAGCCACGACAAAGCCTCTGAGTAATCCAATCTATCCCAAAATGTGTGATGCCATGCATTCTGCCTCATTTGTAAACCTTTGCTCAATGAGCACTAATTATTGGTTTAGAATGATCAATTTAACTAACCGATAAACTTGACATGTCCACACTAAATCGTCCATAACCTTTGGTTTAGAGTTCAGAATGACATTAATCCAACGCCCACGTTAATCTAGCTCAATTTTTTAATATTGTCACAACATTTGAGACTGAAAGTGGTACGACAAAGCCCCCAGATAATCCCATGTATCCGAACCTTTCCGATGCCATGCATTATGCTTTGTTTATAAGTCTTTACTAAGGAGCACCAGTGATAAGTTTAAAATGATCATTTAAACTTGCCGATCAACTTGACATATCCGCACTAAATCATCCGTAAATTTTGATTTAGAGTTCAGAACGACATGAATCTAATGCCCACGTTAAACTAGCTCAATATTCTATATTGTGACAATATTTGAGACTGAAAGAGCAACCACAAAGCCTTTAAGTATTCAAATCTATCCTAAACTGCGTGATGCCATGCATTATGATTCATTTATAAGCCTTTACTCAAGGAGCACTAATGATCTGTTAAGAATGATCACTTTAGAATGATCATTTTAGAATGATTACTTTAACTGGCCGATCAACTTGACCTATCTGCACTAAATCGTATGTAACTTTTGATTTAGATTTCAGAATTACACGAATCCAACGCCCACGTTAAAGTATCTAATGATCACTTTAGAGTTATCAGTTTAACTGGCCGATCAACTTGACATATCTGCACTAAATCGTCTATAGCTATTGATTTAGAGTTTAGAATGACATGAATGCAGCACCCATGTTAAACTAGCTCAATTTTCTGTATTGTGACAACATTTGGGACTAGAAGACCTACCACAAGGCCTTCAAGTAATCTAATCTATCCGAAACTATGTGATGTCATGCATTATGCTTCATTTATAAGCGTTTACTTAAGGAGTACTAATGATGAGCTTAGAATGATAAGTTTTGAATGATCAATTTAAATGGCCACTTAACTTAAAATGTCCGCACTAAATCGTCCATAACTTTTGATTTATAGTAGCGAATGACACGAATCAAACACCCATGTTAAACTAGCTCAATACTCTATATTGTGACAAAATTTAAGACCGAAATAGCTACGACAAAGCGTCCAAGTAATCCAATATATCCCAAACTGTATGATGCCATGGATTATGTTTCATTTGTAAACCTTTGCTCAATGAGCACCAATGATTAGTTAAGAATGATCAGTTTTGAATGATCAATTTAACTAGTTGATAAACATGACATGTCTATAGTAAATCGTCCGTAACTTTTCATTTACATTTCTGAATAACATGAATCTAACACCCACATTAAGGTAGCTTAATTTTCTATATTGTGATAAAATTTAAGACCGAAATAGCTATGACAAAGCTTCAAAGTAATCCAATGTATACCAAACTTTGTGATGTTGTGCATTATACTTCATTTATAATCCTTTACTAAAGGAGCACCAATGATAAGTTTAGAATGATCATTTTAAGTTGTAGATCAACTTGACATGTACGAACTAAATCGTCTGTTAATTTTGATTTAGAGTTCAGAATGACACGAATACAACGCCCATGTTAAACTAGCTCAATTTTCTCTATTGTGACAATATTTGAGACTGAAAGAGCTACCACAATGCCTTCAAGTAATCCAATCTATCCTGAACTGCGTGATGCCATGCATTATGCTTCATTTATAAGCCTTTACTCAAGGAGAACTAATGATCAGTTTAGAATGATCAGTGTAGAATGATCAGTTTAGAATGATCACTTTAACTGGCCGATCAACTTGACATATTAACACTAATTCATCTGTAACATTTCATTTAGAGTTCAGAATGACACGAATATAACATCCTCATTAATCTAGCTGAATTTTATATGTTGTGACAAAATTTACGACTGAAGTAGCTACGAAAAAGCCTCCAAGTAGTCCAATCTATCCCACACTGCGTGATGCCATGTATTATGCTTCATATGTAAACATTTGCTCAATGCACACAAATGATCATTTAGAATGATCATTTGGAATGATCAATTTAACTAGCTGATAAACATGACATTTATGCACGAAGTCATCCGTAACTTTTCATTCAAATTTTTGAATGACATGAATCCAACGCCCATGTTAAGCTAGCATACTTTTCTATATTGTGACAAAATTTAAGACCGAAATAGCTACAACAAAGCCTCAAAATTATCCAATGTATCCCAAAGTAAGTGATGTCATGCATTATACTCATTTATAAGCCTTTACTCAAGGAGCACCGATGATCAATTTAGAATGATCATTTTAACTGGCCAATCAACTTGATATGTATGCACTAAATCGTCTGTAACTTTTGATTTAGAGTTCAGAATGACACGAATCCAACATCCATGTTAAACTAGCTCAATTTTTTATATTGTGACAAAATTTGACACTGAAAGAGTTACGACAAATCCTCCAAATAATCCAATGTATCCCAAACTGCATTATGCTTCATTTATAAGTCTTTGCTCAATGAGCACCAATGATCAGTGTAGAATGATCATTTTAACTGGCCGTTCAATTTGACATGTCCGCACTAAATCGTTCATAACTTTTGATCTAGAGACCAGAATGACACGAATAACATGCCCACATTAAGCTACCTCAATTTTCTATATTGTGATAAAATTTAAGATCGAAATAGCTAGAAAAAAGACTCCAAGTAATTCATTCTTTCCCAAAGTTTGTGTTGCCATGCATTATGCTTCATTCGTAAACCTTTGCTTAATGAGCACCAATGATCAATTTAGAATGATCATTTTAACTAGCTGATCAACTAGACATGTCCGCCCTAAATCGTCCATAACATTTAATTTAGAGCTCAAAATGACATGAATCCAACGCCTGTGTTAAGATAGCTCAATTTTCTAAATTGTGATAAAATTTAAGATCAAAATAGCTACGACAAAGCCTCCAAGTAATCAAATCTATCTTAAACTGGGTGATGACATGCATTATGCTTCATTTGTAAACCTTTACTCAATGAGCACCAATGATCAGTTTAGAATGATTAATTTAACTAGCCAATAAACTTGACATGTCCACACTAAATCTTCCATAAATTTTGATTTAGAGTTCATAATAATATGAATCCAACGCTGATACAAGCCTCGATTCAAGGCTTATATGCGCGTGGGCTGTTTGAAGAAGTTTAGGTGAGAACCTCAACCTTAAGCTTCTGGATGGGGGTTTTCTGTTTGGTACAGGATGGAAGGGTGAAGTGAACCAAATGAGGGGTGATGAACCTCGTGATAAATCACAAAATTAGATTTAGGAGGGCTGGTCTCAACTAGGTTCTAAGCGCACAAGTCTCTTGAGAGAATAACTTGTAGAAAGAAAATTCGATCTTTATTAACTATCAAAAAGGTTGTCGAACTACAATGCTGGAAGGAACCTTATTAATATGCTCGACAGCTTGAGCTTCTAGGGTCGACTGAAGAAAAGAAATGGAAAACTTACAAAAGTGCACAAATGGAAAACTTACAAAAGTGCATAACCGAAAATGACTTATTCCTAAAATGTCTTTGACTAAAAAAATGTAAATAATCTAAATCCTACCCTGCAAAACAAAAACATGCAAATATCTAATTTGAAAACTTACCTTTCTTACCTCACGGCCAAGAAATGGAAGGTAGCCGTCCTTGTGACATGCACGCGCCTTGCTCCTAGTCTTCGACTTGGAGTAGGGTTAGAAATCTTTGGGCCCTGACCTCTCTTCCCACTAAAGCCCAAGTCTCTAAAGTCCCTTGCATTGTTGAAAAGCCTTTGAACTCTTCTTTGCATTTCTGGCCCAATGTCCCTTGTCAATCATCTTCTAGGAGCTTGTCGACCCACAAGCTGAGTTTGTGGAAGAGTGCCCTTGATTTGCTCTTTGTCATTTCTCCTGGTGGCACCACTGGTGTAGAGACTTCCTCTATATGCATGTCTTGAAGCTGGTAGCTTATCTGGTCCGAGTCTCCTTGTGTAGACGTTGAAATGGTTGTGCACTCGGCTGTCTCGGGCAAGCTCCCTGGTCGGCTAGTCTGGTCTCCTGGCCGGCCATACGACCTGATGTCCCCATCAAACGCCCATTTAAGCTAGATCAATATATTCTATATTGTGAAAATATTTAAGACCAAAATAGCTATGACAAACCCTCCAAGTAATCAAATCTATCTTAAACTGCGTGATGACATGCATTATGCTTTACTCAATGAGAACAAATGATCAGTTTAGAATGATCAATTTAACTAGCCAATAAAATTGACATGTTGGTACTAAATCATCCATAAATTTTGATTTAGAGCTCATAATGACACTAGTTCAACGGCCACATAAAGCTAGCTCAATATTCTATATTGTGACACAATTTCAGACCAAAATAGCTACGACAAAGCCTCAGTATAATCCAATATATTCCAAACTACGTTATGCTATGCATTATGCTTCATTTGTAAACCTTTCCTCAATGAGCACCAATGATCATTTTAGAATGATCAATTTAACTAGCTGATAAACTTGAAAAGTCTGCGCTAAATCGTCTGTAGCTTTTGATTTAGAGTTCATAATGACACGAATCCAACGCCCACGTTAAGCTACCTCAATTTTCTATATTCTGACATCATTTAAGACTAAAAGAGCTAACACAAAGCCTTTAAGTAGTTCAATCTATCCTAAATTGCGTGATGCCATGCATTATACCTCATTTATAAGCCTTTACTCAAGCAGCACTAATGGTCACATTAGAATGATTAGTTTAGAGTGATCATTATAACTGGCCGATCAACTTGACATGTACGCCCTAAATCGTACGTAACTTTTGGTTTAGAGTTCAAAATGACATGAATCCAAAGCCCACGTTAAGCTAGCTCAATATTCTATATTGTGACAAAATTTAAAAACTAAATAGCTACGACAAAGCCTCAAGTAATCTAATCTACCCCAAACTCCGTGATGCCATGCACTATGCTTCGTTTGTAAACTTTGGTCATTGAGCACTAATGATCAGTTTCGAATGATTATTTTAAGTAGCTGATCAACTTGACATGTCTGCACTAAATCGTTTTTAACATTTGATTTAGAGCTCAAAATGACAAGAGTCCAACGCCCACGTTAATCTAGCTCAATTTTCAATATTGTGACAACATTTGAGACTGAACGAGCTACGACAAAGCCTCCAAAAAGTCCAGTATATTCCAAACTGTGTGATACCATGCATTGTATTTCCTTTATAAGCCTTTACTGAAGGAGCACCAATGATCAGTTTATGATGATCATTTTAAGTTGCCGATCAACTTGACATGTCCGGACTAAATCTTTTTTAACTTTGATTTAGATTTCAAAATGACACAAATCCAATGCCCACGTTAAGATAATTCAATTTTCTATATTGTGATACAATTTAAGACTGAAATAGCTAAGACAATGGCTCCAAGTAATCCAATCTATCCCAAAATGTGTGATGCTATGCATTATGCTTTATTTGTAAACCTTTTCTCAATGAGCACCAATGATCAGTTTAGAATGGTCAATTTAACTAGATGATAAACTTGACATGTCCGCACTAAATCGTCTGTAACTTTTGATTTAGAGTTCAAAATGACATGAATCCAACGCCCACGTTAAGCTTGCTCAATTTTCTATATTATGGAAAAATTTAAGTCCAAAATAGTTATGAAAAATCCTTGAAGTAATCTAACGTATCCCAAACTGCGTGATGTCATTCATTATACTTCATTTATAAGCCTTTACTCAAGCAGCACCAATGATCAGTTTAAAATGATCGTTTTAACTGGTAGATCAACTTGACATGTACGCACTAAATCGTTTGTAACTTTTGATTTAGAGTTCAGAATGACACGAATCCAACACACACGTTAAACTAGCACAATTTTCTATATTGTGACAACATTTGAGACTGAAAGAGGTACCACAAAGCCTTCCAGAATTGCAATTTATCCTAAGCTGCGTGATGTCATGCATTTATAAGCCTTTACTCAAGGAGCACCAATGATCAGTTTAGAATGATCATTTTAACTGGCCGATACACTTGACATGTACGCACTAAATCGTCCGTAGATTTTGATTTGGAGTTCCGAATGATATGAATCAAATGTCCACGATAAGCTAGCTCAATATTATATATTGTGAAAAAACATTTAAGACCGAAGTAGCTAGGACAAAGCCTCTAAATAATCCAACCTATCCAAACTGTTTGATGCCATGCATTATGCTTCATTTGTAAACCTTTCCCCAATGAACACCAATGATCATTTAGAATGATCAGTTTGGAATGGTCAATTTTTCTAGCTCATAAACATGACATGTCTGCACTAAATCGTCCGTACCTTTTGATTTATAGTTCAGAATGACAAGAATCCAACGCCCATGTTCAGCGAGCTACGTTTTCTATATTGTGATAAAATTTAATACCAAAGTAGCTACGACAAAGCCTCCAAGTAATCCAATCTATCCCAAACTGCATTATGTCATGTATTATGCTTCGTTTTACACCTTTGGTCAATGAGCACCAATGATCAGTTTAGAATGATCATTTTAACTAGCTGATCATTTTAACTAGCTGATATGTACGCACAAAATCGTCTGTAATTTTTGATTTAGGTTTAAGAATGACACGAATCCAATACCCACGTTAAACTAGTTCAATTTTCTATATTGTGACAACATTTGAGGCTGAAAGAGTTACGACAAAGCCTCCAAGTAATCCAATGTATCCCAAACTGCGTGATGTCAAGCATTATGCTTCATCTATAAGCCTTTACTCAAGGAGCACCAATGATCAGTTTAGAATGATCATTTTAACTAGCTGATAAACTTGACATTTCCGCACTAAATCGTCCCTAACTTTTGATTTGGAGTTCAGAATGACACGAACCAAACATTCTCGTTAAGCTAGCTCAATTTTCTTTATTTTGACAACATTTAAGATCGAAATAGCTAGAACAAAGACTCCAATTAATTCATTCTTCCCCACACTACGTGTCGGCATGCATTATTCTTCATTCATAAACCTTTGCTTCATGATCACTAATGATCAATTTCGAATGATCATTTTAACTAGCAGATCAATTTGACATGTCCGCACTAAATCATCCATAACATTTAATTTAAAGCTCAAAATAACATGAATCCATTAAAATAGCTCAATTTTTTAAATTGTGATAAAATTTAAGATTGAAATAGCTAAGACAAAACCTCCAAGTAATCAAATCTATCTTAATCAGAGTGATGACATGCATTATGCTTCATTTGTAAACCTTTACTCAATGAGCACCAATGATCAGTTTAGAATGATCAGTTTAACTAGCCAATAAACTTGATATGATCGCATTAAATCGTCCATAACTTTTGATTTAGAGCTCATAATGACATTAATCCACCACCCACCTTAAGCTAGCTCAATATTCTATATTGTGACAAAATTTTAGACCAAAATAGCTAGGACAAAGCCTCAGTGTAATCCAATCTATTCCGAACTGCGTTATGCTATGCATTATGCTTCATTTGTAAACCTTTCCTCAATGAGTACCAATGATCAGTTTAGAATGATCAATTTAACTAGCCGATAAACTTGAAAAGTCCGCACTAAATCGTCTATAGCTTTTGATTTAGAGTTCGTAACGACACGAATCCAATGCCCATGTTAAGCTAGTTCAATTTTCTATATTCTGACAACATTTAAGACTGAAAAAGCTAACACAAAGCCTTCAAGTAGTTCAATATATCCTAACCAGTGTGATGCCATGCATTATACTTCATTTATAAGCCTTTACTCAAGAAGCACTAATGATCACATTAGAATGATTAGTTTAGAGTGACCACTTTAACTGGCCGATCAACTTGACATGTCCACCCTAAATCGTCTGTAACTTTTGGTTTAGAGTTCAAAATGACACGAAACCAATGCCCACGTTAAGCTAGCTCAATATTCTTTATTGTGACAAAATTTAAAACCGAAATAGCTATGGCAAAGCCTCCAAGTAATTTAATCTACGCCAAACTCCGTGATGCCATGCACTATGCTTCGTTTGTAAACCTTTGGTCATTGAGCACCAATGATCAGTTTTGAATGATCATTTTAAGTAGCTGATCAACTTGACATGTCTACACTAAATCATCTTTAACATTTGATTTAGAGCTCAAAATGACAAGAGTCCAGCGATCACGTTAATCTAGCTCAATTTTCAATATTGTGAAAACATTTGAGACTGAATGAGCTACGACAAAGCCTCCAAGTAATCCAATGTATCCAAACTGCTTGATACCGTGCATTATATTTGCTTTATAAGCCTTTACTCAAGGAGCACCAATGATAAGTTTAGAATGATCATTTTAAGTGGCCAATCAACTTGTCATATCCGCACTAAATCGTCTATAACTTTTGATTTAGAGTTCAAAATGGCACGAACCCAATGCGCACGTTAAGATTGCTCAATTTTCTATATTGTGATACAATTGAAGACCGAAATATCTACGACAATGGCTCCAAGTAATCCAATCTATCCCAAACTGCGTGATGCTATGCATTATGCTTCATTTGTAAACCTTTTCTCAATGAGCACCAATGATCAGTTTAGAATGATCAATTTAACTAGACGATAAACTTGACATGTCATCACTAAATCGTCTGTAACTTTTGATTCAGAGTTCAAAATGACATGAATCTAACACCCACGTTAAGCTTGCTCAATTTTCTATATTATGACAAAATTTAATTCCTATGTATCATCCAAGTAATCCAATGTATCCCAAACTGCGTGATGCCATTCATTATACTTTATTTATAAGCCTTTACTCAAGGAGCACCAATGATCAGTTTAGAGTGATCATCTCAACGGGCCGATCAACTTGACATGTACGCACTAAATAGTCCGTAGCTTTTGACATAGAGTTCAAAATGACACGAATCCAGCACGACATTAAACTACCTCAATTTTCTATATTGTGAGAAATATTTAAGACTAAAAGAGCTACCACGAAGCCTTCTAGTAGTCTAATCTATCCTAAACTGCATGATATCATGCATTATGATTCATTTATAAGACTTTACTCAAGCAGCACTAATGATCAGTTTAGAATGATTAGTTTAGAATTATCACTTTAACTGGCCGACCAACTTGATATGTACACACTAAATCATCTGTAACTTTTGATTTATAGTTCGGAATGACACGGATCTAATGTTCAAGTTAAGGTAGTTCAATATTATAATTGTGACAAATTTTAAAATTGAAATAGCTACGACAAATCCTCCAAGTAATCCATTCTATCCCAAATTGTGTAATGCCATGCATTATACTTCATTTGTAAACCTTTGCTTAATGAGCTCCAATGATCAATTTAGAATGATCCTCTTAACTATCTGACCAACTTGACATGTTCGCACTAAATCGTCTTTAACATTTGATTTAGAGCTCAAAATGACATGAATCAAATTCCCAAGTTAATCTAACTCAATTTTCAATATTGCGACATTGGAGAGTGAAAGAGCTACGACAAAGCCTCCAAGTAATCCAATCTATCCCAACCTGCGTGATGTCATGCATTATGCTTCGTTTGTAAACCTTTGGTCATTGAGCAGCAATGATCAGTTTCGAATGATCATTTTAAGTAGCTGATCAAATGCCCAAGTAATCCAATCTATCCCAAACTGCGTGATGCCATGCATTATGCTTCATTTATAAGCCTTTCCTCAAGAAACACTAATAATCAGTTTAGAAAGATCAGTTTAGAATGATCACTTTAACATGCCGATCAACTTGACATGTACACACTAACTCGTTTGTAACGTTTTATTTAGAGTTCAGAATGACATGAATCCATCGACCAAGTTAAGCTAGCACAATACTATATATTGTGACAAAATATAAGACCGAAATAGATACGACAAAGCTTTAAGTAATCCAATATATCCCAAACTGGGTGATGGATGCACTATGCTTCATTTGTAAACCTTCGCTTATTGAGGACCAATCATGAGTTTAGAATAATCATTTTAACTAGCTGATGAACTTGACATGTCTGCACTAAATAATCTTGAATATTTGATTTAGAGCTCAAAATGACATGAATCCAACGCCCACGTTAATCTAGCGAAATTTTCAATATCGTGGCAACATTTAAGACTGAAAGAACTACGAAAAATCCTCCAAGTAATCCAATATATCCTGAACTGCGTGATGCCATGCATTATGCTTCATTTATAAGCCATTACTCAAGGAGCAGCTATGATCAGTTTAGAATGATCATTTTATCTGGCCGATCAACTTTACATGTCCGCACTAAATCGTCTGTAACTTTCGATTTAGAGTTCCGAATGACACGAATCCAACGCACATGTTAAGTTAGCTCAATTGTCTATATTGTGATAAAATTTAAAACCAAAATAGAAACGACAAAGAGTCTAAGTAATCCAATCTATCCCAAACTGCGTGATGCTATGCAATATGCTTCGTTTCTAAACCTTTTTTCAATGAGCACGAATGATCAAATTAGAATGATCAATTTAACTAGCCGATAAACTTGACATATTTACACTAAATCGTTAGTAACATTGGATTTACATATCAAAATGACATGAATCCAATGCCCACATTAAGCTAGTTCAATTTTCTATATTGTGACAAAATTGAAGTCCGAAGGAGCTACGAAAAAGACTCCAAGTAAACCAATGTATCCCAAACTGTGTGATGCCATGCATTATGCTTCATTTATAAGCGTTTACTCAAGGAGCACCAATGATCAGTTTGGAATGATCATTTTAACTGGCTGATCAACTTGATATGTAGCACTAAATTGTCCGTTGCTAGCTCAATTTAGAGTTCAGAATGACACGAATCCAACACCCACGTTGAACTAGCTCAATTTTCTAAATTGTGACAACATTTGAGACTGAAAGAGCTACCACAATGTTCTCAAGTAATCCAATCTATCCTAATCTGTTTTATGTCATGCATTATGCTTCATTTATAAGCCTTTACTCAAGGAGCACTAATAATCAATTTAGAATTATCAGTTTAGATTGATCCCTTTAACTGGCCGATCAATATGACATGTCCACACTAAATTGTCCGTAAGTTTTGATATAGAGTTCCGAATGACACGAATACAATGCCCACATTAAACTAGATCAATTTTTTATATTGTGACGATATTTAAGACCGATATAGCTACGACAAAGCCTCCAAGTAGTCCAAACTATCACAAACTGCGTTATGTCATGGAATTTGCTTCATTTATGCATTTTCAGTTTAGAATTATCAATTTAACTAGCCGATAAACTTGACAAGTCCGCACTAAATATTCTGTAACTTTTGATTTAGAGTTCAAAATGACACGAATCCAACGCCCATGTTAAGATAGCTCAATATTCTATATTGTGAAAAACTTTAAGACAGACATAGTGATACAAGCCTCAATTCAAAGCTGTATGCGCGTGGGATGTTTGGAAAAAATTAGGTGAGAACCTCAACCTTAAGCTTCTGGATGGGGGTTTTCTATTTGGTAATGGATGGAAGGGTGAAGTGAACCACACAAGGGGTGATGAACCTCGTGATAAATCACAAAATTAGAGCTAGGACGGCTGGTCTCAACTAGGTTCTAAGCGCACAAGTCTCTTAAGAAAAAACTTGTAGAAAGAAAATTCGATCTTTATTATTATCAGAAAAAGGTTGTCGAACTACAATGCTGGAAGGAGCCTTATTAATATGCTCGACAGCTTGACCTTCTAGGGCCGACTCAAAGAAAATGGAAAACTTACAAAAGTGCATAAATGGAAAAATTACAAAAGTGAATAACCGAAAAAGGACTTCTACCTAAATTGTCTTTGACTCAAAATATAAACAATCTAAATCCTACCCTGCAAAACAGAAAAAGGCAAGTATATAATTTGAAAACTTACCATTCTTACCTATCGGCCAAGAAATGGAAGGTGGCCAACATTGTGGCATGCACACGCCTAGCTTCTAGTCTTCGACTTGGAGTAGGGTTATGAATCTTTGGGCCCTGACCACTCTTGCCACTAAAGCCCAAGTCTCTGAAGTCCCTTGCATTGTTGAGAAGCCTTTGGACTCTTCTTTGCACTCTTGGCCCAATGTTCTTTGTTGATCATCCTCTAGGAGCTTGTCGACCCACAACCTGAACTTGTGAAAGAGCGCCCTTGATCTGCTCCTTGTCATTGCTCCTGGTGGCACCACTGGTGTAGAAAATTCATCTAGATGCATGTCTTAAAGCTGGTAGCTTATCTTGTCCGAGTCTCTTTGTGTAGATGTTGAAATGGTGGTGCCATCAGCTGGATCGGCTGTACCGGCTGGACTGTGTGAGGTACTGGCCGAATTGTCATTGGAGCCGGCCAAATTGATCCCAGAGCCGGAGGCATCACCACTACGTGATGCCCTAGATTATTCTTCAGTTTTAATCCTTTCCTTTTTGAGCACCAATGATCAATTTAGAATGAGCATTTCAACTAGCTGATCAACTTGTCTTGTCCGCACTACATCTTCCGTAACTTTTGATTTAGAGTTCTGAGTGACACGAATCCAATGCCCAAGAGAGCAAGCTCAATTTTCTATATTGTGATAAAATTTAAAACTGAAATAGGTACAAGAAAGCCTTCAATAATCCAATCTATCCCAAACTGCGTGATGCCATGCATTATGCTTCATTCGTAATCCTTTGCTTACTGAGCACCAATGATCAGTTTACAATGAGCATTTTAACTAGCCGATATATGTTACAAGTCCGCACTAAATCGTCTGTAACTTTTAATTTAGAGTTCAAAATGACACGAATCCAATATCCGTGTTAAGCTAGCTCAATATTCTATATTGTGAGAAAGTTTAAGACTGAAATAGGTATGACAAAGCCTCCAACTAATCCAATCTATCCCAAACTGGGTTATGCCATGTATTATGCTTCATTTGTAAACCTTTGCTCAATAAGCACCAATTATCTGTTTAGAATGATCATATTAACTACCTGATCAACTTGACATGTTCGCAATAAATCCTTTTTAACATTTGATTTAGAGCTCAAAATGATATGAATCCCACCCCACGTTAATCTAGCTCAATTTTCAATATCGTGACAATATTTGAGACCGAAATAGCTACGATAACGCCTCTAAGTAATCCAATCTTCCCCAAACTGCCTGATGCCAAGCATTATGCTTCATTTATAAGCCTTTACTCAAGGAGCACCAATGATCAGTTTAACTGGCCGTTCAATTTGACATGTCCGAATTAAATCGTCCGTAACTTTTGATTTATAGTTCAGAATGACACGAATCCAACGCCCACATTAAGCTACCTCAATTTTCTATATTTTGATAAAATTTAATACCGAAATATCTACGACAAAGCGTCCAAGTAATCCAATCTATTTCAAACTGCGTGATATTTTGCATTATGATTCAGTTGTAAACCTTTGCTCAATGAGCACCAATGATCAGTTTAGAATGATCAATTTAATTAGCTGATTAACTTGACATGTTTGCACTAAATCGTACCTAACTTTTAGTTTTCTTTATTGTGACAAAATTTAAGATCGAAATAGCTAGAACAAAGACTCCAATTAACTCATTCTTTTCCAAACTGCGTGTCGCCATGCATTATGATTCATTGTAAACATTTGCTCAGTGGGCACCAGTTATCAGTTTAGAATTATCATTTCAACTAGCTGATCAACTTGACATGTCCGCACTAAATCATCTTAAACTTTTTATTTAGAGCTCAAAATGACACGAACATGACATGACTGCACTAAATCTTCAGTTACGTTTGATTTGCAGTTCATAATGGCTTGAATCCAATGCCCACATTAAGCTTGCTCAATTTTGTATATTGTGGAAAAATTTAAGACCGAAATAGCTACGACAAAGCCTCTAGGTAATCCAATTTACCCTAAACTGGGTGATGCCATGCATTAAGCTTTATTTATAAGCCTTTACCCAAGGAGCACCAATGCTTAGTTTAGAATGATCATTTTAACTGGCCGATAAACTTGACATATTCACACTAAATTATTCGTAACTTTTGATTTAGAGTTCAAAATGACATGAAATGAATGCCCACCATAAGCTAGCTCAATTTCCTATATTGTGATAAAATTTAAGACCGAAATAGCCACGACAAAGCCTCTGAGTAATCCAATCTATCCCAAACTATGTGATGCCATGCATTCTGCCTCATTTGTAAACCTTTGCTCAATGAGCACCAATTATTGGTTTAGAATGATCAATTTAACTAACCGATAAACTTGACATGTCCACACTAAATCGTCTGTAACCTTTGGTTTAGAGTTCAGAATAACATTAATCCAACGCCCACGTTAATCTAGCTCAATTTTTTAATATTGTCGCAACATTTGAGACTGAAAGCGGTACGACAAAGCCCCCAGATAATCCCATGTATCCGAAACTTTCTGATGCCATGCATTACGCTTTGTTTATAAGTCTTTACTAAGGAGCACCAGTGATAAGCTTAGAATGATCATTTAAACTGGCCGATCAACTTGACATATCCGCACTAAATCATCCGTAAATTTTGATTTAGAGTTCAGAATGACATGAATCCATTGCCCACGTTAAACTAGCTCAATTTTCTATATTGTGACAATATTTGAGACTGAAAGAGCAACCACAAAGCCTTTAGGTATTCCAATCTATCCTAAACTGCGTGATGCCATGCATTATGATTCATTTATAAGCCTTTACTCAAGGAGCACTAATGATCTTTTAAGAATGATCACTTTAGAATGATCACTTTAGAATGATTACTTTAACTGGCCGATCAACTTGACATATCTGCACTAAATCGTATGTAACTTTTGATTTAGATTTCAGAATTACACGAATCCAACGCCCATGTTAAAGTATCTAATGATCACCTTAGAATTATTAGTTTAACTGGCCGATCAACTTGACATATCTGCACTAAATCGTCTATAACTATTGATTTAGAGTTTAGAATGACACGAATGCAACACCCATGTTAAACTAGCTCAATTTTCTGTATTGTGACAACATTTGGGACTGGAAGACCTACCACAAAGCCTTCAAGTAATCTAATATATCCGAAACTGTGTGATGCCACGCATTATGCTTCATTTATAAGCGTTTACTTAAGGAGTACTAATGATCAGCTTAGAATGATAAGTTTTGAATGATCAATTTAAATGGCCACTTAACTTAAAATGTCCGCACTAAATCGTCCGTAACTTTTGATTTATAGTAGCGAATGACACGAATCAAACGCCCATGTTAAACTAGCTCAATACTCTATATTGTGACAAAATTTAAGACCGAAATAGCTATGACAAAGCCTCCAAGTAATCCAATATATCCCAAACTGTATGATGCCATGGATTATGCTTCATTTGTAAACCTTTGCTCAATGAGCACCAATGATTAGTTTAGAATGATCAGTTTTGAATGATCAATTTAACTAGTCGATAAACATGACATGTCTATAGTAAATCGTCCGTAACTTTTCATTTACATTTCTGAATAACATGAATCCAACACCCACATTAAGGTAGCTTAATTTTCTATATTGTGATAAAATTTAAGACCGAAATAGTTATGACAAAGCTTCAAAGTAATCCAATGTATCCCAAACTTTGTGATGTCATGCATTATACTTCATTTATAATCCTTTACTAAAGGAGCACCAATGATAAGTTTAGAATGATCATTTTAAGTTGTAGATCAACTTGACATGTACGAACTAAATCGTCTGTTAATTTTGATTTAGAGTTCAGAACGACACGAATACAACGCCCATGTTAAACTAGCTCAATTTTCTCTATTGTGACAACATTTGAGACTGAAAGAGCTACCACAATGCCTTCAAGTAATCCAATCTATCCTGAACTGCGTGATGCCATGCATTATGCTTCATTTATAAGCCTTTACTCAAGGAGAACTAATGATCAGTTTAGAAAGATCAGTGTAGAATGATCAGTTTAGAATGATCACTTTAACTGGCCGATCAACTTGACATATTAACACTAATTCATCTGTAACATGTCATTTAGAGTTCAGAATGACACGAATATAACGCCCACATTAATCTAGCTCAATTTTATATATTGTGACAAAATTTACTACTGAAGTAGCTACGAAAAAGCCTCCAAGTAGTCCAATCTATCCCACACTGCGTGATGCCATGTATTATGCTTCATATGTAAACATTTGCTCAATGCACACAAATGATCATTTAGAATGATCATTTAGAATGATCAGTTTGGAATGATCAATTTAACTAGCTGATAAACATGACATTTCTTCACGAAGTCATCCATAACTTTTCATTCAAATTTTCGAATGACATGAATCCAACGCCCATGTTAAGCTAGCATACTTTTCTATATTGTGACAAAATTTAAGATCGAAATAGCTACAACAAAGCCTCAAAATTATCCAATGTATCCCAAAGTAAGTGATGTCATGCATTATACTTCATTTATAAGCCTTTACTCAAGGAGCACTGATGATTAATTTAAAATGATCATTTTAATTGGCCAATCAACTTGATATGTATGCACTAAATCGTCTGTTGGTTTTGATTTAGAGTTCAGAATGACACGAATCCAATGCCCATGTTAAACTAGCTCAATTTTTTATATTATGACAAATTTGACACTGAAAGAGTTACGACAAATCCTCCAAATAATCCAATGCATCCCAAACTGAATTATGCTTCATTTATAAGTATTTGCTCAATGAGCACCAATGATCATTGTAGAATGATCATTTAAACTGGCCGTTCAATTTGACATGTCCGCACTAAATCATTCGTAACTTTTGATTTAGAGACCATAATGACACGAATCAAACGCCCACATTAAGCTACCTCAATTTTCTATATTGTGATAAAATTTAAGATTGAAATAGCTAGAAAAAAGACTCCAAGTAATTCATTCTTTCCCAAACTGTGTGTTGCCATGCATTATGCTTCATTCGTAAACCTTTGCTTAATGAGCACCAATGATCAAATTAGAATGATCATTTTAACTAGCTGATCAACTAGACATGTCCGCCCTAAATCGTCCGTAACATTTAATTTAGAGCTCAAAACGACATGAGTCCAACGCTTGCGTTAAGATAGCTCAATTTTCTAAATTGTGATAATATTTAAGATCAAAATAGCTACGACAAAGCCTCCAAGTAATCAAATCTATCTTAAACTGGGTGATGACATGCATTATACTTCATTTGTAAACCTTTACTCAATGAGCACCAATGATCCGTTTAGAATGATTAATTTAACTAGCCAATAAACTTGACATGTCCACACTAAATCTTCCATAACTTTTGATTTAGAGTTCATAATAATATGAATCCAACGCTGATACATCATTTAAGACTAAAAGAGTTAACACAAGGCCTTTAAGTAGTTCAATCTATCCTAAATTGCGTGATGCCATTGCCCTTCCGTCAATTCCTTTGCGTTTCAGCCTTGCGACCATACTCCCCCCGGAACCCAAAAACTTTGATTTCTCATAAGGTGCCAGCGGAGTCCTAAAAGCAACATCCGCTGATCCCTGGTCGGCATCGTTTATGGTTGAGACTAGGACGGTATCTGATTGTCTTCGAGCCCCCAACTTTCGTTCTTGATTAATGAAAACATCCTTGGCAAATGCTTTCGCAGTTGTTCATCTTTCATAAATCCAAGAATTTCACCTCTGATTATGAAATACGAATGCCCCCGACTGTCCCTGTTAATCATTACTCCGATACCGAAGGCCAACACAATAGGATCGAAATCCTATGATGTTATCCCATGCTAATGTATCAAGAGCGTAGGCTTGCTTTGAGCACTCTAATTTCTTCAAAGTAACAGCGCCGGAGGCACGACCCGGCCAGTTAAGGCCAGGAGCGTATCGCCGACCGAAGGGACAAGCCGATCGGTGCACACCAAAGGCGGACCGGCCGACCCATCCCAAGGTTCAACTACGAGCTTTTTAACTGCAACAACTTAAATATACGCTATTGGATCTGGAATTACCGCGGCTGCTGGCACCATACTTGCCCTCCAATGGATCCTCGTTAAGGGATTCAGATTGTACTCATTCCAATTACCAGACTCGTAGAGCCCGGTATTGTTATTTATTGTCACTACCTCCCCGTGTCAGGATTGGGTAATTTGCACGCCTGCTGCCTTCCTTGGATGTGGTAGCCGTTTCTCAGGCTCCCTCTCCGGAATCGAACCCTAATTCTCCGTCACCCGTTATGATGAGGACATCAGGTCGTACATCCAGCCAGGAGACCAGACTGGCCGACCAGGAAGCTTGCCCGAGACAGCAGGACCATCTGGCGCGCCTGCCGGACCAGACAGTACCGCCGGACCCTTGACCTATAGGACCAGACCGGTCAACATCGCCGGCGGAGAGGCCCAAGCTTCCGGCACACTTGGTGGGGACGTGAATGACACCGCCGGTCCCCCTGATGACACCGCCGACTCCGGGATCAACTTGGCTGGTCCTGAAGTCATTCCGGCCAGTACCGCGCACAGTCCAGCCGGTACAGGCGATCCAGCCGAGTACACGCGCACTTCCACTTCTACACAAGAGAACTCGGACCAAATGAGCTACCAGCTCCAGGACATGCACTTAGAGGAAGTCTCAACACCAGTAGTACCTCAAGGAGCAATGACAAGAAGCAGATCAAGGGCGCTCTTCCACAAATTCAGCCTATGGGTCAACAAGCTTCTAGAAGAAGATCGACTAAGGACAATGGGCCAAAAATACAAGGAAGAGTCCAATAGCTTCTCAACAACACAAGGGACATCAGAGACTTGGGCTTTAGTGGCAAGAGAGGTCAAGGCCCAGAGATTTGTAACCCTACTCCAAGTCGAAGACTAGGAGCAAGGCGCGTGCATGCCACAAGGACGGCCACCTTCCATTTCTTGGCCGTGAGGTGAGTTAAGGTAAGTTTACATTCGAATATATGCCTCTTTCTGTTTTGCAGGGTAGGATCTAGTTGCTTTACATTTTTGAGTCAAGAACATTTTAGGAATAGGTCCTTTTTCGGTTATGCACTTTTGTATCTTTTCCTTTTGTGCACTTTTGTAAACTTTCCTTTTTTCTTTATTTGTGTCGACCCTAGAAGGTCAAGCTGTCGAGCATATTAATAAGGCTCCTTCCAGCATTGTAGTTCGACAACCTTTTGATTATTAATAAAGTAGAACTTTTCCCTACGAGCTTTCTCTCAAGAGAGACTTGTGCGCTTAGAACCTAGTTGAGACCAGCCCTCCTAGCTCTAAGTTTGTGATTTATCACGAGGTTCATCACCCCTCGTGTGGTTCACTTCACCCTTCCATCGTTTACCAACCAGAAAACCCCTATCCAGAAGCCTAAGGTTGAGTTTCTCACCTAATCTTCTACAAACAGCCCACGCGCATACATCCTTGAATCAAGGCTTGTATCACGTTACCACCATGGTAGGCCACTATCCTACCATTGAAAGTTGATAGGGCAGAAATTTGAATGATGCGTCGCCAGCACAAAGGCCATGCGATCCGTCGAGTTATCATGAATCATCAGAGCAACGGGCAGAAGCCCGCGTCGACCTATTATCTAATAAATGCATCCCTTCCAGAAGTCGGGGTTTGTTGCACGTATTAGCTCTAGAATTACTACGGTTATCCGAGTAGTAGTTACCATCAAACAAACTATAACTGATTTAATGAGCCATTCGCAGTTTCAATGTCTGAATTCGTTCATACTTACACATGCATGGCTTAATCTTTGAGACAAGCATATGACTACCGGCAGGATCAACCAGGTAGCATTCATAAATCACGGCAAGGCCCCGACTAATTCTTGCAAACGCTAGGTAAGAAAGAAGAGACGAGGTCTTGACCGTCATCTTTTGCCCAAGGGTAAACGTGAATTGGCGGGACTGAATTGCTTCGAGTCACCACCCATTACCATTCCGCATCCGAGAGATCAACCGACAGCTTATTCACCAGGGCGAACGAGGCTTTATGCCAAGGCGCAAGGATCACAAGTGCCGGCTGTTGTGTTCGCGACTTCCCCAGGGTAGGAGATGCCGCAAACAACGTTGGAAGCCAAACTCGACAATTGCTTTCAGTTAGGTACGCAGCACAAGCACCGGATCTAGTCAACGAGCGTTACATTGCTCGTGAAGCAACTGAGAAGGACAGGTGGTATGCAGTTCGGTGCGTGAGCACGGAGCATACAAACACTAGCTATCCGATTACCACTCATACGCCGAATGTTCAGTTGACACGATAACATCAATCATTCCAATGACTCTTTCGATGTAATCGGAAGAGCAGATAGAAGACGGACGAAACCACGCCAAAGCCGCACAAGCGCAAAAACATGTAGGGATGACTGCAGCCATTGGGAATGATTCGATCATGTCACTTCCGCACGCTGAGAGGACTGACTAAGTCGAGTACGCCACTTAGCCCAACAGTGCGCAATGTGATTTCTTTCATACCCGCAAGCGACAGATGAACAGCTCGAACAGAGCGGTTTACCAGAAAGGGTGACCAGCGAATGGATGCACAGAGGATGCATCGCTCACAGATAACGGCAAACGCCTAGTAGCAGGCTCCGTGTCTCCCCCTGCGAAACACAACCATCCCGACCAAGCGAGTGAATCGATGACCACGGGGCCACCAGCCGATCGATGCACAGGGGGATGATGCATCATTCACGGATATCGGCATATGCCTAGCCGGATCCGTGTCTCCCCCTGCGAAACACGACCATCCAAACCAGGCGAGTGAATTGATGACCAGGGTCACCAGCCGATCGATGCACAGGGGATGGTGCATCGTTCACGGATATCGGCAAATGCCTAGCCGGATCCGTGTCTCCCCCTGCGAAACACGACCATCCCAACTAGGCTAATCGAAAAATAGCAACAAAACGGATCACCGGAAAAGTTGCCGGAAAAGTTGCCGGCGAAAGTCACCGACGCTCGGTGCCGGACCTCGGACATCGTGGCTCCTCTCGATCGTGAGCGGCAAATCACCCGATCATAACAGACCCCAGCTCGGCTTACCCTTCGGACCCAACCCACCTCGAAGGGGCACCACCCCCTTACATAGCATTAGTGCCATTTTCCGGACTGCCACCACAGTACATTGATATGTCTGAGGAGTCACTGGCCGTCTAAAAAAATAAATACTTGGAATTTTAATCTGATTTTTTGCAGGCTTCATAAGGACGATGAAACCTATTTTCTGTTAAAGTTTCAGATTTTTTTAAGCACTCCAGCTATTTCTTTTGTATATTACAAAAACTGGTTTATCATGGCCCGACGGGACATCCGTACCAGCTTTGGATTCGCCAATGTCATCCTAAACCCTTCTTCTATCAATATGTGAGGGTTCGGTCGAAGAAACTCACCTCCAGTTCGGGGGTTTTCGAAATTTTGCTCGGCACTTATGTTTTCGCCCGAGAGAATGCTTCCCGGTAGCGTGATGGATCGAGTTTTTCTCGACCAGCTTAATTTCACCCAAGTTTTTTGCTATTTTTCCCGACTAAACCCTTTCTCTACCTGCTTGTTAGGTTTTGGTCGATGATTTTCACCCTCAGTTCGATAGTTTCTGACGTTTTGGTCGCGGCTGCTACCTATGGCCGAGAGAAATCTTTGCCGACAGTCGAGCCTTGTTACCCACTGCCGAGAGAATCCTTCCCGACGTTTTGACGGATCGAGTTTTTCTCGACCAACTCAGTTTTTCCTGAGTTTTTTTGCTATTTTCCTCGACAAAACACTACATCCACCCGCTTTCGAATTTCATCCCCAGTCCCATCGTTTTCGAATTTTTGGTTGAAACTGTTGTTACATTTGGCCAAGAGAAATCTTTGCCGACAGTCGAGCCTGGTTACCCACTGCCAATAGAATCCTTCCCAGCGGTGTGATGGGTCGATTTCACTCGACCAACTGAACTTCACCCGAGTTATTTTGTTACTTTCCTCGAGTACAGCCTGCATCCACTCGCTTGTTAGGTTTTGATCGACGAATTTCATCCCCAGTCCCATCGTTTTCGAATTTTTGGTTGAGACTTTTACATTTGGCCGAGAGAAATCTTTGCCGACAGTCGAGCCTTGTTACCCACTGCCGAGAGAATCCTTCCCAGCGGTCTGATGGGTCGATTTCACTCGAACAACTGAACTTCACCCGAGTTATTTTGTTACTTTCCTCGAGTACAGCCTGCATCCACCCGCTTGTTAGGTTTTGATCGGCGAATTTCACCCGTTTGGTCGGGACTGGTACCTCTGGCCGAGAATAACGGTTCCCGGTAGTCGGGTGCTGTTACCCATGTCCGAGATAAACCTTCCTGGTGGTCCGATGGATCGAGTTTTTGGCGACCAACTTCATTTTCCCCGAGTATATTTTGCTATTTCCCTGGATCGTTGGGGTTTGTGTCTGGACCCTTTTACATAGTTATCACAGTTTTTCACTAAGTGTTAATTCTCAACCTCGCAGCGTATTTGTGTAAAGTCTTAAAATTTTGGGAAGTGTAAGTTTGTTTTTATTTTTAGGGAGCGACAAAATGATTGGGGCTCGTGAGAGAGACATGGTTCGAAATGGGGAGGGTCGAATCTTAGCGACAAAGGGCTGAATCTCAGTGGATTGTGGCAGCAAGGCCACTCTGCCACTTACAATATCCCAACGCGTATTTAAGTCGTCTACAAAGGATTCTACCCGTCACTCGGTAGTAATTATAATTCAAAGCGGTCTGAACGGCTCTTCCGCCGAACGGACTTAGCCAACGACACGTGCCTTTGGGAGCCAAAGCTCCTACTGAGGGTCAGCAATCGGGCGGCGGGCGCATGCATCGCTTCTAGCCCAGATTCTGACTTAGAGGCGTTCAGTCATAATCCAGCGCACGGTAGCTTCGTGCCACTGGCTTTTCAACCAAGCACGATGACCAATTGTGCGAATCAACGGTTCCTCTCGCACTAGGTTGAATTACTATCGCGACGTGGGCATCAGTATGGTAAAACTAACCTGTCTCACAACGGTCTAAACCCAGCTCACGTTCCCTATTGGTGGGTGAACAATCCAACACTTGGTGAATTCTGCTTCACAATGATAGGAAGAGCCGACATCGAAGGATCAAAAACCAATGTCGCTATGAACGCTTGGCTGCCACAAGCCAGTTATCCCTGTGGTAACTTTTCTGACACCTCTAGCTTCAAATTCCGAAGGTCTAAAGGATCGATAGGCCACGCTTTCACGGTTCGTATTCGTACTGAAAATCAGAATCAAATGAGCTTTTACCCTTTTGTTCCACACGAGATTTCTGTTCTCGTTGAACTCATCTTAGGACACCTGCATTATCTTTTAACAGATGTGCCGCCCCAGCAAAACTCCCCACCTGACAATGTCCTCCGCCCGGATCGGCCCGCCGAAGTGAGCCTTGGGTCCAAAAAGAGGGGTTTTGATGAGGACATCAGGTCGTACATCCAGCCAGGAGACCAGACTGGCCGAGCAGGAAGCTTGCCCGAGACAGCAGGACCATCTGGCACGTCTGCCGGACCAGGCAGTACCGCCGGACCCTCGACCTATAGGAACAGACCGGTCAGCATCGCCGGCGGAGAGGCCCAAGCTTCCGGCACACTTGGTGGGGACGTGTATGACACCACCGGTCCCTCTGGTGATGCCGCCAACTCCGGGATCAACTTGGCCGGTCCTGAAGGCATCCCGGCCAGTACCACACACAATCCAGCCGGTACAGCCGATCCAGCCAAGTACACGCGCATTTCCACTTCCACACAAGAGGACTCGGACCAAATGAGCTACCAGCTCCAGGACATGCACCTAGAAGAAGTATCTACACCAGTGGTACCTCAAGGAGCAATGACAAGAAGCAGATCAAGGGCACTCTTCCACAAATTCAGCTTATGGGTCGACAAGCTCCTAGAGGAAGATCAGCTAAGGACAATGGGCCAGAAGAGCAAAGTAGAGTCCAAAGGCTTCTCAACAACACAAGGAACATCAGAGACTTGGGCTTTAGTGGAAAGAGAGGTCAGGGCCCAAAGATTTTTAACCCTACTCCAAGTCGAAGACTAGGAGCAAGCGCGTGCATGCCACAAGGACGGCCACCTTCCATTTCTTGGCCGTGAGGTAAGTTAAGGTAAGTTTCAATTCGAATATATGCCTCTTTCTGTTTTTCAGGGTAGGATCTAGATGCTTTACATTTTTGAGTCAAGAACATTTTAGGAATAGGTCCTTTTTTTGGTTATACACTTTTGTATCTTTTTCCTTTTGTGCACTTTTGTAAACTTTCCTTTTCTTTGTTTAGTCGACCCTAGAAGGTCAAGCTGTCGAGCATATTAATAAGGCTCCTTCCAGAATTGTAGTTCGACAACCCTTTTGATATTAATAAAGTATAACTTTTTCCAACAAGTTTTCTCTCTAAGAATCTTGTGCGCTTAGAACCTAGTTGAGACCAGCCCTCCTAGCTCTAAGTTTGTGATTTATCACGAGGTTCATCACCCCTCGTGTGGTTCACTTCACCTTTCCATCGAATACCAATCCAAAAACCCCTATCCAAGAAGTCTAAGGTCGAGTTTCTCACCTAAACTTCTCCAAACAGCCCACACGCATACATCCTTGAATCAAGGCTTGTATCATTTTGGTATCAGAGCTTAAAGCTCCTAAACCAGGTTGTTTCTATCCTTTTGCTTGTTTTGTTTTCTGTTCTTGCATTAGTTTAAGTCGCATTCAAGAAAAAAAAAATAACCTCAAACTCCAAACCGAGTGCATCTAACCTTCTACGTGTATCACTAGGGTTTAGATTCACTTTTGCATTGCCATTCACGTTTTCCTTTTTGTTTAATTCATATTTCCATTAATTTTAAGTTAAATTAAAAAGAAAACAAAAAGAAAAGAAAAGAAAATAGGAAAATACCCAAAAGATTTCGAATTGGACAGCTAGCACAAGTTGTCAAGAGAGTTTCCTTTTTCCTTTTATTCGAATTTCCATTCCTTAGGATTTTTCCTTTTTGCATTTTTTCGAACCCCTTATAAAAAGAAAACCCTCCTAACAATTTAGGAGCATCCTAACTTGTCTTCTTTCTTTGTAGCACACCATGGGAGAAGAAAATAGAGAAGCAACTGAAGCCATGATGGCCATGTTCACCACACTCCAAACACAACTCGCATCCATAGGCGAGAGGTTGGAGCGCGTGGAAAGACCGGTGAGATTCCAGGCCATAAGGCACGTGAGAGCTGAGCAAGACTGTCCTGAGGGTCCTGAGCACCTTAGGACACGGCACGAACATGAGGAACCCCAGCCAGATGGAGATGAGGACACACAACCTCATAACTATCACCATAGGCCGAGAGGACCTCCACGGCAACCAGAGGCAGAAGATGATGGCTTTGAGCCATATGGTCTTCACCAGAGACCAATAATGCCTCCTAGACATAATGAGGATGGAGATGAACACACCTACAACGGGGTAATTCATCCTGATGTTAAACTAACTCCTCCAAGTTTTGCAGGAAAAGTAGACCCTGAGGTTTACCTAGATTGGGAGAGGAGAATGGATCATATCTTTGATCACTACAACCAACCAGGACCTAGGAGAGTCTCAATGGCAGTAGCACAACTCACGGACAATGCCCTCATCTGGTGGGATCGTGAGGTATCTGACAGAAGGAGGAAGAGAATGAGACCCGTAGACTCATGGGTCGACATGAAAGACCTCATGCGACAAAGGTATGTTCCACCTTACTTTCATAGGGATTTGCAACGACGTTTTCGTACTCTTAAGCAGGGTACCAGATCAGTAGAGGAGTACTATGAAGAGTTCGAGAAGCTAAGGAACAGATTGGAGCTCAATGATGATGAAGAAGCATTGATGGCACAATTCTTGGATGGACTCCAAGAAAGGATCAGCTGCAAGGTGGAAAGGCAAATCTACAACGACTTCAAGGACTTATTCCACCTATCTGTGCAAGCTGAACAGCACATCAAACATAAGAGCCAAGACATCCGCAGCAAGCCTAAGACACCTTGGGCACCAAGCAACATGCCTAAGGTAGTGGACAAAGGCAAAAGCGTAGAGATCGAGTCAAGGTTCAAGAGCAAGCCTCCTGAACCCACCCGTGACCAGAGAGAGCCTGATAAGTCTCAGTCATGCTGATTACAGAGGCAGGAGAGTATGAGTCCCAAGATGAAGAGGACTATGAGCCAGAAGGAGAGTATGGTGACATTGAGTACCCTGATGTGGGGGAAGTGCTGGTCACTAGACGTATCCTCAGTGCAATGGTGGATCCTTCACAGACCATCCAAAGGGAGAACATCTTCCACAGCCGTTGCACCATCAAGGGCAAGGTATGTAACCTCATCATAGATGGTGGTTCTTGCACTAACGTTGCTAGTGCATATATGGTTGATAAGCTAGGTCTAGAGAAGACAAAGCATCCTCGACCATATAGACTGAGATGGCTCGATGACAAAGTGGTGCTCAAGATCCATGAACAAGTCACTGTGCCATTCAGTGTGGGCAAGTACCAAGACCAAGTCGTGTGCGACGTGGTGCCCATGCAAGCTGGCCATCTTCTACTAGGAAGACCATGGCAGTTTGACAAAGAGACCAGGCATGATGGTCGGACCAATCTCTACACCTTCGTGCATGACAAGAGAAAGGTCAGCCTAGCTCCTCTTACACCTGCTCAGGTACACGAGCTACAACTCCAAATGAGTAAGGAAAAGAAACTTATCAAGTCTAATTTTCTTATTCAACCAAGCCATGTCCGGAGAGCTTTAGCCTCGAAGGATTTAATGTTACTAATGGTCTTCAAAGAAGTTTTGAGTGTAGAACAGGGACAGGTAGAGCTACCTCCTCAAGTGGCAACTCTCCTCAACAAGTTCCAGGATGTATTCCCAGAGGAGATACCAGCAGGCTTGCCTCCTTTACGTGGCATAGAACACCAGATTGATCTAGTGCCCGGAGCAGCTTTGCCCAACTGGCCAGCCTACCGGATGAGTCCAGAGGAGTCCAAGGAGCTTGAGAAACAAGTCAAGGAGCTCCTGGAGAAAGGATATGTTCGAGAGAGCCTCAGTCCATGTGCCGTACCAGTGCTACTAGTGCCCAAGAAGGATGGGACTTGGCGCATGTGCGTGGACTGCCGAGCAATCAACAACATCACAGTCAAGTACAGGCATCCAATACCACGACTGGATGAGATGCTAGATGAGCTGAGTGGAGCCACGGTCTTCTCCAAGATAGAACTCAAAAGTGGATACCACCAGGTAAGAATGAAGGAAGGTGATGAGTGGAAGACTGCTTTTAAGACAAAGCAAGGGCTCTACGAGTGGACAGTCATGCCATTCGGCTTGACTAATGCCCCAAGCACCTTCATGCACCTTATGAACCAAGTTCTTAGGGCGTACATCAGTAAGTTTGTGGTAGTTTACTTTGATGATATACTAGTTTATAGTAAGTGCCTAAAGTAACACCTCACACATCTTGAGATGGTACTTAAAACCCTTCGACAAGAAGAGCTTTATGCCAATCTCAAGAAGTGCACCTTTTGTACTGATAAACTTGTCTTTTTAGGTTTTTTTGTGAGTTCACAGGGCCTACAGGTTGATGAAGAGAAGATTCGAGCCATACAAGAGTGGCCAACACCAGGAAACATCAGCCAAGTAAGGAGCTTCCACGGACTGGCCAGCTTCTATAGGAGATTCGTGCCCAACTTCAGCAGTATTGCCTCACCACTGACGGTAGTAGTGAAGAAGAACGTGGGATTCAGCTGGGGAGAAGCTCAGGAGAAGGCATTCCAGGCCTTGAAGGACAGCCTTACACATGCACCAGTGCTAGTCTTGCCCGACTTCAACAAGACATTTGAAGTGGAGTGTGATGCCTCTGGAATAGGCATAGGAGCAGTGCTAACCCAAGGAGGAAGGCCAGTAGCATACTTTAGTGAGAAGCTAGGTGGTGCCTCACTCAACTACCCCACCTACAACAAGGAGCTCTATGCCCTAGTCCGAGCATTGGAGACTTGGCAGCATTACTTGCTGTCCAAGGATTTTGTGATCCACACTGATAACGAGACTCTCAAACACCTCAGAGGGCAAACCAATCTCAAGAGGAGACATGCCAGGTGGATGGAGTTCATAGAGACCTTCCCGTACATCATCAAGTACAAGAAGGGCAAAGACAATGTGGTAGCCGATGCACTATCAAGGAGGTTTGCCTTGATATCAACCATGGAGGCAAAGGTCCTAGGATTCGAGCACATCAAGGACCTATACAAGGATGATCCTGACTTTGCTGAGAGCTACAAGGAGTGTGGCACAGGAAGTCATGGCAAGTTTTACATCCATGAGGGATTCTTGTTCCAAGAGAGAAGGTTGTGCATACCACAAGGATCATTAAGGGAGCTTATCATCCGAGAAGCTCATGGAGGAGGACTCATGGGCCACTTTGGTGTCGACAAGACTCTAGCAGTGGTCAAGGAGCATTTCTACTGGCCACACATCAAGAGGACAGTAGAAGCTCATTGTGCAAGATGCATCACTTGCAAGAAGGCAAAGTCCCGAGTGCAACCTCACGGGTTGTATCTCCCACTGCCCATACCCATACATCCATGGGTGGACATCTCAATGGACTTTGTTCTAGGTCTGCCCAAGATCAACCACAAAGATGCAATCTTTGTAGTGGTGGACAGATTCTCCAAGATGGCACACTTCATTCCATGTGCCAATGTCAATGATGCCACACAAACAGCTGAGCTGTTCTTCAGGGAGATAGTACGGCTTCATGGAGTGCCAAGGACAATCGTATCGGACAGGGACACCAAGTTCCTCAGCCATTTCTGGAGGACCCTTTGGAGAAAGCTAGGCACGAAGCTACTCTTCTCTACCACCTGCCATCCTCAAACCGATGCCCAAACTGAAGTTGTCAACAGGACACTATCAACCCTTCTCAGGACTACACTAGGGAAGAACCTAAAGACTTGGGTGGAGTGCCTGCCATTCATAGAGTTCGCTTACAACCGAGCCGTGCACTCAGCAACCAAGAAGACACCATTTGAAGTAGTATACAGCTTCAACTCTCTCACCCCATTGGAGCAAACGCCACTACCACCAGCTGAGATGACCAACCTCAACGGAGCATCCAAGGCAGAGTTCATAAGGAGATTACACCAGAAGGTAGCAGAAAACTTGGAGAAGAGGACCGGACAGTACGTGACTCATGCCAACAAGGGAAGAAAGGAGGTGATCTTTCACCCAGGCGATTGGGTGTGGCTACACCTACGGCAGGAGAGGTTCCCAAACCTAAGGAGTTCCAAGCTAGCACCAAGAGGAGATGGACCATTCAGAGTGCTTGAGAGGATCAACAACAACGCCTACCGGATCGAGCTGCCAGGTGAGTTTAATGTGTCCAATACGTTCAATGTTACTGACTTAGCCCCCTTCCATGCAGATGAACCAGTTTTGAGGACAAAACCTACTGAAGAGGGAGGGAATGATGAGGACATCAGGTCGTACATCCATCCAGGAGACCAGACTGACCGACCAGGAAGCTTGCCCAAGACAGCAGGACCATCTGGCATGTCTGCCGGACCAGGCAGTACCGCCGGACCCTCGACTTATAGGACCAGACCGGTCAGCATCGCCGGCGGAGAGGCCCAAGCTTCCGGCACACTTGGTGGGGACGTGGATGACACCGCCGGTCCCTCTGGTGATGCCACCAACTCCGGGATCAACTTGGCTGGTCCTGAAGGCATCCCGGCCAGTACCGCGCACAATCCAGCCGGTACAGCCGATCCAGCCAAGTACACGCGCATTTCCACTTCCACACAAGAGGACTCGGACCAAATGAGCTACCAGCTCCAGGACATGCACCTAGAAGAAGTATCTACACCAG